>CM060689.1:157467283-158067283 GCA_030686995.1 Artemisia argyi
TCTTAAATTACTTTCTTCAATTATATCCTTCATCATGGCGTCTAACATACCAATTTATGATCAAATCGCACATCAGACTGGTTCTAGGCGTTTCGATAAGGTCCTCCTTGCTCTGTTTGCTAGGGAGAGAGATGCCAACAGGGGTGACGAGAATCAGTATGTGAAGATGATTGAGGAAATATAGGTGCGTGTTGAGCACAGGCATGCTATCTTACTGGAGCTTGAAAAATTTGGATCCTATAAAATGATGAATGAACCCTTGGACCGTCTTAAGTTAGCACAGCAGGAGGATTTGGATGAAATCACCTTTTTGACTAAAAGGCGACAAGCAAGTTTGCGTCATGCCACTGACAAGTCAAGGATTATCAAGAACATGAGGATGTTTAAATAAGCAACATTGTTAAGGTTTGGGTCTTTTGTTAATAAGCAGCTTTTGAAGTTAAATCGTATTTTGTGGTAGTATTTGTGTTATATACGCTATGTAAGTGAAGTGTACTTCTGGGTTGTGGGTATGTCTCTAAGTAGTCTAGTTGATCGTGTATTTATGTTTTATCCAGAATATTATGTATTTTGGGTCTTATGAACTTCTATCAAGTCTAGAATGGATTACTCTGAATTTTAATAATGAAACTATGTCTAGTTATTATGTTCTTGCTTTAATTGATTTGTTGTTTTATTTTTACTAGATCTAAGAATTGTACCATATGTAGAGTAAATGCATTCACCATTGCTTTAATTGATTAGTTACATTTAGAGTAAATGCATTCACCATTGCTTTAATTGATTAGTTACATTTAGAGTAAATGCATTCACCATTGTTATAAAAAAAACAAAAAACAAAAAACAAAAAACAAAAAACAAAAAAAAAAAACAAACAAAAAAAAGGTTGCCACAAACGAGAATTAGTTGCGCAAATACTCCAACCAGGTTGCCCAAAGTACAAAATAAAAGGGTGTCATCAGTCGTTGAGAAGAATATATGGTTCTCAAAGTACAAACAATAGTGTACTTTACCATTGTATTTGTGGTTACTAGTGTTACAACATGTTGTTCATGTATGGCTATTTTATTTCCTATTAATAATAATTTGTTGGTTGTGTACTTTAATTTTAGTTTTTTATTCAGAACTAATAAATAACAGAAAATTTTCATTGAACACAACATAAATGGTACTTGAAACAATTACAAACTAAATTTGGGTGATTTTTCGGGATCAAATGACAAATGTAAGTTGTCATAATCAACACACTCATCGTCTGATGAGTGTTCATGTTCATAAGAAGCAAGTTTTCGTTTTCTGTAACCCCACATATTCTTCCAAGTTTTTTTCCTCTTCTTCTTATATGGTTTTCTAGCAGCTTTTTCTTCAAATTTTTTCAATTTTTCTCTCTGTTTTTTTTCTCTTTCTTCAAAATACTATCTAACAGATTCTTCAAAGCTGGTATCTTGTTCATTCTCTGGAACTTGAACATTTGGTTGTATCTCTTGCACATTCATTCTTGAACTTGATGCCCTTTATGCTATTATAGATATTTAAGCTTTTTAAGTGATGTGGTTGTTTAGAAATGTTGCAATTTATAACCATTCCATTGGCAATTGAAAGCTTTTTTTTCTTTTCTTTTTTCCTTTTTTTTTTTTTTTTTTTTTTTTTTTTTTTTTTTTTTTTTTTGCATTGTAAAAGACACACGGTTTAATGATTTATTGAACAGTTAATGAACAATATATATGACATACTTCATAACTAAACATATGAAATAACAAATAACATACTTAATTATTATTATAACAAACACCTTAAACGTTTCAAATATATTTGACAAAACAGACATATAAGAACAATGCAAGTCAAGAGTTTAAGATAAACCATCGAAACAAACGTACGCGGTATGTAATGATAGGTTCAAACTACAAGCACTAAAAGAACTCTACTATGGATGTGGTGGAAGCTCGGGGGAGTTTCAAAATCTTCCTAGCCAACTCCCAATTCATCTTGTTATTTTCAGCTGCATCATTAGTTAAATTGCTGACCCGGATATAGATTTTCTTCAGAAATGGGGAACAAGCAAGTATAGACTTTATTATACGTAATTCATTATCGGATACAGGAAATGATTTAAACACCACACTCTGTAGCTGCCTTGGGCCCAGTATGTTGCTTGGTAACTCAAATGCAGAAAGTTGAAAAGGAACATCACTAAGCTCGTTAGCAGCCTAAAAAAACATAATAGTGTGATGCAAAAACATGCCAATTTATCATGATTTTTTTTGACATATTCATTCCACTTACGCTTCTTTCTAGAATTAGCAAATTTGGAGATGCACTAATCATTCCAATGACGAATGATGCCATAACATTATTCCCAAAATCGACTCCGGACAAATTAAGAGTCTTCAGGGATACAAAGTCGACAGCGACATTGTTATTGGAATTAGCTTCTACCAACATCTACAAAAGTCAACATTTCATATTTATTATAGATTCATTTTAAAATGTATACCTTCAATTTGTAGAACACAAATTGGTCTTACATTGCAATCTTCAAAATCCAATGTAAGCGTCTCAAGCTTTGGAAGACTTGCCAGGTAAAGGAGGTTGGACGATATGATTGTCGTCCGTTTGTTCCAAACACTGAATGACAAATGTAACTCCTTCATATTTCTGAGTTTTACAATTTCCAACAGTCTCATTTCCTTTGTAGTAGCAATATTAACTTTCAGAAACTCAAGTAGGGGACAACGCACTATAAACTCCCAAAATGTACCGCCAAGAAAGTTTACATATAACAATTCTAGCCTCAATAGTTTTGGAAAAATACAAAATGTTTCAAAGTTAAGCATCTTACAATGATGAAGTTCCAAATGTTTCAACTCTGTACGGGAGTAAATTTCGCTTGGCAACGTAACCGGTTCACCATACCATTTTCTAACTGACAGCTCCTCAATTCCCTCATTAGACAAGAATAGAAGCCAATCCCCAATCTCTTCATAACTCAAGTATGAGATTCCACAAACAGGTTTTGGATCTATGGAGAAGACAAATATTCTTATTGGACCTATAAGTTTAAGTAAAAGCCTCGTTATATCATTCCCATCAAACTTAGTTGTTAGAAAATAAGAAATCCTCATCAACTATTATATCGGTTAGCAAACACCACTTAAACCTCCAGTTTCTAGCTAACGTTGAGGTCCTCACCACTTCTTTTAGTAGCAAACGATTCAAAATATTAGTGATTACATTATTTGGCATCTTGCCAATATATTCTTCTGATTCATAGTTGGAGGTTCTATGAACCTGGCGACGACTGGTTTCAGCAAACGACATAATATTAGTTGGATTTGAGTAAGGTTTTCAGTTTTATAAATGTTGTCTTACTTTTTGGTATGATGGATACTGTATTTGGTGTGGCATTCAATGTATTGTAGTTTTTGGTATGATGGATATTGTATTTGGTGTGGCATTCACTGTTTTGCACAGTTTGTGTGTGGGTCATGTTCTAGTATAAGCTGGAAAGCGGCAAAAAAGGGGAAGGTATATGTTAGTAAAATCACAAGACACATAGGGACTTCATGTGTACATATCATTTGTCTACATAGTATATGTTAGTGTGTGAGTGTGTAAGGTAGTTTACATAGGGCAACTTGTACTAAAGTGGGTGACATGTATTGGTCAACTTTTTTTTGCGTCCTTTTGCTTATTTTAGATTTTAATTAAATATTTATGTATTTGAATTGTATCCAAAAAATATTTTTTTAATAAATAATAACACTTATATTTGCCTTTAATGGTTCATGGTAATATGTAATGTTTAATATTATATAAAACTTATTTTTAATAAATAATAACACATATATTTGCCTTTAATGGTTCATGGTAATATGTAATGTTTAATATTATATAAAACTTATTTTTTGAATGGTAATTGTAAAATGTATTAGTTTAATTTAGATTCAATGTATTGAGATTAAATGCACCAACAGTATTTGTTGGGCTAGCCAACCGGCGATGCTGTAGCAAAGTGTACCAATTTCCCAAAGTCATCTACAAATACTCGCTCCTCCTAAGACAATCACACACACACACAAAACAAACACATTTAATTTTCTATTTAATTTACAAACAAGTATTTTGGAAACATCAATGGCTCGTCTTGATCGGTTTGATGAAGTTGCTAAAGCTTGTGGTTCCACCTTGTTAGAACGTCAGTTAGATTTCTTTTTAGCGAAGTCTGTAGCTAAAGAGAAGGAGCTAGATAGTGACATTAGTGAGGTCTGTTCGAAGTTAGCTGATTCCATCATAGAAACTGATGCTTTTATTAAGGAACTTTCTGTCATCAAGGGTAGTGTAAAGGCAGTGGAGACTGCAACGTATCTTAGGCAGCGTATACATAAGGATACCCTTAGGTTGACGGATTTGATGATTTCGAGGCTGGAGACTGAACTATGTCTGCGTGACAAGGAAAAATTTGCTGAGAAGCTGAAGGGGTCGCTGCCATTCTAGTTTCTGGTTCTTGTGTTGTTCATATTTGGTGTCTTTTGGGTATTTGGGGTTATAGGTTAACCTTTTGTGTGTATGTATGGGTTGGTTTAGTTAACGAATGAAAAATGTTTATTATATATTTTATGATGTTTATTTAATTTTCTATTGCTTATTGTTTATTACTTTATTCGTTACATCGATTTGGTGTTGCTATTTTTTTGATCATTGATACTCATGTTTTAGGGAATTTATAATTACATACGGTTATGATACTGCTGTTATTTTGCTTATTACGAACTGCTTATCTTACTGGTTATCTAAATAGGTTACTGTTCTTATAGAAAAGTTGCCCAAATTATAAATAAAAAGTTGCCCCAAAGTATAAGTTGTCAAATGTACTATATTGTTATTTTATACAATTTTACTTTTTCTAAAAGACAAAAAATGTAAAGTTGCCCAAATATAAAAAAAAAAAAATTGCTCCAAACTACAAGTTGCCAAATGTACTATATTATTATTTTATATAATTTTACTTTTCTAAAAGACAAAAAAAGTAAAGTTGCCCAAATATAAATAAAAAGTTGCCCCAAAATAAAAGTTGCGAAATGTACTATATTATTATTTTAAACAATTTTACTTTTCTAAAAGACAAAAAATCTAAAGTTGCCCAAATATGGTTGCCTCATGATCACAAGTTGCCTTATACCTAATACCTTATAAAAAACAGACATATAACAACAATGCAAATCAAGAGTTTAAGATAAACCATCGAAACAAAAGTACGCGGTATGTAATGATAGATTCAAACTACAAGCACTAAAACATGAAACATTAAGAAATAATATAATTAATTATTCAAATAACATACTTAATTATTATAATAGCAAACACCTTAAGCATCAAATTATAATACATGAAGCATCAAATTATAGTATTGTAAACACCAACAATTCTTTGACGGATGTCTTCAATTTCTTGATTTCGAAGATCAACTTTAATTTGATGTTCCAGTATGATCGCTTGATCTTTCCTGTTTTGCTCCTCCAATTTGTTGATGCAGTTATTGTAAAGTGCAACCAACTCTTATTCAGTTTCATGTCTGACAGAATGGTTTTTTTTACAAACATCTCTTGAACACTCAATTTTCTTTCATTAGGAGAAGTATCCTTTGAACGTTGATGTTTCTTCGAATTAGGATTTGAAGATGATGAAGCCATAAATGTTACAAAGAAATAAAATAGGAATCAAGTATATAATGCAAAATATATGAGAAGTTAGATGTTATCCTTATGTATTTATTGGCACAGTAGCGTGACAACAGTTAATTGACCGCGGTTAATTGACAACGGTTTCCAATGTATGGAGTTATATGGAGAGAACCAACTTTTGTTTGAATTACTTTTGTTGGGAATAAAATGCACAAGTTAAAGAGTCTTCCAGAAAAGCCTGCCAAATGATAGTTAAGCCTGCCTCTTCAGTTTTGTTGATGTTGAAGATATACTAACAGTACCTTCTGGGTAAGAAGGTACTGCTAGTTGATGAAGGTCCTGCCAATTTTAACGACAAGTTGTTATATTTTATTTAGAGATATTTAGTTGTATTATTAGTCTTTGTACAAAGTTATACGTTAAGTAGAAGTATTACAGAGGTCTCAGTAGATAAAATGAAGTGTTTTACCTTGAAAGGTGTAATATTAAGATAAGATAAGTTTCTAATATATTATATTAAGCAACTTGACAACTTGTAATAAGGGCTCCTTATACTATAAAAGGAACCCTTAAGTCACCTTCTTAAACAGATCACATAGACAACAAGTCAGCATACTTGACAACTAGATCAATCACTACACGCATAACTTCCATCCTTAAATCCTTTTCACGTATCAAAGATTCAAGGTTACATTTGTAATCCTGGTGATAGTTTAGATCACCCATATTACCTCATCAATAATATTGAATCATTTTGTGTTATTCATCCTGTGTTCATCACTCTAAATTATTCACGTTTACTTATTCACCACATTTGTTCCTTTAGTGTGTTTTAGTAAATTCCGCGTGCTAAATCACATTCATTCTTAAATATCCCAAACACATTACTAAGACTAAACATCCCAAGTGTTTGAACGTATTCATCCTTCCACAAGTGGTATCAGAGCAAGGCTGATATTTACGACATAAAAGAACAAAGCAAAAATGGATGTTGAGCACATTCAAACCAATGTGGCTGCAAAACTTCCATTACTCAAACAAAATGAGTTTGAGATGTGGAGACTGAGGGTTGAGCAATACTTTCAAGTGCAAGACTATGCACTTTGGGAGATTATTGAAGAAGGAAACTCATTCAAACCAATAACTACCACCTCCACAGTAAACGATGCACTTGTCACAACTGTGCAAGTAAACCCAACAACCGCAGAAGAAAGAATCCAAAAGAGAAATGATATTAAAGCCAGGAGTATGCTTCTCATGTCTATTCCAAATGATCAGCTCTTAATCTTTAACAAGTATAAATGTGCTAAAACCCTCTTTCAAGCTATTGTGGCTAGATATGGTGGTAATGATGCCACCAAGAAAACTAAGAAAACACTTTTAAAACAACAGTTTGAAAATTTTTCAGCCACAACAAATGAGTCTTTGGAAAGCATGTTCAATAGACTACAAAAGCTTTCTAGTCAGTTAGCCATTCATGAGGTGATAATATCTCAAGAAGACTTAAACTCCAAATTCCTTAGAAGTCTACCCTCTGAATGGGCCATGCATGTCATTGTTTAGAAAAACAAACCAGATATTGATTCCATGAGTCTTAATGATCTTTACAGCAACTTCAAAATAGTAGAGCATGAACTGAAGAAGTCTACTAGTTCAAGCTCAGGAAATATGGCATTTGTGTCATCTCATGGTACCTCCAAGAAAGTTGATGAAGAAAAATATGGTAGAGAAGAAGGTACTGCCAACACAAATTTTGGTACTGCCAGTACTTCTAGAAGTACCAAAACCATTTCAGATGAAACAATTGGTTGTGCTTTCCTAACATCACAACACAATGGATCCATATTGACCTTTGAAGATCTTCAAGAAATCAGTGATGATGATCTTGAAGAAATGGACATAAAGTGGCAGCTTTCACTTCTTAGCATGAGGGCTAAGAAATATTTGATGAGAACTGGAAAGAAGATTGTCATCAATGGCAATGAACCTGCTGGGTATGACAAGTCTAAAGTGGAGTGCTACAACTGCCACATGAAGGGTCACTACTCAAGAGATTGTAGGAGACCAAAGAAGCAGGGTGATAAGGGAAGAAGTTTTGAGAACAAGAACAGGGAAAACAATGAGAACAAGAGCAAGGAAGTGGCCATCACTGAAACAAAAGCTATGGTAGCTATTGATGGGATGGGTTTTGATTGGAGCTTTATGGGTGAAGAAGAGTCAGCTTCAAATGAAATGGCTTTAATGGCTTTCTCCAATCCTGAGGTACAAATTACTAAATGTTATGCTACTTGTGAAGTTTTTAAAGAATTAGAAATCTTAAGAAAACTTTATGATGAACTGAAAGTAGAAGAAAGAAAAACTCATCAAGACCTAGTTAATCATAAGTGTGGTATGGCCAAACTTGAGAAGCAGATAATTCACTTTAGAGAAAATGAACTCACCTTTTCTGACACAAAAGCTATTCTTAGTAGAGACATATTTTTAAAAGATGCTGAAATAAACCTATTAAGAACTGAGTTTGCTAAAGTGAAACAAGCAAAAGATAATATTTAACTAACTGTTACAACATTAGAAAATGTTTCTGCATGTACTAAAAGTATAGTTGAAAACCAAATGAACAAGAAAATCAAATCTGGGATTGGATACAACACATGTCCACCTCCTTACAGAGGAATTCCCTGTCCCCCAGGTATAGATCTTGCTGAATCAGGTTTACATGAACTCACTAATAAACCAATAGAAAAAGTAAAACCTGTAGAAAATAGTGAACCTTTTGAGAGTGCAAGTGATACTTCACTTTCTAAAGAAAAGGTGCTCACTGATAAGAGCTCAGATGATACATCTATTGAAGATTGGACATCTGATGAGAATGAAAAAGTGACTGTTTCAAAGAAAGGAAACAAAGTAGGACCAACCAGTCCTAAAGGTGTAGAAAACATGACAAAGACTAGAGTTGTTCTAAAAACAGTTGAATGTTGTGCTAAATGTAATAGCAAACCTAGAGGTAGTCAGAGAAATTGGAACAATCTTAAGTCACACCAACTTGGTGATAATTTTGTTATGTACAATAAGGCATGCTATTACTATGGTAGTTTTAATCATACTCATGCTTATTGTAACAATTGGGTTTCTGGGAGTACATCAAAGTCTAAAACAAATAAAACAAACCCCAGAAAAGGTTTTGTGAAACCTAACACACCAAAAGTCAATCATAATGTTAGACCAAATGAGCCTGTTTACCCAAAATTCACTACTAAGGGTGCAAGTAATATTTTCAAACATACACCAAGAGTTGTGAAAAGTCTCATTGAAAGGGATTATGTGGTTAAAACACAAAATTGGAGACCAAAACCAAAAAGTCCTGCTAGACCAAATGATACTGCCAAAAATGGTACTGTTAGACCAAAAACTACAAAATGTGTTAAGAATGAAAATGCTGTTAAGTCCTCAGCATGTTGGATTTGGAGATCACTCCAATCAAATGGTGCATCAACAATCCTAAAGAGGTCTGATTACATTGATGCACGAGGCAAACCCAAGTCAGTCATGGCTTGGGTACCCCAAGAAAACTAATATGTATATACATGTGCAGGAACATTCAAATGATATTGCTGATCAAGGATATGTAGATAGTGGGTGTTCAAGGCACATGACAGGCAACATGTCTTACCTCACAGACTTCAAATCATTTGATGGAGGATATGTTACCTTTGGGGGAGGAATCAAAGGAAAGATTACTGGTAAAGGTACAATTAAAACCAGTAAATTAGATTTTGAAAATGTGTACTTTGTGAAAGAACTACAGTTTAATCTCTTAAGTGTCTCACAAATGTGTGACACAAAGAACAATGTTCTTTTTACTGACACTGAATGCATTGTACTTTCTCCTGATTTTAAAATTCCTGATGAAAGTCAGATTCTTCTTAAAATCCCTAGAAAGAACAATATGTACATTGTTGATTTAAAAAACATTGTTCCTAAAGAGAGTTTGACCTGTCTAGTAGCAAAAGCCTCATTGGATGAATCTATGCTATGGCATAGAAGGCTTGGTCATGTAAACTTTAAAACAATCAATACAATTGCAAAACATGATTTGGTTAGAGGTTTACCCAAAAAGATTTTTCAAAATGACCAAACCTGTGTTGATTGTCTAAAAGGCAAAAAACATAGAGCTTCTTGTAAGCCCAAGACCCATAACTCAATTTCTCAAGCTTTATACATGCTTCATATGGACCTCTTTAGTCCTACATCTGTGAATAGCTTGAATGGTAAAAAAATATTGTCTTGTAGTTACTGATGATTACAGCAGATTTTCTTGGGTTTTCTTTTTGAGAACTAAGGATGAAACAAGTGAGATCCTTAAGTCCTATATTACAGGGATAGAAAACCAAATTGATAAGAAAGTAAAAGTAATTAGATGTGACAATGGGACAGAATTCAAGAATAGAGTTATGGATGAATTTTTCAAAGAAAAAGGAATAAAAAGAGAATATAGTGTAGCTAGAACCCCACAGCAAAATGGAGTAGCAGAAAGGAAAAATAGAACTCTTATAGAGGCTGCTAGAACAATGTTAGTAGACTCTAAGTTACCTATTTCATTTTGGGCTGAAGCTGTAGGTACTGCTTGTTATGTACAGAACAGGGTTCTTGTGATTCAACCTCATAGAAAGACTCCCTATGAACTTTTGTTTGGTAGAACACAATCTTTAAGTTTTATGAGACCTTTTGGATGCCATGTCACTATTCTCAATACCAAAGATCATCTAGGAAAGTTTGAAGGAAAAGCTGATGAAGGCTACATGATAGGGTTTTCTTTGCAAAGTAAGGCCTATAGGGTGTATAATAGATGCATTAGGCTAGTGGAAGAAAATCTGCACATAGAGTTTCAAGAGAAACTACCAAATGTTGCAGGCATTGGACCAGATTGGTGTTTTGACATTGATAAGCTTTCAGAATCTATGAATTATGTGCCTGTCACAGGTACAAATACTAATGATAATGCAGGTTTTGAAGACAATGTTGAAACAATTGAGGATCAAGATTACATCTTGATGCCAATATGGAAAGATTTGGATTCATCTTCAAGTCATGGAGAGCCTTCAAATACAACAAATGAAGGTGTTGGAGATGATCATGGAACTCAAGGTCAAGGAAATCAAGAAAATTCTGCAAATGAAAATGGTACTGCTAGTTCACAAGATGGTACTGCCAGTTCTACAGATGGTACTGCCAGTTCATAAGTTGGTCCTGCTGAACCATTAAATGTTCTATCAGATGATTCCTTACCAGAAGATGTAGGGATTGGCAATCTTCCAATTACCTATGATGTTCCTACAACACACAACACAAGACTTCTCAAAGATCACTCCATTGATAATGTGATTGGCAGCATTGATTCTGGTGTTAAAACAAGAACTCAAGTCTTATCTTTAGACCAAGATGGGTTTTTATTAGCTGTATATGAAGAAAAGAACCATGAAGTTGCCCACATATGTCTGTTTTCATGCTTTCTCTCACAAGTAGAACCCAAAAACATTACAAAAGCCTTAGATGATTCAAGCTGGGTTGAAGCAATGCAAGAAGAGCTACTTCAATTCAAACTTCAGAAGGTTTGGATACTGGTTGATTTGCCCAAAGGTTACAGGGCAATTGGAACCAAATGGGTTTTCAGGAATAAGAAAGATGAAAGGGGAATAGTGATAAAAAAACAAAGCAAGATTGGTGGCCCAAGGGTATACTCAAGAAGAAGGAGTGGATTATGAAGAAGTTTTTGCTCCTATTGCAAGAATTGAAGCAATTAGGCTGTTCTTGGCCTATGCTTCTTTCATAGGCTTCACTGTCTACCAAATAGATGTCAAAAGTGCCTTTTTATATGGTACTATTGAAGAAGAGGTGTATGTTTCTCAACCTCCAGGCTTCATTGATGCAGAATATCCAGTCAAGGTGTACAAGGTTACCAAAGCTCTTTATGGTCTACACCAAGCTCCTAGGGCATGGTATGAAACATTGGCTTTCTATTTACTAGAAAATGGATTTCAAAGAGGCAAGATTGATCCAACTTTGTTCATCAAAAGAACCAAGAAAGACATCTTGCTGGTACAGATTTATGTTGATGACATTATCTTTGGATCCACAAACCAGGAGTTGTGTGTAGAGTTTGAAAAACTTATGCATAATAAGTTTGAAATGAGTTCCATGGGGGAACTTACTTTCTTTCTGGGTCTCCAAGTGAAACAATCAAATGAAGGCATATTTATCAGCCAAGATAAGTATGTAGCAGAGATCCTAAGGAAGTTTGGGTTTGCAGATTCAAAGGTTGCAAGTACACCAATGGATCCAGAAAAGGGGTTACTCAAAGATGCAGAGGGTGAAGATGTTGATGTGCACAATTACAGATCAATGATTGGGTCCTTGATGTACCTTACATCATCAAGACCTGATATCATGTTCTCAGTGTGTGTATGTGCAAGGTTTCAAGTAAATCCAAAAGTTTCTCATCTCACAGCAGTCAAAAGGATCTTTAGATACCTCAAAGGTCAACCTAGGTTGGGTCTATGGTATCTAAGGGAATCATCTTTTGATTTGGTAGCTTATTCAGATAGTGACTATGCTGGTGCAACCCTAGATAGAAAATCCACAACTGGTGGATGTCAATTTCTTGGCTGCAGACTCATATCATGGCAATGCAAGAAGCAAACAATGGTGGCCAACTCTACAACTGAAGCAAAATATGTTGCAAGTGCAAGTTGTTGTGGCCAAGTTCTTTGGATCCAAAATCAATTGCTTGACTATGGGTACAATTTTCTTAACACCATTATTTACATTGACAATAGCAGTACTATATGTATCATTAAAAATCCAGTTCAACATTCAAAAACAAAACACATTGAAATCAGACACCATTTCATAAGAGATTGCAATGAGAAAAGGTTAATACAAGTTGTCAAAATTGATTCTGAAAAGAATTTTGCAGACCTTCTCACCAAAGCTTTTGATTTAGGTAGGTTTAAATACCTGGTAGCATGTATTGGTACGATAAATCTTTGAAAAACATGTGTTTTTGTACATAAAATAAACAAGTTATGACCTTTAAACATGGTACTGCTAGTTAGTCATAAGGTACTGTCAGTGCATAATTGGTACTGCTAGTTCAAAGTTTGCTCTGTTTTTGTTCATCTTGATGCTTAAATGTTAACAATGCTATAAAACAAGTGCTTTGCACTCTGTTCTTTTGGTCTACAACTAACAATTTCAGGTTACTCAAGATTGATAACAAAATCAGGATGTGGAAATGGTAATCAGTTCACCAAGTTTTACAAACTTAAAGAGCTGGCTAGTCCAAAGCAAACGGCTCTTGATAAAGACTTCTCAAATCCGTTGATAGCTGATAGTTTGCTAAAAACATTAAGGTAATCAGTTCACCCAGTTTTACAAACTTAAAGAGCTGACTAGTCCAAAAGCAAACGGCTATTGGTAAAGACTTATCAAATCCGTTGATAGCTGATAGTTTGCTAAAAACTATAAGGGATTTTTACTAAAATTTCAAAGGGACTGCCAAGTTATATTTCTAAAAACAAGGTACTGGTAGTTCAAATTTTAGTACTGGTAGAGTAAAATGGTACTGCTACATAGCCGTTGAGTCTGTCAGGTTAAAAATTATAGCCGTTGTTTTGAAAGGTATTTTTGTGAATTACTCATGTTTTCCTCGAATTAAGGATATAATTATTATAATTAAAGATCTTTTTGACCGCCTCTTCAATTACTTATCCATATCTTTAATAGTCGGTCAAAAGTAATTTTCTCATAATCAATCCTTATCACAATTCACACTCACCTTTCATCTTCTACCAGTACAACAATAAAATCCCACCATAATAATCAAGTTTTCCTTAAACTTTCACCATGGCTCATCTAAGTTTTGTCAAACGTCACAACCAATTAGCATTTTTGGAAAAATATGAGGAAAATGAATCTTTTCATTAAGCAGTGGATTTTCTAAACAATTCTTATATCAGGTTTGCTTTACTCGTGAATCCCTCTATTTTTGAATCTCAAATTTCACAATTTTGGCAAACGGCTAGAGTTAAAACTCGTAGTAATGGGATTCAAGAGTTAAAGGTCAAAGTGGATGGCAGAACTCTGACTTTTACCGAATCTTCCATTAGAAGACATCTTCATTTGGATGATTCAGATGGTATTAGTCAATTGCCTGATACTAAAATCTTTGAAAATTTGACAAAAATGGGGTATAATGTGACTTCTAGAAAGCTTACATTTCTTAAAAAGCATTTTACCCCTCAATGGAGATTTTTGATTCATACAATCCTTCATTGTTTAAGCCAAAAGAAAATCTCATGGGAGCAGTTTAGTGGTAACATGGCTGCAGCTCTCATTTTCCTGGCAACAAACAAGAAATTCAACTTTTCAAAATATATTTTTGAAGGATTGGTTAAAAATGTGGACACTGAAACAAATTTTTTGATGTACCCAAGGTTTATTCAGTGCCTCATCAACAAATCCAAACATTTGTTACTTCCCCCAAATAAACCTTTTAAAACTCCTAAACTTACACACAAGGTGTTTTCAAACATGAAAATTGGTTTTCAAGGAGAAGAAGTACCATTTTTTGAGGAAATGTTATCACAACATTCTGAAGAACCATCCACATCATCTAATCATTCATCACCACACCCATCACCAGTACCATCAGTCACACCACCATCACCAGTATCATTAACATCTCACCAACCAACACAAACACCATCTACAACATCTCCATCATTATCAGATCATAACTCACCACCCCAATCTCCTCCACATCAAAGTATAGATGCTCAGACTGCAAAGGAACTAAAGGAGCAAGTGCAGCACTTGCAAACCACTCTTGAAAGTCAAAACAAACACTTTACAGAGATTAACACCAAGCTAGTTAAGAGGGTTGAGAAATTAGAGTTAAAGGTGAAATTGTTGAAGGGTAAAAGAACATCTCAGTTGGTTGTTTCTAGTTCTTCAAGTTCAGATGCAGAAGGTTTGGGTCTCTCTTCCAAAAAGGGGAGGATGGGTAGTTCTAAAAGTGAAGAAGAGATTCAATTTCAATTTCATGAAAGAACTCAAGTGATTGATGAAGAGCCTGCTATTCAAGAAACAGAGCCTGCTATTCAAGAAAAAGAGCCTGTTAGTGCAAAAGATATTGCTGAAGCAGAGCAAGAGCCTGCTGGGATACAGAGGCTATTGGCTATGAATTTAAAAGGTTCTGATCAAATGTCCTACAAAAGAAAAAGGGGATCACAGCCTTAGGGGAGGTTTCTTGTTTCTGATGAACAATCTGCTGCTCCAAGTCTAGAATCATCACCAAAAGACAAGGGCAAGAAAATTCTATTCGAAGATGAACCAAAGCCTAAAAAGTTGAAGAAAAGTGAACAAGTTCAGATAGCTATAGATGAAAAGTTGTCCAAACAGCTTCATGAAAAAGAGGTTATAGGGGCTGAAGAAGAGTCAAGAATTCTACAAGAAAAGTTTGATGCTCAGCTGCAATACATCATTTCCATTGATCCAATTGTAAGGGGTGAAGCTTATACTCTGGTGTGTGATGAGTCTCTTAGCTCAGATGAAATGACAATCAAGCTCAATGATTTCATCACTAAGAAATACAATCAAGAGGCATTGGATGATGTCTATCAGCAGATCCAGAAGAATCAGAAGAAAGGATTTAAAATGCCTCATTCTGAGGCAGATCAGAAGAAATTCTTCAAGATATATCTGAAAAGAGAAGTGAACATGAAGGATCATCAACTCAAAGGTAAATCATTTGATGAATTGAAGCTTCTATACTTAGAGGCTTACAGAAGAAACAAAACCAGTTTTCTCATGGATACACAAGAAAGGCCTTCCAAAAGAAGAAGAGATGATCAGAAGGATCAAGTAGAGAAAGCAGACTTGCCTCCTGTTCAGTCAAGAGAAATGGTTGTCCATGTTCCACAAGTTGTTTTTGCTGAACCTTTACATGCAAGGCATCCAGTCATAGATTGGGAAATCTACAATGACAAGTTTGGTAAAGCATGGAAGATAACAAGAGTTGGAAATAAGGTTGAGATTTTCAAGAACTTTGAAAATCTACTTAGAGCATGTAACAGATGGATTTAGATGAATTGTGGGAATTAGTTCAAGAGAAGCTGAAAACCAAGTATAATCCTGATGCAAAGGAGCAAGAGCTATGGGTGGAGTTCAGCAGATTGTATGATCCAAATCCTACTGATACACATTGGAAATTTCCTTACTATGATTTATCTGTTACATGGGAATACTTCAGCATGAGCCATGTTCATCATCTTTCCACTCAGAGTGGAATAGAACTCTTTATGCTAGGTGAGAAGGAATATCCTTTAAGCTATGAAGTATTATCAGTCTTGATCTCCAATAAGCTATTGTGTGAAGAAGAAACTGATGCAGTCAAAAGATTGAAGGAAAGCATATTGGATCAGTATGAAAGCCTAAGGAGAAATAGATAAGGTTTTTGGAAGAGTTCCTTCAAATCCTCAAGGTATGAATTTTATTCACACGAAACTTGGTTATTTTACAAGGGAATAACAAGTTTAGGGGAGGATTGTTGGGAATAAAATGCACAAGTTAAAGAGTCTGCCAGAAGAGCCTGCCAAATGATAGTTAAGCCTGCCTCTTCAGTTTTGTTGATGTTGAAGATATACTAACAGTACCTTCTGGGTAAGAAGGTACTGCTAGTTGATGAAGGTCCTGCCAGTTTTAACGACAAGTTGTTATATTTTATTTAGAGATATTTAGTTGTATTATTAGTCTTTGTACAAAGTTATACGTTAAGTAGAAGTAGTACAGAGGTCTCAGTAGATAAAATGAAGTGTTTTACCTTGAAAGGTGTAATATTAGGATGAGATAAGTCTCTAATATATTATATTAAGCAACTTAACAACTTGTAATAAGGGCTCCTTATACTATAAAAGGAACCCTTAAGTCACATTCTTAAACAGATCACATAGACAACAAGTCAGCATACTTGACAACTAGATCAATCACTACATGCATAACTTCCATCCTTAAATCCTTTTCACGTATCAAAGATTCAAGGTTACATTTGTAATCCTGGTGATAGTTTAGATCACCCGTATTATCTCATCAATAATATTGAATCGTTTTGTGTTATTCATGTTGTGCTCATCACTTTAATTTATTCACGTTTACTTATTCACCACCTTTGTTCCTTTAGTGTGTTTTAGTAAATTCCGCGTGCTAAATCACATTCATTCATAAATATCCCAAACATATTACTAAGACTAAACATCCCAAGTATTTGAACGTATTCATCCTTCCACAACTTTATAGGGCAACAAATGAATTGGATTGTGTTCATTGGGCAACCAGAGTTGGCAGGCTGTACTGGGCAACGAATAATTCTAGTTAATAAAAATAAACCTATATAAGATAAATAAAAAAGAAGTTAAAGTGAAAAAGACACAATGGTGAAGTTAAAGTCAAAAAGAAAAAATGACAGTTGTGTGTACTTACAAATTTAATAAAAATAAGAGTAGTTTTTGTACTTGGATGTACTACAATAACCCATTCTTCCACATATCAGGGGTAGTTGGAAAATATGCAGACGAGGGAAGGTATGATGGAGCATTTTAATATGCAAAAAAAAATAAAAAAAATAATAAAATAAAATAAAATAAACCTTAAAATAAAATAAAATAATGATTCTTCAAGTAGAAGTGCTCCATATTGAATTGATAAGGAAACTTAAGTTGTAAAAAGCAATGTCTTGTCAAGTTATTAGGCTTCACACTAAACGAAACATTATTAATAAGGATTACAAGTTATGAAATGATTGTGGCAGGGCAAGTGGACTTTTACCATATCTAGACATGGACAGTGGTGCAACTTTTTCATATTTTTTTGGCAACTATTCCAACTATAGGCCAACTGTTAGGAGCATTTTTTTATTAGTGTTAACTTTGTAAGACGCATATACATATGTTATTAAAGACATGACGGTTGACAAATGACTTGGAATAACGTATTCTACCTGAGCAAGTTCTTCTGAAATAGGCAATGTAATCAATTTGTGGTAAATTTTGTTAAATGATACACAAAATTCAGTCCTCGTGTTTGGAAAATGGGATTCAATATCAAGTTTCTCCTATCAAATAATTATGTTTGTAAAACATTATAAATTGGATTAAAAGTTGATGCGTGGAATTGCGCCCTCGCAAAAGATTTTACCTCTCAAGGGATCTCAAGAGGCTTGCAATCCCCACCAGGCAGTGTACCTGACCATTGTAGTATAGTATAGTGGCAAGTACCGGGGGATTGATCGTTCAACTCAAAGAATAGTGTTCGTTGGGATTGAAATTAATCTAACTAGGTCTAGAGGTGAGAGATGATTCTTTTTGTATTTTTATATTTTAAATGAAAGCAAGTAAAATCTCGGTTTTGGAAGGAGGGGCGGAATTAGTTGCTAATCAACTAACCCAAAAACTACCAATTAAACTAATGTGCAAGAAAAGTAAACTACGGTTCTACTAGGGAAGTGAAGCATGTCTACCTATGATGTATTACTCCTTGCTAGCTTTCCAATTCTACCTATTGAATTGTCACACCTTGTTTTAATTGACGGGTTTTATTCCTTAATACCATTCGTGGGGGTGTGTACAAATTTCCCCAACTCTATAAGCTTCTATCTCTTCCTATGATAGACACCCAGTATCATATCATGGCCTCCCCAATAGTCACTTATGCATTAAACACAACCAATTAATCATAGTACACATCCGATTCATGTTTCTTAAGACGTTCAAGCATGTTACCAATTGGAAGTCTGCCAGTTTTCTTAAGCCTAACATCGATATCACCCAATTAAACAAGAGACAATAGGAAGCAAGAATTATAAACTAAACCAATTAGATTAATTACATTTGTCACACCCTAATTGATGAAGATAGACACAAGCATCAACAAGAACACAATAAGATCTAACTGATTATAAACAAGTTTCATACAATCATAAGTAGACACAAGGTGAATTAGCAAACCATAATCAATGAAGAATAAGCAACAATGATAATGGAAAATATGATTAAGATAGAATCAACAAACCAATATAAGATGTTTATGGAGTGATTGAAACCCTCTAAATTACTGGAAAAACACCTACCCTAACCCTAAAATCGGACCTAGGGTTGGGGGATTGCAAATAATGAAGTTATAAGGTTGTATTTATATGCTATTTTCGGCCCGACCCATCTTGATGGTGTCAACCTAAACCTTGACGGTGTTAAGACCAAAATTTCTTCACCAAACTGTAAATTTCTTCGTCCTATTCGCGTGGGCTTTTGAATCACCTAAATCCGAGTTCGTATGCAAAAGTTATGGCCAAAACAGTAACAGCTACCGCGCGCGCAAGTTGTGACTAGTTAATACATGATGGCCTACGTTACCCCTTCAGTAAGTCTTCTGGGCCATCACTCTTTAATTTAACACATGATGGCCTACCTCCATTAACATGTGACGCCGTCACTCTTTAATCCTGATGGCCATCTCTCTTTGCATTTACACGTGACGGCCTTGATCACCTTAAAGGGTGACGCCGTCACGAACTCCTTTAAAAACATTATGGATCGTCACGTGTATTTTATTTATCCAACCCTTTTCCAAGTCGTGACGCCGTCAAGAGCAATTCTTAACGCCGTCAGGTACTGTTTCCAACATATTTTGAAGACTTTGCCATTTTTTTCACTTTTCGCTCCAAAAATGTTGAAAATGCTTCCTTTTCCAGATTTCTTTTCCAAAGTACCTAAAATGACAAAAGGAACGATTTAGGGCAATATTTGATCAAATAATTGCGACTTAGGGCTTAAATAACCCCCTAAAAGCGATACACTTTTCGTCTCATCAAATACCCTTACACTTGAGATTTGCTTGTCCTCAAGCAAATGCGGTTTTATTCTAATCAAAATACAAGTTAGGGGTCATTTAACACTAAGATAAAAGTAATTACAACAAATTATCGTTCCACTTTAACCAAAACAAGCACGGAAAATATATACTAGCACTTCACAAATAGTGTTTGGATACTCACATCTCTCGGGTGTTATAAACCTATATAACTAGATGGAAATGGAAAATATCTCTCACTACATGTCATAGCACATAAATTACCAAAGGCTTGGGAAAAGATCAAATCTCAACCCTTTGGCGTAAGCACCTAGGATAAACTATCAAAGAGGTCTTTTACACGGGTTGTAACGTGAGGTGTAGGGATATGATAACACGGTTTTGTTGGATAAAGGCAATCTTTACTGGTGGCGAGTTAATCATCTTGGTTAATTACATGTACAATGTGGCGTTGCTAAGCGAAGACTAGACTCGACTTAAGCTAGTAAATCAAAAATAACAAAAACTTAAAATAAACATTGAACAAAAAGGGATGGTAGTTCGTATGTTTTTCTTTTCTTTTTCTCTTTTTTTTTTCTTTTATATATTTTTTTGATTTTTTTTCATACTCTTGCCCTACCATCCAAAATAATACATCATAGGGAATTTGCATTCCCCTTACACTTGAACTTTTACATACTTTACAATTAATTACTCTAATGACTCAAATTAAGATAATCAAAACACTTGGAGTACTTTAAGATTAACGCACAAATGGGGGTAATAATCGACTTCTTCCCCATTACTTCATATACTAGTACTTTACCCATGAGTCCCAATTGTCCCAAAACAATATGTACAAGATATGACTCGACTTAGCAACCATGTAATCAATTAGACAATTAACTAAGGGTTTAAACAATAAAGCACTAAGGATGAGTGCATACAAGAAAGGCTAAGGCGATTTGGGTGTACATTTAGGTGGATTGTAACAAATTCTTTCTTTAAGTAAAATACTTAAAGTTAGAAATGAAAAAGATAGGCTCGAAGGGGTGTACTAGGGGTATCGTGTACTAATAGCGAGTACAATGCTAAGGTGTGGGAAAAGTTAATTGACTCTACTAGTCAAGGTCATTGACTTAAATGGTCAAGTAATTATGATACGGGTTTAACACAAGGGTTATCCTAATGCCTCTTACCGTGTAGTAAATCCTACTACACGAATGTAGTCTCACTAGCGGTCTCGGGATGAATCTTAACGCAAGATATGGGATCTAAGTACTACCAGTACACTCATAAGCTCTAAGGCTTCTCCTAACAAATCTAGGGGTGAACCTTACTTAGTAGAATGCCGGTATGAGTCTTCGATGCCTCAACTAACGGATGCTAACTAGTGCACTTCTTGGATCGCTGGCGCGTTACTTGCATAACGGATGGTCACCAAGTCATACACTAGCGCTAGCGCGTTAGCCAATTAATCTAATACTCGGATGGTCACTACCTTTTTTGATAAAATTTTTGAGTGGTAAAGTTTTTTGTGCTAGTCATACAATCTCCTATCCATGAGACGCTTATTAAGACTAAAGTGTCACTCCTAAATGTTGTAAAAATTTTAAATTTGGTGCTAAAATTGCACTAACAAGTATTTCTCTCGGTTTTATTACACACCTACCATCAAACTAACAAAAATAAAATGTAATTGCATTCTCTAAGGTATCATTATTTACCCTCCCCTTACACTTAAGCTGAACATTGTCCCCAATGTTCATTTAAAGGATGTAAAAGCAAATAAGGTAAAAGAATGAAAACAAATACTCCCTTGATTCGTTCGATGTGGATAAATTGTTAACATGGTTAAATCCTCCTCCAAGAAAATGAGCTTTGAAAGCTTCCCTTCTGAAATATAAATCATCTTCTTGTCCAATATAACCTGTTAAACTTGAGAATACAAACACAAAAACCCAAAGCATCAAACCGAACAAAGAAAACTCACAACTAGATGTAATTCCAGACTTAGAAATAAAAACAAAACAATTAAAGATATAATGCTTGTGGAATGAATATTTGCAGATTTCCCGGAGTTTATAAAACTAAAGATTTAACAAAACTTTTACGACTCCGGCATAAAAACAAAACTTGCAAAACTTCCAGAATTTTACACATGACGCCATCAGGTGTTAATCCTGACGTCGTCAGAAGTGACCTGCAGAAATTCTTTAGTTAGTTTCCGGAAAATTTCTGGAAAAACTTATGCCTTAACTCAAGGAAATCCTGCAAAATAATCATTATGACTCAATACAAGCATTTGACTCAAACAAATACTAATATTCATGTTCATTTAATATTGTTGTGATTTATGTTCAATCCCGTTCTTATAAACAAATTTAGATTTCCCTTACACTTATCTTTTGCAAAATACCTTTATATGTAGTTAAGACGAAGTTAAAAAGAAAATAAAGCATTTTCACAATTTACTTTGAAACATGAGCCACAAACATAAAAATAAAACATGCATACAGAAACAAATAAAATCAAATAAACAAACAATAAAAACATCAAACAATTTAAAACATGGGTTGGGTTGCCTCCCAAGAAGCGCTTGTTTTTGTTCGAGTCACGAGCCTGACTCTACCCTTATTTAACGGAAATAGGGTAGGTTTTTCCTGCACTTAGGATTAAGTGCGGGTGGAAGTAGCGATACACACCCTTAGGGTGGAAATATGCCACGTGAGGTGAAGGGGGTGAGTGAATGGCTTCCTTCATCCTAAAACTACCCGGATAATATTGGTTGATGGGTGGGTCGGTTCCTCTTTTCTCTCCTAGATGTAAATCTAAGGATGGAAAGGTGTGTAAAGATTGAGGTTCCGGTTCATCAACACTAGGAAATTCCCTAGAACTAAGAGTAAGGTTATCACTACCAGTATTCAAACCTATATCCTCTAGTGATGCTTGGTCCAAGGGTTCTACCTCAATTGGGGTTCCTATAGTCTCTTCTACTTCTTCCAGGTAAGTTACGGGCGGTGTGTGTGCCTCAAATGATGGTAGGACTTGTGGGGTACTTTGTGGGCTTGGATTGTCCACCTCATCCTCCATTGTATCTAGATTACCTATGTGTTTGTTTTGTACTATGATATTAGGCGACATCCACTTAGGTATCCCTGAGTAATCATCCCCATACAAACTTCCTGTTTGCTCCTTCAAACTTGTTATTAATTGATTTGTGATGTTGTTTGTTGGGTTGTCTACTCTATAATAATATTGGGCACAATCTTCTATGGCATCCCATGCTTCTTCATCATTTAATTCCCTAAGGTCCCCATTGACAAAATCGTCAATGTACCTTTGGTCATATCGATTGACACGATCATAAAAGATTTTAGCTAGGGACCATAAATCAAACCTATGATGAGGGACTATTCGGAGTAAAATTTTAAAACGAATCCATGCATCATAGATAGGTTCATCTCGATATTGGTTGAACATCAAGATGTCATTAGGGGTGAATGGATTTTGTGGTCGGTAGTATGGTGGATTCGCGTTCTCCATAATGGTGAACGGAAGAGTCAATGGAAAGGGTTTTACGAACAAAGACACAAAGAATAGATAGACTAAGGAAAGCTAATAAAATAAAAATAAAAATCTCACTAAAAAGGAATCTAATGAGTAGACCTAATCAAAATAAAATTCAACCTAAACAATAACTATTCCCCGGGCCGCGGCGCCAAAAACTTGATGGCGCCGCACTCTTTTGCGAAAGTTGAGGAATAAATGTAAAGATAGACAATCCCCGGAAACGGCGCCAAAAACTTGATGAGTGGAATTGTGCCCTAGCAAAAGGTTTTATCTCTCAAGGATCTCAAGAGGCTTGCAATCCCCACCAGGCAGTGTACCTGACCATTATAGTATAGTATAGTGGCAAGTAGCAGGGGATTGATCATTCAACTCAAAGAATAGTGTTCGTTAGGATTAAAATTAATCTAACTAGGTCTAGAGGTAAGGGATGATTCTTTTTGTATTTTTATATTTTAAATGAAAGCAAGTAAAATCTCGGTTTTGGAAGGAGGGGTGGAATTAGTTGCTAATCAACTAACCCAAAAACTACCAATTAAACTAATGTGCAGGAAAAGTAAACTAGAATTCTACAAGGGAAGTGAAGCATGTCTACGTATGATGTATTACTCCTTGCTAGCTATCCAATTCTACCTATTGAATTGTCACACCATGTTTTAATTGACGGGTTATATTCCTTAATACCATTCGTGGGGGTGTGTACAAATTTCCCCAACTCTATAAGCTTCTATCTCTTCCTATGATAGACACCCAGTATCATATCATGGCCTCCCCAATAGTCACTTATGTATTAAACACAACCAATTAATCATAGTACACATCCGATTCATGTCTCTTAAGACGTTCAAGCATGTTACCAATTGGAAGTCTACCAGTTTTCTTAAGCCTAACATCGATATCACCCAATTAAACAAGAGACAATAGGAAGCAAGAATTATAAACTAAACCAAATAGATTAATTGCATTTGTCACACCCTAATTGATGAAGATAAACACAAGCATCAACAAGAACACAATAAGATCTAATTGATTATAAACAAGTTTCATACAATCATAAGTAGACACAAGGTGAATTAGCAAACCATAATCAATGAAGAATAAGCAACAATGATAATGGAAAACATGATTAAGATAGAATCAACAAACCAATATAAGATGTTTATGTAGTGATTGAAACCCTCTAAGTTGCTGGAAAAACACCTACCCTAACCCTAAAATTGGACCTAGGGTTGGGGGCTTGCAAATAATGAAGTTATAAGGTTGTATTTATAGGCTTTTTTCTGCCTGGTCCATCTTGATGGTGTCAGCCCAAACCTTGACGGTGTCAAGACCAAAATTTCTTCACCAAATTTTAGATATCTTCGTCCTCTTCGTGTGGGCTTTTGAATCACCTAAATCCGAGTTCGTATGCAAAAGTTATGGCCAAAACAGTAACAGCTACCGTGCGCGCAAGTTATGACTAGTTAATACGTGATGGCCTACGTTACCCCTTCAGGAAGTCTTCTGGGCCATCACTCTTTAATTTAACACGTGATGGCCTACCTCCATTAACACGTGGCCATCACTCTTTAATCCTGATGGCCATCTCTCTTTGCATTTACACGTGACGGCCTTGATCACCATAAAGGGTGACGCCGTCACGAACTCCTTCAAAAACCTTCTGGATCGTCACGTGTATTTTATTTATCCAACCCTTTTCCAAGTCGTGACGCCGTTAAGAGCAATTCTTGACGCCGCCAGGTACTGTTTTCAGCATATTTTAGAGACTTTGCCGTTTTCTTCACTTTTCGCTCCAAAAACGTCCAAAATGCTTCCTTTTCCAGATTTCTTATCCAAAGTACCTAAAATGACAAAAGGAACGATTTAGGGCAATATTTGATCAAATAATTGCGACTTAGGGCTTAAATGACCCCCTAAAAGCGGTACACTTTTCGTCTCATCAAAAGTATATACTCAGTTGTTGTAACAAAATGTCATCGATTATCTGGTGAAACCCGTTGACTTCCATCTGGTTTGTGTAAGTAAGCAACCATGTTATGATCGCTTAGAAGATTATGTGTGCTTGGTTTTGATTTGATCGAGTGAATAAATGATATACACAATTCAGTGAAACATATAAGCGAACCGAAAGGATAGTCCCACACAGTACCTAGCGTAACCGACCAGTACTAAGTTTTAGCTTACCAGTACCAAATACACCGAACAGTACAAACTATGGTTCCCAACAGTATGAATCCAAACTATTTGAGATAATGTGATTTCAAGATTACGTGGTTATGCTTCATGAAAATCTTACAATTTTTATGTGTTGGCTAATACAATTACACTTCCAAACTAACTTGTTTGAATGTGTAATTGCAGTCTGCAAATGCATCTCCAGAGAAGCCATAAACCAATAGACAAAAATATGCTCATGTGTTAAATTGACTTTTAAAACTCAGCTAACAAAACAAAAACATTTAAAATTACTAGGCTTTATATTCCTTGATTAATAGGTTAATTATAAATGTACCATACACAAACAACAATAGGGAAAATGTGGAACATTTCCAACCATTACATAAAGTAGCATCAACTAACAAAAGAAGTTGTTTATAAACATGAAGCTTAGACAACCATAAAGTAAGTCAACTTCAAAACCAAGCAATGGACTTTCTAACAGACATTGCAGAGGCAACCAATTGAGCTTTAGGAGCACTTAAACCCAGTATCACTCCAGCTTTAGGAGATGTTTTCCTTTGACCAACTGTTTTTTTTAGATGAAGGAGGTCTACCTCTGGGTCTTTTGGGAGCAGCTGCAGCAGTTGAACCTGAAAGTCTACCTACTTTGGGAGGTCTGTCTCTTGGTCTTTTTAGAGCATGTGACGCATTTGAAGTTGAAGGAACTTGCAACATTTCAGAACACTGGATCGGTTAATCATCCATGTCTTCATGTTTCACTGCATCTGTAGCTTTTAAAGTGTAAGGTGTGGAGCTTATTGGAGCAGGTTTTGAACTGGAAGGTTTGGATCTTTTTGGAGCAGCTTCATCGTCTGAAAGTGACACACTAAACACCTCCTCTGCAACATCATCTTCACTAGAAACATCATCATCACTTGGAATATCCTTCATTGCCTTCGAGTAGCACTCATACTCAAGGTTTAGCATCCTCTTTTCAAGCCATTTTATCTTCCTTAGAAGGTGTTCAACCACATCTTCACTGAATTTTTCATTGACAAGTCCACTGGAAATTTCAGGCCAATCTCCTCTGTAAAAGTACACCGCCTTAACTGGTTCCATCCTTTTCTCAAGTTTTTGTATCTTTTGCTCAAGCTTTTTAATCATGCTTTGATAATCCTTATGCTCTTCTGCAAGTTGTTAGGTTAACACATGTTAGATGTAATACGTATATCCAACCAATATGGTAACTGTATGTCTACAAAGCTTTTCACACATTCAAACACCCCTAAAGTCCTACACTAGACAATTAGGACTTATTAGCTCAAATAGAAAGGGCCTTAATTGGTAAAGTCAAACACCATTTGCACTTTAAGTAATGCACTTTGACTTGCTAAAGTCAATACGAGTAAAGGCACTTAATTGGTAAAGTCAAATTTCAGTATGGCAACAACAAATAGGCATTCAGTATGGCAACAACAAATAGGCAAATCAACATCAAAATTGTCTAAAGACATGCTCAATGTTTTCCATTTTAAATAAAAACCAAAAATGCATACCTTTATTCATCTCTGCTTGCTTCCTCTCCATGGGTTTTGAGGTCTGACCCAAATGCATACCTTTAGTCGTCTCTTCTTGTTTTCCCTCCATAGGTTTTGAGGTCTGACCCAACATAGCCTGAATAGATGAAAATTCCTCATTGGGTCCTTTTTTCAGCTCTGTCAATTAAGATGGGGCAGATGATCAACAAAAGGTCAACTCAAGTCATTATGTTAAACTATTATTCTAAACAAGAACAATGCAACAATGTGCTAACCTTCAACCATAGCATAGTTCCATAAGTCGTCTAACATTTCATCCGTCGCATCATCTCCTGGCTTCCACGTATTCTTATACTTTTCATACATATAGTCTACCATGTCTTCAGTGTATTTCAACTTGCTCCAGTCTTTGTTCGCCATCGCAATATTCACGGTATGTTTGAGATTGATTTGTTTAATTGTTCTAGGGTTTCAAGGTTTGTGTGTGTGCCGATGATCGGTTTGCACAGTAACAGTAGGTATGATCGGTTTGTGTAATAGCCGTTTTATATTTTTGTGTAGCCTTTGCGTTAAAAAAATATGAAATGACCAAAAAACCACTTGACTGGTCAACTAACGTTGCAAAGCAACGTCTGTCAGCCAAAAATGGGTTCGAGGGCAACTTGGAAAAATTGGGCAACTTGGTAGATTCACATTAATTTTACTTATATTTGAAACTCCAACTAAAATTTATGTTATATTGCCCAAATTATGTGTAATTTTTAGAAATATCTGTACCATATGTGGACACAATTAATGTGTCATTGCAACCAGTGGCGGACCCAGAACTATATAGTTAACCAAATCCCTTCAACATATCTATTTGATGATAATATGTTCATGTAATATTTTAAAAAACTTGTGTCATTGTGTAGTGGAATAATGAAACTTTGAAAAATACCATGTTTACTTAAATAAATATAAATGTACTCAATTTGTTTGATATACTTGTAAAATACCATGTTATCTTAAGTAAATATAAAAGTACTCAACTTCCTACTTTTAGCTTAGGTTTAGTGGATGTTTTTTTGGTTTAGTTTGAGTGTATGTGTGTTTGTGTTTATGTAATATTATCTAAGATGTTGTGTGTTGGTTAGGATCATGATACAATTGATGTAATGACGAATTGTTTTGCATATCCAGTAATGGAAATTGGTCTATTGTATGTACATTATTTGTTTATTTGGGTTGTTGGTTCATGTGCACAATTAGCATTCAGCAAAAGGTAGCAACACATTGTACTACATAGTCTTGAATTTTTCTAACTCATTAACACAATGGATGTTTTGAAAGGAAATGCCCTCTACAAATCATATTCCAAACACCCAAGTTTTCAAATTTTGGAGTGTATGACTGGAAAATACAAATGCTTATGGATACACTCCTGCCAATAAGCATTTACAGTTTGACTTTAGAAAGTCAATCTGCAATTGGCAAATGGCATAAGTGTATCTACAAATGCAAAAACAGTCAAAGTTTTATTAATTTGGAGTTGGTAGTTTTCAATTGTAATGCAATCTGCAAATGTATAGTCTAAGCAAAATACACTACTGAATCATATAAATAAATATAACTAGAAACTTAATATTAATGCTTCTTCAAAGTCATTACAATTACAGGGTTACAACCATTAGATAAAAAAAATTCAACATAAAGATACAAAATAACTGAGAAAACATAACCCCAAAATACAATCATCATGATCATAATCTAATCTTCATCAGAGGGGACTTCATGAACCTCCATAAGCTTAGTTTGGTGTTCCTTCTCCCTAATCACATCAGTTATATCATTGATTAAATCAGTCAACAAAATAATCCTGTTACGCTCCTTTTCTTGTGTTTCAACTAGACAACGACAGATAGCAACTGCTTTTACGTTCAATGGACCCAGATGTTGCGTCTCATTGAGTGTTACTTGACGGTCCTCAACTTTTTTTTCTAGTTGACTACGCTCTTCCACGAATCGCTGCAAACAACTCTTGTCTTCAGTCATTTCATTGTTAAAATGACCCTTGAATTCCGTTGCCAAATTATAAGACGCAGATACTTCTTTGATTTCATTTATGTTGTTGGAAGAAGAAGAAGAAGCCATGATAAGTTATGTTAGAAAAAGTATGTTAGATAAATTATTTATGTCATATGTGTTGTGTGTTACCATTGATATAAATATAGTTACTTTTGGTCAAACTGCTATTGGATGTGAAAGGATGGGTAGTTATTGGGTGTTCATGCATGTGGAAGGGAAGTTAATGATGATTTACTGTTAATTCGTGTGGCTCAAGGGTGGCAATTAAATCCTGTGGCCTTATAAGTCATATAAAAACACAAATTAGTAATAATAACCAAAGATAAAGTACACATTAAACACACACACACAATTAATATTTGTTCATGTATGTGGAAGTGAAATGAAGCATGAGTAATTATTGTGTGGCTCAAGGGTGGTAATTAAAGCCACTGTGCTTATAAGTGACATACAAACATGATAAATTAATCACTAACAAATCAACATCTCAACCTAAACACAAACATATACTCACAAAAAAACCAGCTTTTTTATAACAAAGAAAAAGATGACAACACCTATGCTATTTTTCAAGGAGTTGGCTGCTGCTGCTGCTGGGTCAAGCTTGGTTAAGGACATGATGGTTGAAAGGTTCGAGAGGGAGGTCAGTGTCACATTAGTGGATGAAGGGGAGCTAAGAAAAAAAGCCAAGGAGATAATGAGTCGTGTGGCTGAGAGGAACTTTGTGCTTGGAGACCTGGGGATGGTGTTTGCTTTTGAATCCTCTGTTCAGAGCATTTCAGAGCTCACGAATCTGCAAACCCAAGATTTGACGGAGGTGTCAATGATCTTGGTGAATGTTATGAAGAAACCAAAGCGAGCAGCGGAGCTTTTGTTGTTCATTGACAAGCTCAAGGCCATGCCATACTGATGCATTATGTTTTGTCTTTTTGAAGATGTCATATGTGTTACTACTTAAGTAATGTAAGCTTTATGGATGTGAAATTTATGTTGGAACATACCTTTCCTGTTTTTTATTTTTTTTATTGTTGTGGTGCTGTTGTCGTCATGTGTTGGTTGTTTGGTCTGCTCATATGTTGGATTGTTTCAATACCGTTGGGATTAACTTTTTGGCCAATAGTGCACCTGTTACAATAAGGTAACTGTTAATGGTAAGTTATGGCATTGCTTAAAAAACGATAACATATTGTTGCTTGTAAAATTTACCTTAACTGTAGTAACAGCAATCCCTGAGACCCTTGGGTTTAGAAATATCTGGTGCCCACCATCCTAGTTCCTTTGATAAAAATGTTTTGGTTAATTCAAGTGTCTATTATCACAAATTTTTCAACATACATAAAAAGAGAATGTCAACTTAGACCTTCCTAGTTGATTCACACGCGCTTATCATCCTTGTGAATAACCTCGTCTAACTATTGGCCCAACAAAGACCACATGTTTAGCTGCAATCAGACGTTGTTGATTGAATGGATGTCAGAACCCAATGACCGATTGGATGAGTCCAGCTCTGACATGCCATTCAATCAACAGAGCCGGATTACTGCAAAACCTCAAAGTCGTGGCAAATAAATGACCATATGGATAGTTCGCAAAACCTCAACGTCCACACAAGAGAAACATCTTTGCAGCCTTGAGGTTAACAAAGTTGGAAATGATTGACTTGCCACAATCAGAATCAATTACAACCTGCAAGCATTAAGAACTGTACTTAGTCTGTAACTTGATTTCATAATAATATATTTTCACCCTATACTTAGTCTACTAAAACCATGGAGTAAGGTGCAAACACAGCCAACTTGAATCATTCAAAAATGTTTGTACTTAATCAACTTGTACTTAATCAAGCTCTTACCTTGGCCATAATGGAGGTTCGGGTCGATTTGTATTCACTCTAATTGACACCTGAACTTGCCCTTTGCTGGACGAAGTGCAGCATAAAGAGTGTCGATAAGATCCTTTATTTTTTTTACACAAATTATGTTCAAAGCATACCAACCTATATTTGAAAAAAAACAACAATTCACAAAAAAAAATTAATTAAAAATAAGCAAAATTAACAAATTACATATAGTGAAAATGCATATCAAACCAACATAAAAAATAAACAAAAAAGTACCTTAATTTTACTTAAACAAGGAATATAACACCTAATCTGAAAAGGGTACAATCAGATTCAATCGGATCCCTCAAAAGCTGCAAAAAGATTATAATACCTATTCTGAAAAGGCTATAATCATATTCAACCGGATCCCTCACAAGCTGCAAAAAGCTTCACAAAACCAATGGCGGTAGAGTGGGCCGGAGCCGCCATGAATTAGAATCAATAAGCCAGTTTCCGATGGAGACGACGGACTAAAGGGGATACAACGGGATGGTCCACGATGGAGACGACAACTTTGCGCACCGGCGATGGCGAGCAGGAGACGTTGACTGGTTCACCATTTTTGTATGTATGATTGTAGTCTTCTTCTCATACATAGATCAATATAAGGTCATTGTTTTAATCCATGTTAAATGACCAAAATACCCAGTTGCTCATGTATTGGTTGCCCAAAAAACAAATGTTGCCCAAAATACAATACGTTGCATGTATCGCGTACCAACAGTGGTTGGTTGGACACGTGTCATCCTGTAGTTGGTTACACGTTAGTTGCCCTGGGCAACCCGGGCTAAAACGAGAATTTTCAAAAAAAGGGCTAAATATGCCTAACCCGTAGGGCAACGGGCCATTTTGGTAATTTTCCCTAAAAAAACTACTCGACTATAATGCTTGAAGTTATTGCTTTGCACTATTTGTAGATTTGGCATGCATTTTTTAAGGTAGCATAGGCAAATAACGATATTAATGTTTTAGATAATTCTCCATTATTCGACGAAATTCTTGATGACGTCGACCCTATAGCTCCATATGAGGTAAATGGAGTTGAGTTTGAAAAGGGATATTACTTAGTTGGCAGAATTTACCCACAGTGGGCAACTTTTTCCAAATCATTCATGGTCGCAAATGATGATAAACATGGTTATTTTAAAAGGCGACAATAAAGTGCACGAAAGGATGTCAAACGTGCTTTTGGTGTTCTCCAAAGACGTTGGAGAATAATACAACAACCGGCACGTCAATACCACGTTACCAGGATAAGTAGAATCATGTATTCTTGCATCATATTGCATAACATGATTTTAAAAGATAAAAAGTTTGCAATAAGTGAGTACAACAAATTATGGGTGAATCCGATACTATATAGGCAACAAAGGTGGATCGACATATGTGATGTCCAATGTCGAAAAGCAAAAGAAATACGTGACAAAAATACGCATATTAGTCTCCAGCGAAACATTATGGAGCATATTTGGCGAAATCATCAAGAACAAGATAAACAATAATAATAATAATAATAATAATAATAATAATAATAATAATAATAATAATAATAATAATAATAATAATAATAATAATAATAATGTCAAGATTTGGCTTTGAAAAGGGTATCTAAAACCATCTCGCTAATGGAAGCAATCCACAAACTCCATGACCCACAATGTGAGCTTCTTCTTCGTAATTGTGTAGGGGTTGCGAAATTATCGTATGTACCAATGGGGAGATCATGCGGTTCACTATTCTAGTGAAGTGGGTGTGAAGTTCAGGCATAATCTGGTGTGTGATATTCTTGTTGATATAAGTTCCAAGGTTAGGATCATGGTATGTAAGGAGGCTCCAATAGGGTTCCTTTCGGAGGATGGGAAGGAGTTACGACCTGCAGACTTGTTATTATTCAATTGGCTCTAAGGTAAAGATGCATGTTTGGATGTGACCGGAATCTCTCCATTTGCTGGTACTATGGCGACTTCATGGGCTCCTGGGGTAGCCTTGCGCAATGTTGTAGAAAAGAAAAAAATGAAGTATGCGTCCAAATATGAGGCAACGGATGAAAGTTCATTCCTTTTCTTTTTCTACTTTCGGGGAATTCAATACAGAAGCTTTAGATACACTTTCACGTATTAACTCTATTGATATTAGCCACTCAAACAATGCTAAGAGCGGTGTTTTTATTTTTCATCGAGTAAGCTTTTGTATTAAAAAAGGAGTGGGAGCATAGCTTATGTCTAGACTCTCATCCAACTTTATGTAGTTTTTATGATTCTAATAAAGTGATGGTTTAAAAAAATACTAATAATAATAATAATAATAATAATAATAATAATAATAATAATAATAATAATAATAATGATGATGATGATGATGATGATGTCAAGATTTGGCTTTGAAAAGGGTCTCTAAAACCATCTCCCTAATGGGAGCAATTCACAAACTCCATGACCCACAATGTGAGCTGCTTCTTCTTCGTAATTGTGTAGGGGTTGCGAAATTATCTTATGCTTTAAGGACATGTTCTCTTTTGTATTTATTGGAGGCACAAGTTCAGTTTGATCAGGCACTACGTGCTTCCTCGGAGAAGATTGTTACAGCTTCAAGGTCGGGGTTTAGTGATTGGTAGTGGCGGCTAGCCACTCTCCCAATCAAGTTTGGTGGTCTTGGCATCCTTTTAGCAGGAAACATTGGTTGTGTTTGGCAAGGGTTTATTAGGGGCTTATAGGGCTTGGGCTTTTAAAATAAGTCGGCTAATAAAATAAGTCTCGTTTGTCATGGGGCTTATGGAATGCTTATAAAATAAGTCGGCTAAAAACTTTATGGGGCTAAAAACTTTAGCCCGAGGCTTGTGAATAATAAATTACTTATTTACCCACAAAAAAATTTAACATATAAAAAAACTCATTTAATTATGTCATTTTTAGTAATTTTGGAATAATAAGCCCCAGTGATAACATCAAATAATCCTGATATTTAAGTGTCAATTTCCCCTATTATGCTCATTTATTTTAATAATTATGTGGATATATGCTTTTATTCCTTTATATTTTGTATCCAGATCACAAGTGAGCATAGGAGCTAAAGAGACGAGGAAATTGGAAAGAACGTGCAAAGATAGACAAATTCAAGTATGCTTGAAGAAGCTACGGTGTAACTCATTCTCTCAACTACGTCGTAGCTAGGATTTCTACTAAGAAGACCAAAGTCAACTCGGACCAAGGGTTACGGCGTAACTAATTCCATGGTTTACGCCGTAACAATCACAAGTCTTGAAGAATCCTCAGTTCTGAAGACTACGCCGTAACACAAATATGGAATACGGCGTAGCAACAAATACGAAAGTAGTCCAAGCTCAAGAATCAACTTACGGATTAACACACCTTTTGGGCTACGGCGTAATGAAGACTACAAGAGTTATCTCAGATCCGATAAATATTCTACGGCGTAACACTTTTGGAGATTACGACGGAGAAGAAACCCTAATATCATTATTACGGCGTAACATTTCATAGTTACGCCGTAAACTCTAGATCTGGATAAGATTTCACAAGTTACGGCGTAACACATTTCATAGTTACGCCGTAACTCTCGACGGGCCTATAAATACAACCCTAATTTCTGCATTTGAAGAACAACTTTCTCACACAAAAGTCAGAGATTGTTAAGAGCTTTTAGGAGGCCCTTCTGCAGCATCATACGAAGGCTTTCCAAGGGAGAAATCACACTTCAATCACCATAAGTTTTAGCATTTCATTGTTTCATTTACATTTCGAATACATGGATCTTGTAAACATTATTTCGAGTGTTGAATTTAACATGATTGGCTAAGCACCTCTGGTGTTAGCCTAGTTATGATTCCTATATTGTTTTAACCATGTTTCCGTACTTCTCTTATATGCTTTTACGTGTGTGCATGCTTAGTTTATCTTGAGAACCTCTTATTTCGGTAGTTTTGATTTGCAGTTGTATCCATTACGCTAGCTTTAATTGAATTAAGACCCCAATTGAGTTAGTAGGCTAGAAGAATTGACCATAGGACACTAGCCTGATGGATTGTGAGGAAATGGAAGGGATGACAACTGGCCATATTGCCTCGTGTGCGAATTGACCATAGGATCACCTTCTGTATTTGATGAACTTAAGAAGTTAGAGAAATGGCCTATGATCGTGACAACGGGCCATTAAAGATAAGTCTAGCATGTAGTGGCACTTAATGACTCAAACCCGTCTACCATACGTCGGCTTACTAGCATAGGGTAGTACATGTGGTTCCTGACAAGATTCGGGGGAGATAGGTTAGGGAACTTGACCATATGCACCTAGTGATATATGTCTGCCCCACCTAAAGCATAAGATTAGTTTAATAGGGAACATGACCATAAACGATGTAGGAGGAATAACTAGGCTAGTACACTTTTCTCCCACTGCTCACAACCTTACTTGCTTTTGTTTTCTAGTTTCATTTCCTACTTTCAATCAACCATTTCCTTTTTATTACTTTTAGTTAGTGACATTAGACTTAGAGATAGTCCGCACCACATAGCTCTTGGGATGACCTCAGAGTTACCATTACTATCCTACACACGACCGGATTCTCTGTCCATTAGTGCATATAGGTAGACCTTAGGTAAAACGAGTACTATAAATATTAAAACCTGGTCGGTAAAACCTGCATCAAGTTTTTGGCGCCGTTGCCGGGGAGCTATAACAGGATTTTTGTTTAGGTTTTCAAATTTTTCTAGTTTTATTTTGTTTTTCTAATATTTTTGTTTCTAGTTTCAGGAATAATGGAAGTAATCGACATCGATACTCTTACTTTGGAAGAGTACCTTGCTATGACTAGGGACGAGCAAGGACCGGGGCTTGTAAGGCCAATGATTGGAGCAAATGTTCGATTTGAAATAAAGGATCAGTTTATGAGAGAACTAAGAACAAAACTTTTCTCCGGAAGCAATGATGAAGATGCTTATGAGCATATTGAGCATGTCCTATACATCACCAGCCTTTTTAATATTCCGGGTGTATCACATGATGCTGTTATGTTAAGGGTGTTCCCAATGACACTATCTGGAGCAGCTCGAAGGTGGGTCGACCGAGTACCAGGGGGAACGATCAATTCATGGAACCTCTTGAAGAATAGATTCATTCAACGATACTGTCCTCCTTCTAAAACAACGAAGCAATTAACGGAGATTCACAACTTCAAACAAGAGGTGGACGAGACATTATACCAAGCTTGGGATAGGTACAATGATCTCCTTTATAAATGCCCAACCCACGATTTGAACAAACAGCAAAGGGTGAACCTTTTCTACAAAGGAATCAACTTCGCAACTAGGCAAATGCTGGATTCTCGGGGGCCGATCCCCGGGAAAACTCCCAATCAAGCTCTTGACTCTATTTAGGATTTGGCAGACCACTCGCAAAAATGGCATGAGGGCGGAAATAATAGATACACGGGGGGAAATCTCGAAGGCATGAACGCCCTGACTAATAAATTTGAAAATCTCGGCAGAGAGGTAAAAAAAATCAAGGAGAACATTCATGCCGTACAAGTTGGGTGTGAAGCCTACCAGGGAACCCACCTCACTAGAAATTGCCCACTCAAAGAGGAAGTTAAGAGAGTGGAGGGAGTGAAGTATGGTAATTTCAACAAACCATTCCAAGGGCTTGGTGGAAATGGAGCAAAATTCTGCGTTGGACCTCAAGGCTATTATACCAAGATTGAGGACAAAGCTCCAAAGAAGACCGACCTTGAAGATTTGGTCAATAAGCATATCGAAGAGTCAACGAGGAAGAGTGACCTGTTTAAAGAATGGATGATTAAGATTAAGGAAGATACTGATAGAAATGTGCGAAACCAAGAAGCCGCAATCAAAATTTTGAATGTTCAGGTTGGGCAACTCGTTAAAAATTCGGTTGGTAAGGGCCGGCCCTCGGCATTGGTCCACATGTCATCTTTTAACAACTTGGTGGACCTTCCTCGACTCCTTTGAACCCATCTTTGCGGGGGCATTTTGGCCTTTTGAAATGATTTTGCGCATGTTAAGGTGTGTTGATCCAAACTTTCCCTTAAAAAAGGTGTATTGATCCAAACTTCTTACGTGATTATTTTAGAATGAATTCAAAGAAAAACATAAGTGGTTTAGGATAAGCAGTATGCTCAAAATTAGCAACATGCACTTTACCGTTTTTACCTAAGTGTTTTTCGCTGATAAGATGAAAATATGTTAGTACGTGCTTACAATAACGACAACGTTTTCTATAGGGTTGAAAAATGAACTGGAAATATAAATTGTTTCTTTACGTAAGAGAAAATAGTAGCTAAAATGAAAATGGAGCTGGAATAGGTTTTTGATATTTTGAAGTAATTGCGGTTCTTCAAGGACCGACATTACCTCGAAAAGGATTGGGGCAGTACTTTTGTGATGTAAACAACACCCTCCATTCTAATGGAAAAGTAATCTTAGAGGTTAGATTCATCGCTCATAGCCAGCAGGGTCGGCCTTGGCTATGGGCAGCACGGGCGACGGTCCAGGGCATCAAAAAGAGAGGGGCATCAAGTTTTTTGTCATGTCATTAAATTATGTATATAAGAAAAAGAAAAAAAAAATAAGTTCTTGAAAGTATTACTAGCTTGGTTATTATGTGCCTCTATGTTAGTTAAAAAAGAAAGTAAAAAAGATAAAATGTTAGAGTCAAGATGCTGCCTGTGATGGACGCCGGACGACTTTCAGAGGAAGAAGTTGTCGACTGTTTGTTTTTCTTTATGGGTCCATGTGTTAATTAATTGGTCTCTCCAACTTTATACTATATTTGCATTTAAGACCTTTTAGTTTACATTACTTGCACTTTTCACTTATCTTGTATTTGATAACATATTTCTCTAATATATTATAGTATTATCTTTTAGACTACTTTTACTTTGTAAAATTTGCACCATAAAAACATATAATGTATTTAGGGCATCCACTATGGTGATTTCAAAAAAAGATTTATAATACATGAAAAAGTTTATAACTTGTTTTAACCATAGTGAGTCGATGTTTCATGTCATGTGGAATAAAAGTGTTTGAAGTTTAGAACCTTTTCATAATTTAATGCGAGTGTAATTGTTAAACATTTTATAAACTTAAAAAGTTTTATACATAATGCAACTATTGGATACTAATTTATCTAATCCATGAAGGTCAAACATGAAAGTCAAGTAATTATGTATTTAGAGTCGTTTATGTATATGTATAAAGTATAGGGTCCTAGAATGACAAGAACAAAGTTAATAACCGTTTATTCAGTTATGTTAGTTTAGAAACGTTGTGTCTGTTTGTTGTGTCGGTTCATGGGTTATAAATACCCATACAACCCAAGTCTGTAAAACTAATGATTGAATATAAATAAAACTTAGTGTATTTTATATCCGGTTGTTCATAGATAGAAGATTAGACTAACAGTGGCATCAGAGCCAAAAGGTTCAGGGAACCAGAGATAGAAAAGAAAGACAACGATTCATGGAATCGTTTTAGAGAAGAAAACCAAAAGGTTCAGGGAACCAGAGACAGAGAAGAAGTACCAACGATCCAGGGAATCGTTTTAGAGAATAAACACCAACGATTCAGGGAATCGTTCCAGAAAAGAAAAAAGAGTTTTGATTCAGAGGAATCAAACACGATTCGATTAAAGACAAGATCGAATTAGAGAACACAAAGGAGAAGAGAAATAAACGTACCGTATAAAGGAAGAAGCGTACCACCGTGTGATTAGAAGAATAGACAAGAAAACCGATTATAGTGGTGCCCTAATTTGCGTGTAGAAGAAAGAAGGAAAGGAAGCAGTAGCAGTTTTATTTAGGAACAGAAAAGGGACGTTGCAGTGTTTTAGCCCTAATCTGCATAAAGGAGGAGGCGTGTTTTTGATAAAGAAAGGAAACAGAAGCGGGTTTGTGTTGGGTTGTTGTGTTTGGGCCTAAGAATACGTACAAAGGGCTTGCTATAGGATATACAGGATTACAGGTTCTATTTTAATACCTGTGATAGTAATTTTAATTTTTTATTTTTTCTATTAGTAGAATAGATTAAAAGTAAAAAAAAAAAAATCATTACAATTCGCCTTAGAAATACGTTAGAATTATTGTGATTAGGGAGAAAATTTTAAGTTCGATTGTTTATTAAGATTATATTGGTTTACAAGTTGCATATTACTATTGTGGGTTAGAAAGAAGGATTAAGTTCGACTATTATTAGAATTATATTGGTTTTAGAAGAAAATCAAATCAAAAGATATGGCGGGAGATAAAAACGAAAACAGAGTTGTTTTCACCACATCGTTACCATCATATTAATGCCCAGTTCTAAATAATACGAACTATACATTATGGGCATTAAGAATGAAGAAGATATTAATGCCAAATGGAGTATGGGATTTAGTAGAAGGAGTAAGTACATCAAAAGAGATTGATGTAAAGAAGGATAGTTCGGCGTCAGCATACCTATTTCAAGGGTTACCAGAGGATTTGCAAATGCAAGTTGCGGGATGTGAAACAGCAAAAGAAATTTGGGATTCACTAAAGGCTAGATTTATCGGGACAGAAGATGTACAACAAGCACACTCACAACAACTTAAATCAGAATTTGAGAGACTTGTAATGAAAGAAGATGAAACAATAGATTTATTTGCCGGGAAGTTAATGAGTATTATTACAAAGGCTGCTACATGTGGATTGACGTTTGATGAACAAACAAAAGTACGGAAATTACTTAATGCGGTGCCAGATAAGTTTGTACCAGTAGTAGCAACAATTGAAATGGTTGTTGATTTTAAGAAAGTGAAATTAGAGGAGATTATTGGAAAACTTAAGACTTATGAAGAAAGGCTTAAGTTTAGAAAAGGAAGCGAGGAAGATAATAGTGAGAAGCTATTGTTCACACGTCAAGGGAATAACAGAAATTATGAACGCAACTATGGAAATGATAGACAAGGAGGTGGTAATCAGACACGAGGAAGAGGCCAAGGAAGATTCACAAGAGATAGTAAGAATGGAGATAGTTATGATAGAAACAAGAGAAACCATGGAGATCAAAACTACCATAGGAGAGACTTTAGAGAAATAGAATGTTATAATTGTCATGAGTTTGGACACTTTGCTGCAAATTGTCCAAAACCAAACCGTAGAGAAGAAAAAGCAAACCTTGTGTTCGAAGATGACGAACCAGCACTATTGATGGTTACTAGTAAAGATGAAAAGGAGATAAAGGAAGAACCAAAAAAGAAAGTAATTGTCATTGAGAAGGATGAAATTCAAGAGGAAAAGTTAGAAGATATGCGTTCAGAGATAGAAATTGATTTGAAGAGTAAATTAGAGTTTTGGAAGTTTGAAATGCTTCAAGAGTTAGAGATTGAAAAACAAGAGTTTGAGACGAAAATAAGAAATAGAGAAATGGCATTTGAGAAACAAATGCAGATAGAGTTAGAGAACCTCAAGAAGTTGAGAGATTGCACAAGCAAAGAGATGAAAGAGTTAAGATCAGAAAGAGAACAGTTTGAGAAAGAAGACCATGGAGTTACTTTAGATAAGAAACTCCTAGAAGAAGAAAGAGTTGACAAGGGCGAATGCAAGAAGCATCAAGAGACGCCATCAAGATTTCAGAAGGAAATCCAGATTAAGAAAGACATCAAGTCAAGCAATAAGAAAGTTGAACCAGAAGATCGTAATACAAGTACTAAAAGAAACAGATTATTGGAAATGCAAGATTATGAAATGATACAAGAAAAGAAAGATGGTGACAAAGGTAACAAAGATGATCAAGATGAGATTGAAGACAAGGAAGATAGAAGACCGATCAAGGAGAAAACTCAAGATATATTTAGCGTTGAAGATCAAGACAAAGGAAGTGGAAACAAGCCAAAGTTCAAAGATAAAGATGATGGAGCTTGAAGATATCGAAGACATGGATTAATAAATTAGGGAGGAGTATTGGATACTAATTTATCTAATCCATGAAGGTCAAACATGAAAGTCAATTATTTATGTATTTAGAGTCGTTTATGTATATGTATAAAGTATAGGGTCCTAGAATGACAAGAACAAAGTTAATAACCGTTTATTCGGTTATGTTAGTTTAGAAACGTTGTGTCTGTTTGTTGTGTCGGTTCATGGGTTATAAATACCCATAAAACCCAAGTCTGTAAAACTAATGATTGAATATAAATAAAACTTAGTATATTTTATATCCGGTTGTTCATAGATAGAAGATTAGACTAACAGCAACAAGGTTTATAAAGTAAGCTTTATAAATTAATGATTAAATAAAGATTTAGACCTTTTAAAAGATTCATCATTGTAGATACTCTTATCTTTAACACGATAGCAATGCATATATGTATATGAAAGATTTGATTTATTTTTTCAAATTTATCACAAATAAAGTAATTAAGCTATTTCTGTGAGAAATATTGTACATAGATATTAATATTACCCATACCATGTTCTCTACTTTTAATTTAATCATTTATGAATTTCAAATATGACATGAGTATGCTCTGATTTCTTTTGGTTATTTTATTTTTTTTTTTTTTATTACAGTGCAATTGAACCAACCTAAAAGTAAATTAAACTTAACAGTTGTCTTATGAATATTTCAAGTTAATATGCGAAATATGCCAAACCTCTATGTAGGGGCAATATTTTAACATCTCGCCCAGGGCATCCGAAATCTCAGGACCGGCCCTGATAGCCAGCAGTATTCATTCGAATGGATAACACCGTTTTGATTATAACTAAGATATGATCGTCATGTGCAGGCTGGTTGTGGTACTGGCAACACGATATTTCCCCTCACTAAGAAGTTTCCTCAACTTTTTGTCCATGCTTGTGATTTCTCGCATCAGGCAGTCACGCTTGTTAAGTTTTGTTACTTATAAATGATGTAAGATGAGAGGGTCATGTGGGTTGCAAAACGGGTCAAGATAGGTTTTGGTTCAAATGCTCGGGCCACACACTTTTTTGTCTGTGTCTCATAGTGTTTGTATATGAATATAAACAATAAACACACTTTTTGTTACTATTACAAAAGAACATGTATTGTTATACTTATGATCTAAAATTTTGAACTCAAGGGTGTTTGGGATTGCTGATTCAACTGTGTATCTGATTTTTCAAGCACATCAGCAGTTCCTAAACACCCCCTAAAAGCAATTTAGGTGGCTGTGAATTAAGAATTGTGTTTGGGCGACTTCTAAACAGTTTGAGACAACGTACAAGCACATCACCCATTTATAAGTATACAGGTCGAAATCACTATAAAAGTCATTGGAATCTATTGCTGATTCGGTATTTTGTACGAGTGCAGTCACATACAAATTTCTGTGAAGATCAGATGAATGTTTTTATTTGCAATATTGTCGTTGACAATATTTGTGACCATATTATGCCTGCTTCTGTCGATATTGTTACAGTAGATGTAGATAAAGACTGAATAATATTATGCAGGTCTTTATACTATCTGCGGTTTCACCTGAAAAGATGCCCATACTTAGAATCGCCTTAATAAAAGCTCACAGTGAGTTGAGCATGAACAAGTTCAAGCACGAGCTTAAGCCTATGCTGATTCCGGAATCTATTTCTTTATATTTTACTCAGCAAGTCTTGTGCTTATGTTGCTACTTTTATGTTTTTATGTAGGTAATTGATGAGACAAGCAATGTGATGATGTGGGGCATGTAGCGAGTCAGATGGTGCAGCCGGCACCGCCATTCTGACGCCACCACAACGCCCCCTTTCCCTGGCGCCTTTAGCGGCGTGAGTAATCTGGCGCAACGCGAAATGGTATTTGCTTTTTTTGTCCTCTATTCAATATTGAAGGATTTATAAACGAAAAGCTGTTCAAGTAAATTCAATATAGGAGTAACATAAATAATAACTTAAAGTGGTGATATTCAGTTAAATACAATATCACAATTTGCCCATCTCATTAGTCATTCCCAACACATACAACAAGGTCCTTATGCTAACTTGAAAGTAAACTTAACATACTGAAGTTGAAATAAAATCTCAACAAGGTGCTAATGGCCGAAACTCGACGCCACATACAGTTAGGCCCGCCATAGTTCCTCCAAGACATACCAGTTTCAGTTCCATGGGAATGTAATTGTCTTTAATCTCATTATTATAGACAAATTTCCAGACCCTAACCTCCATCCAGCCATCTTCTCTGTTTTCTGGAACTCTCTTATCTCTGTATAAATCAATCGAGCCTGGGGCTCGAAGATAAATGATTGTGGCTTCTTTGTTATTCTTGTTGAGTAGATCCCGTGCTTTCATTGGACACTTGAGTCCCTCGCTGTTTTCTGGAAGTTGGAATACAAGATAACATGCATAGGCTGTATCTGGGGACAACATTTTAGTTTCAATATCGCATTTGATACCAAATGCTTGGTGGCGTTGAAGCTCGATGACCTCTTCAAATCTGAATTCATAAATAATAGTGTGATAAATTTAGTTGAATCATATTTGTGTGTATTCAGCATATAAACTATATGAATTTACGACACTAAACTACCATACGAACCTAGACATTGTTGAAGATGGGCACTTGATAAATTTTGCATCTGGAGATTTGTTTATTACCGCCTTTGCCGGTAGCATATGACATTTCTTGCAGTTCACTTTGCTTAGAGAAAAGAGCTGTTCAATATAGAGTACCAAATTCGTGAATGTCTACTACAGTGAGTACCAATAATACAAACAGAAATCTAGAGAAAAAATAATAATAATAATAATAATAATAATAATAATAATAATAATAATAATAATAATAATTAAAAAAAAAAAAAAACACCTTTTCTCCATTGTCAATAAGGACTTCAGTTGTGAGAAGCTTGTCAATTAGTTCAGAGTTGTTCATTGCTAGCACATCATACTGGGACCTCTTCATTATTTCTTGGAAGTCGCTTGGCGATTGTTGTTCCCAGTAAACGCTCAAGTCCACATTTATTGATCTATCTACACTCTCTTCATGATCCACCTGTAAAATCGGACGAGTATGTCTGTTTAGTTCTTTTTCGTTTTTGTTAATAACTATTGTGGAAATGTTTCCAGACATGAGTCTCCTTAAGCCAAAGGTTCACACGGAAACTTTTAATGTATCGTCTTTGTAACGAGCTTTGATTGACATGTCTAACTCATACGCGTAAGAAAAATATAAAGACACATGACAAAATCAAAAGAGATTGACTAAGTTATGTGGCAAACATTGAACATTATTTGATAAACCAGGCTTCTAATTTAGGATATGAGTCAGGCAGACACATCAAACAATTTTCTTTTAGATATGAACTATCTTACGTATGTTGTTTGGGCTTACGTTATCAATGGGTCGAAACTCAATGCCGTCAACAAAGATGGGACCACTGCCACAAGGATGTCCACAAAAGCTCTTCAGCTGAACCTCAAAATCGACAGTTTGATTATCACTCCTAAAGCGGCACAACTCAATCATCATCCACTCACCATCCCTGCGCTCTGCAATATATGAATTTAACTTTCCACTCCCTGTTTTGTATTTCAAGTCCACATATGGTTTAATTGAAACCATTTCTGAATCACAAAATTTAAACACCAGGTAAGCTCCATATATGATCCCCAAAGATAAAAACTGAGTTTTTATTTTGATTGGGATTTTGAGATTTTGAGTATTTGATATCTTTGCGACTGCTCCAAACCTGTACATATTTTTAACATATTAGCTGGTAAATATATTTGTTCACGACACTGTCTGGATATAAGGTGAGAACCATGTAAAATTTCACAGAAATTGTAAAAATGATTTCTGATGAACAGAAAAAAAAAATGCTGAAAAGATGTGAGAAAGTTTAATGAATTGGAGGTTATATGGAAAAAAATTGCTTGAAATATTTTGATCAAAAAATGACAGAGGAGATGACCTAGAGTTCTCCAAAGCTTTCAACTTAGAAGACCAACAATTTTCATAAGAGAACATTGTTGATGATATCATTTCTTTCACTTTTCCATCCTTGTTTAGTGATAACCACTGTAAGATTAAAATTTAAAGCAAAATTAGATGTACTGTTATGGAATATAAAGATGTAAAAAATCGACATTAAAAAGAGATTTAATCACCACTTTTCCGTTGTTAAGGCGGATTCCTGAAGAGAAAATGGGATAGAGATCCTTCTTTGTGATTTCTTCGGACTCCCGATGTTCTATCATCTTCATAATATTCTCATTATCTTTAGGCAGCTTTTGCTCAAATTCCCAATCTACCTGTGTGTGTATTAAGAATAAAATTTACCTTAGTTCAGTTAAATTTCAAACTTCAGAAATATAACAGACAAGGTGAAATTCAATACAAGTATCATTGGTAATATATAAAGCTACCCTTACAAGACACGGGACTCTCTTTCGATATATACGTGCATATATTGTTAGTGCTCCTCCTTTTTCAATCAAAAATATATTTTTTACTTTAAAAACTTACATGAATGTTGTACGCTTTCTCTAGTTCCTGTATAACCAAAGCCATCGTTGGACGTTTTTCTTGATCTTTCTGCAAACACTCATAGGCAACTTGTGAAAGTATATCTATGGACTTTGCATCTGTTTGTTCCTTAATATCATCAAAGATTAGTGCACGTTGTTTTTTCTCTTCAAAGCAGCGTGCAGCCATCCAAGCAAGGGACACAACTTTCTTATCTTTGACTTCATCTCCTGCATCTATAATTTGGCGAAGTGTGGGGTGAGAATACTTTTCGACCATTTCAATTGCCAGTCTCCCTGATAATAATTCGAACAAAACCACGCCAAATGAATAAACATCTGCTTCTTTAGTCGCACCACTTGAAGAGTATTGTGGATCGAGATAGCCTAATGTTCCATGGCTTTTAGATATGATAAAATCAGATATAGTAGCTTTCCAGTCATGATCTAGTAAAATGTTGCTGCTCTTGATGTCACCATGGACTGTTTTTTGGTCTTCTTTAAAAGAGTGAATGTAATCTAGCCCTTTTGCAACCCCAATAGATATTTCGAGCCGGAGTCCCCATTTAAGAGTTGACTTATGTAGGTGCTTATCTAGACTTCCGTTGATTGCATGATCCATAATAATGATCTTTTCATTCCCTTCTTCACAAAATCCTCGAAGGGTGATGATGTTCTTATGAACATAACGAGTAAGCTTTGCAACCTCTTTTAAGAATGCACCTTCTCGATATGAATGCGCCTTTTTAAGCCGCTTCACAGCTACTGGTATAGATTTCTTAAAAAATGAGAGTTCTCCTTTGTATACCTTGCCTGATGCTCCCCTCCCAATAACACGTTTATCGTTGAAGTTGTCTGTGGCAGACTTGACCTCCTCGAGCAATATGGTTTCCACCCCTATTAGCTATGAAATTATCAAGAAACACAATATCTTAAAATCAAGAATAAAGAAGTGTAAGCCTACCAAACACACGTCCTACAAAGAAAGTGTCCTTTTCTATTTCTACATTACGTAAAAGAGGTTTGGGAATTTTCCACCTGTTCACATATATATGAGATTTTAGTGACACTCAAAAAGTGTAGGTAAAAGGTCATAGTTCTGATGACCCATTTTTATGGACTACGTGAAACACCAAGCTAGACACTTTTTAGTGTGTCAAGTGGTTGGGTACTCCTGGGCCATCTTCTCATTACCTTATGGTCTGCTTATTGGACCTTTTGTTTTGTAATATAATTTTAATGCTATCCAAAAAAAAAGGATTTAATTGTTGTGAATCATTTTCACTTTTAGACTTTGACACTTTTTCCAAGGTGTCTCTAAATGACATTATTTTTGGTAGAAGGCCGTTTGAAGAAAACATAACATCAAGCATGAGAGACTCACAAACGGTCGTAAAAGTATGAATGACTTACATGAACTGTCAATGCTTTCTTAAGCTCTTTCAGAACGTCAACCATTGTGAGGCGATGAGTTTCAGTACTATGCAAGCATTCGTGAGTTATCGCAGCAAAAGTTTTGACTGACTCCAAGAATTTGTCATTCTTAAGATCTTTTCTTAAATAGTCACCAGTAATCTGGGATGGTTGGTTGTTTGATAAGTGGCATTCGGCCATGTCAACTAGACTAGCTCGGTCGTCCTTTAATGTCCCTGAAGTTGTTGCAAATCTCCCACATAACACTTCCAACAAAACCACACCAAAAGAGTATATATCAGACTGTTTACTTAATATACCTCTTTTTAAGTATTTGGGATCCACATAACCACCCGTGCCTACCGGAGTAATGTTTGAAAGCTGAGAATCTGTATTCTTAACGGTTAAAGACAAGCCAACATCACCAATCATGCCTTCCAAACTGTCTCCCAACAGAATGTTGGGACTCTTCACATCACGATGTATTATGTGATGGTTGTGAAGATAATTGAGACCTTGGGCCGAGTCAATACAAATTTGAAGACGTTGTTCCCATTTAAGGTTTTGAAAGTTTCGGATATACTTTTCAAAGCTTCCTTTGGAAGCATAGTCATAAATAATGATCATTTCACCATATTCATAACAAAACCCAACAAGAGATATTATATTTTGATGATTTAATCCAGAAAGCACGTCAATTTCTTTCCAGAATTCTTTCCTTCCTTGATCAGACGTAATCTCTCTCCGCTTAAGAGCAACTTTGCCTTTTCTTCTTGGGTAGCCATAGAGTTCAACAAGAGATTCTTTCTTTCCGACATACTTTCTTACATCGACATGGAAGAGTTCTGCTCTGTACACACCTCCAAATCCGCCCCATCCGATCATGCGACTATCAACAAAACCATTGGTGGCTGAGTATATCTCTTTGAATGGAATTTTCAAGTGTTTGAAATTCTCCAACTGCATAATTAAATGTCAATAAAAATGAGAATTCTTGAACCTGATATATTTTCATAATTATACGTGAAAATGGTCCGCCGTTGCATCATTAAATGTCAATAGGAGGATAAGTAGGCACAAATAATAGGAAGAAATGTCATTTTTTTTGTAAAAAGACCGGCCACCTCATCAAGCTAGCATCACACGCCCCACACTCGCGTCATCAAAAGGCATTATTTTGGCTTCACTACCACTTTATAGACAACAATTTTCATTTAGCTTTAACTTTAAGGTCTCATTTTCAATTTTTGCCGACAACTTTCAAAATTTCTAGAACATCAATGATAAACAAAACTCGAAGAAAGTGCAGTAATATGATTCTTACGTATGTAGTAAGATTCATTACCTTTGAGTTGTCTTCATCTTCTTGCATTTGTTTTAAACTTTCAACCTGATAGATAGACGCAGCCATTCAGAAATAAAAAGACATCAGCTATATTTTAAACGGCCATAAAAAGAGATTAGTATTAGTACATATCATTCTTACCATGTAGTTTTATATTTATCTGCATTTTTGAAGACACATAAATGAATTGCTAGCGTGGTTGATGTAAGTAATACATCACATACTTTGTGGTTTCCGAAAAATACCTATGCATGAAGTTGCAATTGAGGAGCATATACTAAGATGGCAGGGGTTCAAATCCTTTTGTCTACTTTTTAAGTTTGCTGCCTAAAGTTGCAATTGAGGATCATATACTTAAAGATTTGGAAAAAAAGATAAAACAAACCTTTATGTATATAAAATTAACTTATATACATCAGATCAAAAGTGCATTTATATAATCTAAATTCATGTTTTTAAGTTCAAAGTTCAAATATGTATTGAAAGCCGCTACAACAACGGGAATTACAAAAGAAATGCATTCTAACTGATCTATCTGCCGCAACACTTGGATATATTCATCGTAAGCTTCATCTTAATGTATCAAAATGTCATAAAAACAAAATCACGGACACATATTTACTCATTTACTTAATTATCTATTTAGGGACATGAATATTTATATGATTTTCATAAATTTAGAGACTTACGTGATATTTGTATGCTTTCTGCAGTTCTTCCACAATCTCAGCCATTGTCGGGCGATTCTCTACTTCTTCGAAGCATCGATATGCAATTTTTGCAAAAATATCTATGGAATCTTCCAGCGTGCTAATATCCACTATGTGAGGCAGTTCTTCAAAAAAAAATTTGTATGCTTTCTGCAGTTCAATTTTTTTTTGGTATGCTTTCTTCAGTTCTTCAAATTCTTTTTGTAACATACGGTCGATAAGGTCGTTTAATTTTCTTTGATTTTTTCCTAGTTTGACTATGTCAGGCAACGACTTTGGATCATCTGCGGATATCTTAAAATGGGTCAACGCTCCACTCAATACTTCAAATAAAACAAGGCCAAACGAAAAGGCATCATACTCCTTTGTCAACTTGTGTATATCAATATATTCATTTGTTGACAATCCAAAGTCACCAATCATTCCTACTCCATCTCGACTTATAAGAATGTTGGAGCTCTTTATATTACCATGTATTATCCCTTTATTCTTACCACTATCATTATGGAGGAATTTGAGCCCACGGGCAGCATCGAGACAAAACTGCAAACGCATTATCCATGGAAAAATGTTTCTCTTGGTATTATTACGGCTCTGATTAATGATATGTTGCCTATGAATATATTCATCCAAGCTTCCGTTTGAGGCATACTCATAGACAACATGAATACGTCCATCATCTTCATGACAAAATCCAACTAGTTTGACAAGGTTTTCATGTGAACGGTACAGAAGTGTTTGAAATAGTTCTTCAGTTTGTGGCCCATATCCACCATCTATACTCTTAATAGCAACTGTGCTTTTTCTTCTTGGGTACTCCAAGATTTCTTCCATAGACACTCTCTTGATTTTGTTCTCTGCAACAAATTTATCTACATTAAAGTAGGAGAGATCCGCCTTGTACACTTTATGAGGTTTATGGGGAATGGTCAAATCACGAGTTGCTGATTGTATTTCTTCCAATGGAATTTTCATATGCTGGATGCTTTTTACCTGCGGACAGCATTGAAAGTCAATAGAAATAAGATCATCATATAGAACTATTTCAATATACTCCTCTATCTCAATATTAGTGTCAATCTTACCCTTTTAAGATGTTCCAAAGTAATTGCCCATCACAAAAGATAGTAAGAAAGAATTGTTTAGGTTTACCATGTTCCCACTAATCAAATTTATATAAAAATAAAAGAGGATAAAGTTACAGTTAAAGATTACAAAACCGTAAGCACTACATTTATAGGGGAAAAATTCAATTGGGGAGAAAGTTATCTTATTTTCCAAAACTACTAAACAAAGTAAGAAAACTATTACCAAACTTATTTCTAAGACTAACCGGCAAGGGGGGCAAAATCAATTAGGTGACTGTCAAAGTCACGCCTACCCCCATGCCCTCCATATCTTTCGCACGTGAATTGTGCAAGTCAAGAAGAGTTAAGGTGACTTGGTCACCTAGTTGTATTCGTTGAAAAAGTGCAAAAATATCCGTTGCAATGTAAAAAAATAAAAAATAAAAAATAAATAAATAAAAATAAAAACAAAAACAAAACCCTCCCACTACCCTTTTTTTACTTATAAATACCCATCAATTCAACATTTTTTAGACACAAACTCACCATTTTACTCTCATTCAAAAAAACATCCCCTGTGTTCAATATTTTATACATTTATAACTTCTAATTTATGGCTTGTTCTCTCCCCCATTCCGTCAAAGAAATTCAAGCGTATATTCAGAAACAATGTGAGGAAGTGGATGCGGCTCGTCAGGATGCTATTGTCAGTGTTATCAAGGTGTTTGAGCATGCAAAGGTGGCGAAAGAACATTTGAGAAAATAATACGCGAAATGCAAAGGCATTTCGCCGGAAAGACATGATGTCATTGAAAAAAATTTTGCACGATGAAGCCTGGAAAGATTACGAGATTAAGAAAACGTTGTGGAAGTATGTATCAGTCACAAAATCCGTTTGATGCATAATGAAAATATTATGGGACAACAACTACATCAACTTAGGCTAGATGAAGAGGAATTAATTGATGAGCATGGATTTGCTGAGAAATAACATCATCAATTTATGCTAGATGAAGAGGCTTTAAGAGAAACATTAGAAAAACAAGCAAGGGTTCAAAAAGAGTGGGAAGAGAGAATTAGGCAAGAACAAGCTTATAATGAGTTGTTCAGGTCGGAATTTGGGGTGCGATCTGATTCGAAATCGGATTAAGTTGAACAAGTCCTCTAGTTTAGTGTTTTTAATTTCGTACGTTTACATTTTTATTTAGCTATGCATTTTTTTTTAATATATGTACTACTTTTATTAATACAGTAGAAGTTTATGCAATATTTTAATTTTGTACGTTTGTGTTTTTAATTTCGTACGCTTACGTTTTTATATTTGAATGTTTATGTTTTTAATTTGTACGTTTACGTTTTTAATTTCATAAGTATTTAAAAAGAATGGGTATTATGGTGACCATAAAGGTGACCATGTCCACAAATAAGTGAGCAAAAGTGAGTGGTAGTGAGAGGAGAGAAAAAGTTGACGTGGCGCTGATGCGTAAGGTGAGAATGTATATTAAGGAGGTGACCTTGGTCTTTAGCCTAAACATAAATCAGTCACATCTAAAAATAAATAAAGGCATCTAGGTAATAAAAATACTCCCTCCGTCCCATAAAAACTGTCCAGTTTGACTTTTCAAAGTCAAACTGGTTCAACTTTGACCTTAAATATTTTTTATGTGTTATATAATACTTGATGAAAAATTATACCAATGAAAAACACACTTAAAACTCAATCCATTAATATATTTTTCATAAAGTATTACATAATACTCACAAAAATAGATAAGGTCAAAGTTGAACCAGTTTGACTCTGAAAAGTCAAACTGGACAGTTTTTATGGGACGGAGGTAGTAACATTTACTCCGGGAGTTTTCACAACAAAGTAACGATCCAAAAACCCTCTCGTGTTCTTCACTTGTTCACATCAACAACCAACAACCAACAACCAAAGTAAAAGCAACAAATCCCCAAAATGCAACTAACACCAATTAAAACCAAAAAACTCCAACAAGTCAAATTTAAAACTGAAACCCCAAACCCGTTTAAAATGGATATTTTCTATTTGATATGGGTTGGTTTAAACAAAACCAACCCATGGTCACAACTACTTTCAAAATTAAAAATATTTGTACTTGGAAAAAAGTTGGGACTAGTTTTAATTAAATTCTACTTAAGATCGAGAAAAAGGAAAACGACATTCATAAACAGGCAGTAACTTACTTGTTGAAGTTCTGAAGTTACAAAACCTTGTTGAAGTTTGAGGACTTTTTGAAGTTGTTTTATAACCACCGAGTTTGTTGGGCGATCCTCGCTCAGGCACCGATATGCAAGTTCTGAAAAAACAGTGAAGGAATCTCGGTTCATCTGTACCCTTAGAAGGGGATCTATAAACTCGGTCAGAGTTCCTTTTTCATAATGGCTGCACACCAATTTGCTAAGAAACTGTGTACCTCCATCTTGATCATATGTAACTGCTGGCCTTGCACATAAAAGTTCGAATAGTATCACCCCGAAAGAGTATATTTCTGACTGCTTTCCAGTATGTCTGTTTGAAGGATCAGCGTAGCCCAATTGAACTGGCGTTAAAGCATAGGTCAATGCACCAGGTGAGATTAACTGAATCTTTGCCTGCCAATTTTCATCTAAATAAATACTCGCGCTACTCAAATCTCCAATATCCTGACTATAATTTTGAAGATAACGAAAGCCAGAAGCTATATCGAGGCAGATTTTTAGTCGCATCAACCATGTGAGATGTGCACCAGTCACATGCTTGTCAAGCCCCCCGCGAGTTAGATGCTCGAGGACAAGAATTATCTCGCCGTCTTCGACACATATGCCAATTAGTGAAACAATTTTTGGATGTTTTGTCAGCTCATTAAGCACACTTAAAGTAATGTCGTGGAGAAAATATTGATTAATTAATATGAATACTAACTTCTTCCCAGAAAGTTCTCCTTTGTACACCTTCCAATCAAAATCATCCCACAAATCATACTACGTATTTGTTTTCAATGATATTTTCTTGAGCAAAATTGTTGGTTGCCTGTTTTATGTCTTCCAAAAGAATTCTAGAAAGATCACTGGGAATTTCCAAATTAGGAGGTCCGTTGATGAATGATGGGATCAATCCTGGACCGTTGAGGAATACTTGAGAGAATCCTGGACCGTTGAGGAATCTTGGAGCGTTGATGAATGATGGAGCTCCAGTGAATGACATGATTTTTTTTTTTTTTTCTTTTTTTAGTGGAAAAATTAGAGAAGAAATGGAAGATGAGAAGAATTGGAAAGCCGCCCAAATAATTTAGTTTTGGTGAATAAAAATGAAGAAAATGTACGGGTTGGGATAGTGGGATTAGATGTTTTCTCATTAAAAAAAAAAAACTTGAAATGATTGATCGTATTATTGAGTGTTCACCTTTTGCTTTAATAATTGAAGAAGGTCATTCATGAAAAATGAGTTAGGATTTTGACTAAATATATGTCAACAACTTAATAAAATAAGCTGTCCTTTCAAGAAACCATACAATTTTTTTAGTCATACTACTACATGAGGGGTAAATATATGTCCACTCGTAGACCAAAGTGAAATTCACCAAATGAAATGTAATATTTACATAATACTAGAACGGTACCCGTGCAATGCGGCGGCGGATACCGTATAATTATATTTTGCGTTATTTGGTTACACAGTTAGTTGTCTTCATGCTTTATAAGGAGAGATATTAGAGATGGTTAAGCCAAATAATTTTAGTTTGAACAACCAACTTGCTTCCTAACAAATTAATTTTAAAATCATTCTATAATAAGCAAGAAAAAAAATCTGAATTTTAAGCCTTTCTAATTATATAATAGTCTCAAATGCATTATAATGTAGTATAGATATGTGTCACTGACCAAAACATTTGATCTTATTTATACCAATCGAATCTAAACATAAAATACACAAACAATTTAGTTAGTACTAGAACAGTACCCGCACAATGCGGCGGCGGGTACCGTGTGATTATATTTGCGTTATTTGGTTACACGTTTAGTTGTCTTCATACTTTATAAGTAGATATATTAGAGATGATTAAGCCAAATCGCTTCCTAACTTCCTTAATGTAGTATAGATAGATAAGAATTGAAATGTAACATAAAAGCAAAACTTGGGAACCATAATAAAATTTAGTAAGTATAGATAAGAAAATGGACTTTTTCATGGGCTTAGTGTGCTTTTTATTTTTTACTAGAGTGTTACTTTGGATGACATATTAACAACTCATCATATGTAACTCAACCCTTGTTCACTCCAAACAACAACGAAAAACACCAACAGCAGAAATAACAAGTGACCGTTAAATAATGGGAGGTGATTTGCACACTCTATTTTTTTATTAGCACACTTACCATACAAGTTATTAAAGCAGGATGTAAATATGGTACAACTATATGATGGGGTATTTAGAGTGTCCCGATCCAAAAATAAAGTGTGCAAATCAATTCCTTTAAATAATACAGTTGCAATGGCGGTTTATTTTCCCGCCATTTCTATATCTCCCTCATTTTTACCTTCCGTTATAGCTTTAGGGTTTGACGGTGACGTCACGCAATACGTCATTGAGTCCAGGAAGCTTTGGGACAGCTTCTATGAACGCCATCAAAACAAGGTGGTCTTGCTTTCTTTAAAGAGTGTTCATTTTTATTTATAATGTACACGTTTTAAAATGTACAAAATTGTGACAACTGGCAATTTAGAGAAACCATTTAAAAACCCGCATTACTTTAAATTTAATGATTTTTGGAATATTTGAAAAGATTTTGCGATAAAATTGTAAACGTTGAACCGTGGTTTTGAACTTCGGAAATTAATTTTTAATTTTTGATTTCGTATGGAATGTCTATGGTATTTTTTTTTTTTTTTTTTAAATATCTATTTGGCACTACGTTGATTTCGGCACTAGGATAACCTAACGAAAAGTTTAATATTTTGAATGATTGGTTCGGTTTATATATTTTGGAACATGTTGTGGTGTTTCATAATTATTGGAAATGAGTTCGGTCCAAGAGAATTGGTTTATTTTAAAAAGTTTCGGGTTTTGGTCCGTGTATTTTACACAGGGTTACCTCACCCACACTAATAATAATAATAATATTATTATTATTATTATTATTTTTATTATTATTATTATTATTATTATTATTATTATTATTATTATTATTATTGTTGTTATTTATTTATTTATTTTTGTGAGAGTTTATACAAAATCGTCCTTGTGGCCGGTCCAAACACAAAACACACAACACCCTCACTACCTCATCTCTCTCTCTAATATATCAACACCACCATCACTAACCCTAGCCTCCACACCCTAATCCGGCCACCACAGCCACCACCGCCACTCCCACACTCACACCACCACCACCATCTTAACCCTCATCTTGTTCTCTTTCTATTGACATATCACACACGCTCTAAAACCCCCCATAACATCCTTTTTCATCATCAATCCGATTTCATCTTTGTTGGTTTTGTAAGATTCGTGAGTTTCAAAGTTCAAGAAGGTGAGCAAGTGCCCAAAACAAGTGTAAACTTGTCTTGGTTTCCCTCGATCCATGAGAAATAGAGTATATATCGATTGGGGTTTGGGTTTTCTTGGTTTATTTTGGGTAAAAACATGAAAAATAAGTGGGTTTGATATAAAAACGAGTTTTGATATGGTTTGGTAACCGGGTTTTCATCTCTTGAAGGGGGTCGAGTTGAAACCGAGAGCTATGGCTCTCGGCTTGGCTTTAATTTTTGGAGCTCATGTGGTTTTTGTGATAGTTTTGACCTCGTTGTCTTGGTAGCGAGGGGGTTGATTATATGGAGTTGGGTTTTGGCTTGATTCTTGGTTGCTATGGCTTTTGTTGTTGTTGGTTGTGTGCCGCGACCCAAGGGGTCCGTTTGGCAGATTTGGTACACTCGGCTGAGCTTATGCCGAGACCTAATTTGGTCATGGGTTCGAGTCTCTTGACTCGTGGTTATTGCCGAGACCCAAGTGGGTCATTTGGCTCGGGTTTGGCTTGGTAAACCAACCCGGAATTTCGTTTATCTTGATGTTTACTTGTTGTGGTTCTTGTTGTTATTATTAGTCTTGTTGTGATACTTGGATTTTTGGCCGAACACTCTGATTGGGTCGAGACCCTTTGTGGTCTCGACAATGATATTATGAGGTTAATTTTGGGAGTTGTTGTCGAATGATATTTGGAACTGTATATGAGACGATTTATTAGATTGACGGAGATAGGTTAGTCGGGTGACGTAGTTGGACCCTATTGTTGTAGCACGTGTTATGGGTATTGATTGGACGGAGATGGATTACTTGGTTGTGACTTGATTATCATTTTTACTTGGACTTGGACAATGAGCCGAGAGTGATGACTCGGACATGTGACCATCTATATAACTCGATAATTATTTATAATCAAACATTAATAATAAAACTCGTAATAATATTATTAATAATATAAACGTTTATATAAGTATATAGACGTGAAAACGTATATGTAACTATATAAGTGCGTATATTAAAAATAAAACGATCACGAGTAATATTATAATAACGTGACGATATATATATATATATATATATATATATATAAATAGTGTAATAAATGTCGGGAACGTTATTATAATTAAACAACTATAAATGACGATGAAATCTATAACGTTAGATAATTATATTAAATAAAATACATTTTTAAAAATAAACGAGGAAACTATCGAGTTATACGGGATCGCGGTTACTTGAGTCCAAGTGGGCTATATTATTTATGTTGTGACTTTTGTGCTTGTCACGGATATGTGACATTAATACATCCATTTTCTATAACTACGTAACTTGTTTAATCGACGGATTAAATAGGATCTATTTAGTTATATAAAATGAGTATATTAATGGGCATTGTATCCTACGACGCCCATAGGTTGTGGTATGTGTACAGGAATAATGAATTACTAAGGGGGTGCTTGGTTGGGGGGTTAAGAGGGTGAGGAATGGAAAAGGAAATGATGAAAGGTGCTTGTTGGGAGTTAAGGAATGCAATCAATACCCACTTTTGAGTAATCAACCATTACCCAACAATTTGGGGACTAAGGTAATCAATACCTTAGTATTCCCATTATCTTTCTCTTTCCCATTGCTTAACATCAACCAAGCACCCCCTAAATATCTCGTGGAGTTTGTCAAATTGACGAATTTGGTAAGCTTGACGATATATATAGGGAATTTATTAAACTTTGATACTTACCATATAGTACTCTACGTGCTATATGAATTAGGTTTTGGGTATAATCTTAGAGTGATATATTAAGTAAATAAATATGGGGGATTACCAAATCGACCGATCTGATAAACTTCGATGATTTATTTAAATAATATATTGGGCTAATATTAGACCTATAGATTGTTTTATTACTCTTTTTCGTTGTGGCTTCTTGTTTTGAGTTGTGTCGACCCTCCACCCGTATAGATACCAAACTCCAAACTAATATGAGAATAATACGAGAAATGGATTTTTGGAAAATAAAAAGGAATACGTTCGGGATTAGGAATATTTGATTTTTGAGGAAATGATTCTGAACGAGTTTATATTGTTAGGAAGTGTCGAGTCTGTAGTTGCCGTCATTTGAGTTGCTATACATTTTACTCCTATCGATTTCTTTCTACTGATTGTTGGACTTGAGGTGAGTCATAGTTCCACTTTTACTCTTGAACTTTGTTTTCAATACTTGGGGTGAGAAACGTGCAAATTGTTTTATGTGGACTATTATCGCTTTGTTTATTAAAACTTGCTATGCTTATAGCACTAGGTAGGTTATAGAGCAAGACCTAGTCCCGAACTAGGTGAACTATCGATTTGGTTATAGAGCGAGGCCTAGTCCCGAACTAGGTAAGCTATTGATTGGTTGTTGAGCGAGGCCTAGTCCCGAACTAGGTAAGCTATTGAATTAGTTATGGAGCGAGGCCTAGTCAAGAACTAGGTAAGCTATTGATTTGATTGATTTGGGCTATAGCGTGCACCTATAGGGTTGGTTAGTGTTGGTTGGTTCGTTTTGGTTTGATGATAGAGGTCTAGTCTAGCTAGCAAGCGTTTTTGCGTATATGTCCACTTGATTTAGTTATGAATTTAAACCTATGATCTCACCAGTGAAAGCTGACTTTTAGCGCGTTTTCTCAGGTAATTAAGTGATGATTTGGATGCTTGGATTGGAGGCTTGGCTTTGGCACCTGGTTTAAGGATCTATTTTCTAAAACTCTGATATATTATTGTGGACCTACGTTTATTTCTTTTGGGCCTTACTTTGGATAAATTTTGGGATAAATGTAAACTTTAAAACCCCGTTTGGTTGTGTTTTCGTATGTTTACTTTATCTCGTTCTATTATGACTTGTGTTGGATACCAATCCCCCGTAACACCCCGAAAGCTTGTTAAGTCTTCCGCTGTAATAAATTTTGGGGGTGCTACAGATTGGTATCAGAGCCAAGGTTATAGAGAACTAGGTAAATAGACACCTAAACTATAACCGATTTTTATAGAAAACGATCCTCGACCAATGCCCGCCAGCCCGCCAAGCCGAAGTATATTTGTTTATATTGAGGTATAATGAGATAATGTTTAGATATGAGATTTTTTTTTGAGATGATTTGAGAACATGGGATATATTGATTATGTGATATGATGGTGTCACACCACCAATTTACCTGACTTGCAGCGGAATGGAATGTCTGAGGGTGTAACTGTCATAGCATCACAAACAAGGATATATTGAACGACCTAAAGTGTCATTTTAAAAATACGACGTTTGATTCATTCAAAATATTCAGAGTTATAAAGACATAGGTCCCAAAAGTTGGAAAAGTTTACGGAAACAAGTTTAATACAATCAAACGACATTTAAACATAAGTGCAAGAAAGTCCGAATGAGCCGCGTCATCCTTGTTACACAAAATGACTCCATGCATGCCATGAGAATATGCCTTAGTTACCTGAGAAATACATTGCGAAAACGGTCAACATAAAGTTGGTGAATAATCATAGGTTTATAGGTAAATCGTATGTACATAAACCACAAGTATAAAGTAAGGTGACAAAATGTCAAAAAGCTACATTGTCTCTTAAACTCATGGCCCTGAAGCTAGACGTACTAAAATTGGCCCCAAAGGAGTGGTTACCAGTCACTCAAATATTAGACATGAAATGCATTCGTTTTCCTTATGGAGCAACCCAAACACGAATGGAGGAGTCACCCTCAATAGATCTATTCATTCACTCTCGCTTGGCAATATAATTAACGGTCCATGATAATAAAGAGGACTTGAAGTGGTAGTACTAGCAACTTAAGCAATGTACGGAATTTAATACTTGGGCATGTACAAAAATAATTGTGCAATGTATTCTCCCCCGTGGGATTTGAAATCAAATAAGTAATTAAAACGGGGCTATGAAGACTCACCTCGAAATGATGGTACAAAGATGATACAATGATGGTAAAATAGTCGGGACAATGAGGTGCGAACACTAGCCGCAACCTAAATGAATAATCGTGATCTAATTTAGAACATGTCGTGATGTAAATGAATGCACATGCACATGATACCTATACCACTCGTAACTTGGAAATACTAGTTATTGTCAAATAAAATATTTTCCATACTTAGGAAAAATAAGTCCAAATAGAGTAATAAAAACTTGTCGTAATATATATCGTATAAAAATGTTAGTGTTATATTCCTCGTCTCGAAACCTTAAAATAATGTCTAGTAGTCGCGTAATAAACCTTGAGTCGTACGTACTTCGTTAGTTAAAATAAACTCCTTGAATAAGAAATCTAGAAAATATATTATTTAGTACGTAGTTATATTATTTTCTAGTAGTGACTATATATACTTATATATAGTTTTGACAACTTTAAAACGTGTATAACTTGGTCGTTTTAAGCTCATTTTACTCGTTCTTTATATCCACAGATTCGTTTTAGTATATACTAATATATTTCTGGTAGTTCAGCTCCTCTAGGTTACGTCTAACGCCTCTATTTGCCCGTCGAAAACTATCAAACAGCATGCAGTTTTTCAGAAAATAGTTTTCGTCGTTAAATTTACAAAAATCATATCTCCTTCGTTATAAGCTCATTTTAATCCGTTCTTTCGCCAAAAGTTTCGTTTTTGAAAGTATTTTCTAAATCTTGGGTCAAAAATTATCCATCACCTACTGAGTTTTCCACGTTTTAAAAATAGGGACAGTAGGTCAATATATAGTTTCAAAAACCATTTCTAGGGTTCTAATCTAGTTCCAACTTCAACCAAACCACTTTCAATCACCACAAAACTATTCTAATCCTACCATACACCTTCTTAGGGTGTCATGGGTTCCTAAACATCATAAACCAAGTGGATCTAACAAGGATCTAACCATAAACACTTTCTAGGGTTTCAAAATTATAAGTTTGTAAAATAAAGTGGTATAACTAGCATATGCATGTAGATCTTGTATATATAACATATGAAACTTGTAAAAACTTGATAAAATCATAAAGTTGAGTTTCTTATACTTACTTTGAAAGGTGGTGTGATTAGATGATGTAAAACCTTAGGATTCTTAAGTTTGTATTTCAAAACCTTACAAGAATAACCTAAATGAACTAGTGTAATACTTGATCTTGGAAAAATTTCTTGGTCTTGCCTTGTTCTTGTTGTTTGCCGTGAACGAAAGAGAGAAAAAGAGAGAAAAGAAAGTCTTGCTTGATTTGAGAAAATGAGATAAAAAAAATGGGAGTTTATGTTTTATATTTCATCATTTAGACAAGAAGTACAAACATTTAATGAGTTAGTAGAAATATTTCAAAGTGTAAGATTGATTGGTATGGTAGGGGGGACGGCAACATGGTGATAGGAAGAAAAAAATGTAATGTGTAAGAGATTTGGTGATATTGAGTAGTATTTTAGTGTTTTTGGGTAATACCGGGTACCGGGTTAACTAAAAATAAATTTTAACGGAGTTAACCGAGACATAATAAAGTTATAAAAATTGTAAAAATAGGTTGGGTATAAATATTGAGTGTTTAGATAATTATTGTTTATTTTCTACGAAAACCGTCGTAATTTTTGTAAACTTACGTTAGTAATTAAAAATGAATTTCCAAAATACCGGGTAAATTAATATTATAATTTTTATATTATAAAAATGAATATAAAAATATATTGGGATCATAGTCGGGAGTGTCGGACGTGTTAGTCACATTATTGATCGTTTGTTAACGTTTATATAAAAATAATTATACGTAAAAGTTAATTATACCAAAAGTATTAATTTAATTATCCTACGAGTGGAATAGTATGCAAGTGCCCTAATGATGATGTGCAGACTATTTCTAGTCCGTATGAAATGTCCCAATGATAATGCATGAATTCGCTCCTGAACCAATACGGTTACGCGAATTTGAATACCCGTAAACTAAGTTTACGATGAAATGAGTAATGCACATGAATAGTGGTCGATGAATAGTAATTGGTGAATAGTAATATGTTGAGGTTTGGAAAAATGACCTGAAATTGTGGGGTGTGATAGTCGCCCACCCAAAAAGGAATTCAGTCCCTGAATTCAGCTAGTGTTGGTCTCGGAAATTGGCTTGGTGAAAAGTTGTGGATATTTTAGTCGCATTTGGTCTTCTCGCTCCCACGTAAACTCGGGTCCTCTTTGAGAATTCCAGCGAACTTTCACGATCGGAATTCGACTCTGCTTCAATTGTTTGACCTCACGGTCCATGATTTCAACTGGTTCTTCCACAAAGTTAAGCTTGTCATCGAGTTGTATTTCTTCTAATGGTATAATGGCAGACTCGTCCGAAAGACATTTCTTGAGGTTCGAGACATGAAACGTGTTGTGTACGTTGCTGAGTTCTGACAGAAGTTCAAGTTTGTAAGCTACCGGACCAATCCTTTCCAGTATCTTAAATGGACCAATGTATCTCGGGTTCAACTTCCCGCGTTTTCCAAATCGTATCACGCCCTTCCAAGGCGAGACTTTCCACATGACTTTGTCTCCGACCTGAAATTCCAATGGTTTGCGTCGAACATCTGCGTAGCTTTTCTGTCGACTTCTAGCAGTTTCGAGTCTCTCTCGAATCTGAATTATCTTTTCTGTTGTTTCTTGAACCATCTCCGGGCCAGTACATTGTACATCACCAACTTCGGCCCAACAAACTGGAGATCGACACTTACGACCGTAAAGTGCCTCGAATGGTGCTGCTTTTATGTTCGAATGGTAACTGTTGTTATAGGAAAACCCGATCAACGGCAAATGGTTAGCCCAACCATTTCCAAAGTCAATCACACATGCTCGCAGCATGTCCTCAAGTGTCTGAATAGTTCTCTCGCTCTGACCATCGGTCTGAGGATGGTAGGCAGTGCTCATGTCTAACTTGGATCCAAAAGAATCTTGTAATGACCGCCAAAAGTTTGAAGTAAAACGACTATCTCTGTCGGAAATGATGGAAACTGGTGCACCGTGTCTTGAGACTATTTCCTTGACATAAAGTCTAGCAAGTTGTTCCATGGAATAAGTCTCTCTAATGGGTATGAAATGAGCTGATTTGGTAAGACGATCAACAATTACCCAAATAGCATCGTAACCTCCTGTCGTCTTGGGAAGTTTAGTGACAAAGTCCATTGTAATACGTTCCCACTTCCATTGTGGAATCTCTGGTTGTTGAAGTAGTCCTGACGGTTTCTGGTACTCGGCTTTCACTTTCGCACAAGTAAGGCATTTGCTGACGTAAGTAGCAATTTCCGCTTTCATGTTCGGCCACCAATAAAGCTTTTTGAGATCCTGATACATCTTATCAGAACCTGGATGAATAGAGTACTTCGACTTGTGTGATTCATGCATAATCAATTCTCGTATCCCACCATAGAGTGGTATCCAACTTCGGTCCTTGAAGCATAACACTCCATCTGATCTCTTTACAAAGCCATTTTTGTTTTCTGGCATACCATAAAGTTTCTCATGTGGTCGATTTTCTTCCTTGAGAGCCTCAATCTGAGCTTCTAAGATCTTCGATGGTAATGGCGAAATGATTGTCATTCCCAATGACCTAACCCTCAAAGGTTTGAGTCGTTCTTTTCGGCTAAGTGCATCTGCTACAACATTTGCTTTTCCCGGGTGATATCGGATTTCACAATCGTAATCACTCAACAATTCTAGCCAACGACGTTGTCTCATATTGAGTTCTTTCTGATCAAGTATATGTTGTAAGCTCTTGTGATCGGTACAAATTACGCACTTGGTACCATAAAGATAGTGTCTCCAAATCTTGAGTGCAAAAACTACCGCACCCAATTCCAAGTCGTGAGTAGTGTAATTCTTCTCGTGTGTCTTAAGCTGTCTAGATGCATAAGCTATCACCTTCTCGTTTTGCATTAGCACAGCTCCAAGTCCTTTATGTGAAGCATCACAATATACCACGAAGTTCTCAATCCCTTCGGGTAATGACAAAATCGGTGCGCTACAAAGCTTCTGTTTCAATAACTGAAATGCGGACTCTTGTTTTTCTCCCCACTCGTACTTCTGATTTTTCTGTGTCAGCTTAGTCAGCGACTTCGCTATCTTAGAAAACCCTTCAATAAACCTTCTGTAATATCCGGCAAGTCCTAGGAATTGACGAATTTCCGTAGGAGACTTGGGCGTAGCCCAATCTTTAACTGCCTCGATCTTTACCGGGTCGACTTGTAGTCCTTGACTATCAATGACATGGCCAAGAAATTGAACTCTTCGTATCCAAAAATCACACTTTGAAAATTTGGCATACAATTGCTCCTTCTTGAGTAGTTCCAGGATTGTTCTGAGATGTTCTTCGTGCTCTTCCTTACTCTTGGAATAAATCAAGATATCGTCAATGAATACGATCACAAACTTATCAAGATACGGTTTGCACACCCTATTCATGAGGTCCATGAATACCGCAGGTGCGTTGGTTAATCCGAAAGGCATCACTTGAAACTCATAATGACCATAACGTGTTCTAAATGCCGTCTTCGGGATATCCTCTTCCCGAACTCTAAGTTGATGATAACCGGATCTTAAATCAATCTTGGAATAAAAACAGGAACCTTGTAATTGGTCGAACAAGTCGTCGATTCTAGGGAGTGGATAACGGTTCTTCACCGTTAACTTGTTCAGCTCACGATAGTCGATGCACATCCTGAAAGATCCATCCTTCTTCTTCACAAACAAAACCGGTGCTCCCCAAGGCGAGGAACTCGGTCTAATGAATCCTTTGTCCAATAGTTCTTGTAATTGGTTCGACAACTCTTGCATCTCCGAAGGTGCAAGTCGATACGGTGCTCGCGCAATCAGTGCAGCTCCTGGCACTAATTCAATCTGAAACTCAACTTGGCGTGTAGGCGGAAGTCCTGGCAATTCTTCCGAAAAAACCTCTGGAAATTCCTTAACAATCTGCACATCTTCAAGTCGTTTCTCATCCGACTTCTTTTCTGTGATGTGAGCCAAGAATGCATAACAACCCTTCTTTATGTACTTCTCGGTTTTAATGCATGATATAATACTGAGTCTAGTTCCACTTCGCTCTCCACGAACAACCAAAGTTTCACCGTTATAAGGAAGGTGAACAACTTTCTCATCACAAATAATTCTCGCTCGATGCCGAGATAACCAATCCATACCGATAACAATGTCGAAACTTCCAAGTTCTACAGGCATGAGGTCTATATTGAATGGGTGGTTTAGGAAGTTTATAGTGCAACCACGGACAATGGTTTTGGTGTTAACTAAAGACCCATCGGCTAATTCAACGATATAGGAAATGTCTAATGGGGTTGGTTCTATGTTAAGTAAAGGTGCAAATGCAATAGAAACAAAACTTCTATCCGCTCCTGAATCAAATAAAATGGATGCATAATGATTATTAACGAGGAACGTACCCGCAACAACATCCGGGTCTTCTTTGACATCTTCTCCTCCCATAACATAAGCTCTTCCTCGAGCCCTTCCATCTTGATTTCCAGTTCCTTGATTCTTCTTCTGTGGGCAATCACCCCTAAAGTGTCCAATTTCTCCACAGCCAAAACATGTTACAGGTGGCCTCTGATTGTCACCCAAGATTGGAAATTTGCAATCTTTGATGTGGTGACCAATCTTCTTGCAGTTACCACATAGATTTGGGCAACGTCCTGGGTTATGATGTTTCTGACACCTTTCACACTTGGGTAGATTACCCTCATATCCTTTCCTTTCAGTTGGTCCTGCAGCATAGGCTCTTGCCACTTCTTGCCTCTTAGGTGGCGGCTGAATAGCATTTCCACCTTGGTTGTAGTCAAACCTCCTCTTGTTGTTGTTATTATTTGGGTTGTTGTTTCGGTTATTGGGATAGTTGCGGTTTCGATTGTTGTTATAGTTGTTGTTGTTTCGAGTGTTGTTGTAGTTGGTGTTGTTTGAACGGTTATTATTGTTGACAGCAGATTTTCCTTTTACCACTTGAACCATGAGTTTCTGAGTTATTCGGATAGCCTCTTCCATTGTTTGAGGATCAAAAGAAATCACATCCCCTCGAATACTTTCAGGCAATCCACCAATGAAGTTTTCCATCTTTTTCTCATCGTCAGGAACCATAGTTGGACATAGTACAGCCAACTCTTGAAACCTCCTGATGTAGGTCTCGATGTCATCGCCTATAGTTACCAGCTCATAGAATTTTGTTTCCAACTTTTGCACCTCAGTACGAGGGCAAAACTTCTTTGTCATCAATTTCTTGAATTGATCCCAGGTGAGCTTGTGAGCATTTTCCATACCAATGGGCTGAGCATAAGAATTCCACCAAGACATAGCTTCATCAAGAAGCATACCTGTAGCAAATTTTACCTTGCTGACATCCGGGCATCTGCACATGAGGAATACATTCTCAGTCTTTTCAAACCAGCGGATCAAAGCAACCGCTCCTTCAGTGCCCTTAAACTTGATAGGATCACTAATCTTGAAATCCTTCCATGTACATTCACGCCTAGCAGTGGGTGGTTCAACGGCCTCTGTATTAGAAGCAGCCTCAGCAGCCCTAGCAGCAACCTCAGCTCTCTCGACTTCCAGAGCTTCTGCTATACTATCCCTGACCAACTTGCGGATAGCGGCTTGAGTCATAGCGGGTGTTTCTGGTGTAGCCTTACCCTTCCTTGGTGCCATACTTCTGATAAATCACAATGGAAAATAACCATGAGAAAAATCATAATAGAAATAGTCATCGTACCAAAGGTATACACCCACAACATGTATATATATACAACCATAACGAGTAATAACACAACCAGGACATGTACGAGTACAACCCCAACATGTATGTTGAGCCCCTAACTGATCCTCTAAGGTAACAACTGTAGGCCCTCTAGCAGCAGCTGCTCTCGAACTCTCACCTAGGTGGTATACTGGTGGTGGTGGAAGGTCAGCAGTCTCGGTAGTAGGTGAATCTGGGGTGGTAAACCTTGCACGCTTCCTGGCAACTAGAGTGGTCTTACTACGGGGAAACATAAGTCTTGGTTCTGAAGGAATAGTGGTAACAGGGGATGATATGTCAGTAGGTACACGGATAACCTCAGGTGGTGCAATAGGGGAGACATGAGGAGTAGCAGCCGTCTCTTCCTCCTCAAAAGGCTCAGTATCATCACTTGGTGCCAAAGGTGGCAACACAGGAACAAGAGGAATGGGTGGTGGTGAAAAGCAGTAGAAGACAAAGAACCCTCAACATCCGAGTCTGAGACAGAATAAAGTATGACAATGTTCGGGTCTGAAGACATAACTCTTGTGATAATCAAGGTGAATTAAAAATAAATAACCCGCATAATGGAATCACCTAGAAATAAGTAAATATGCACTTATGATGAAATGATGAGATGCTATGATGATGTGGTTATAGTCTAGGGTCCATGATGCATCCTAGTTCGCTATAACCTTAGCTCTGATGCCAATCTGTCACACCCCCAATTTACCTGACTTGCAGCAGAATGGAATGCCTGAGGGTGTAACTGTCATAGCATCACAAACAAGGATATATTGAATGACCTAAAGTGTCGTTTTAAAAATATGTCGTTTGATTCATTCAAAATATTCAGAGTTATAAAGACATAGGTCCCAAAAGTTGGAAAAGTTTACGGAAACAAGTTTAATACAATCAAACGACATTTAAACATAAGTGCAAGAAAGTCCGAATGAGCCGCGTCATCCTTGTTACACAAAATGACTCCATGCATGCCATGAGAATATGCCTTAGTTACCTGAGAAATACATTGCGAAAACGGTCAACATAAAATTGGTGAATAATCATAGGTTTATAGGTAAATCGTATGTACGTAAACCACAAGTATAAAGTAAGGTGACAAAATGTCAAAAAGCTACATTGTCTCTTAAGCTCATGGCCCCGAAGCTAGACGTACTAAAATTGGCCCCAAAGGAGTGGTTACCAGTCACTCAAATATTAGACATGAAATGCATTCGTTTTCCTTATGGAGCAACCCAAACACGAATGGAGGAGTCACCCTCAATAGATCTATTCATTCACTCTCGCTTGGCAATATAATTAACGGTCCATGATAATAAAAGGGACTTGAAGTGGTAGTACTAGCAACTTAAGCAATGTACGGAATTTAATACTTGGGCATGTACAAAAATAATTGTTCAATGTATTCTCCCTTGTGGGATTTGAAATCAAATAAGTAATTAAAATGGGGCTATGAAGACTCACCTCGAAATGATGGTACAAAGATGATACAATGATGGTAAAGTAGTCGGGACAATGAGGTGCGAACACTAGCCGCAACCTAAATGAATAATCATGATCTAATTTAGAACATGTCGTGATGTAAATGAATGCACATGCACATGATACCTATACCACTCGTAACTTGGAAATACTAGTTATTGTCAAATAAAATACTTTCCATACTTAGGAAAAATAAGTCCAAATAGAGTTATAAAAACTTGTCGTAATATATATCGTATAAAAATGTTAGTGTTATATTCCACGTCTCGAAACCTTAAAATAATGTCTAGTAGTCGTGTAATAAACCTTGAGTCGTACGTACTTCGTTAGTTAAAATAAACTCCTTGAATAAGAAATCTAGAAAATATATTATTTAGTACGTAGTTATATTATTTTCTAGTAGTGACTATATATATTTATATATAGTTTTGACAACTTTAAAACGTGTATAACTTGGTCGTTTTAAGCTCATTTTACTCGTTCTTTATATCCACGGATTCGTTTTAGTATATACTAATATATTTCTGGTAGTTCGGCTCCTCTAAGTTACGTCTAACGCCTCTATTTGCCCGTCGAAAACTGTCAAACAGCATGCAGTTTTTCAGAAAATAGTTTTCGTCGTTAAATTTACAAAAATCATATCTCCTTCGTTATAAGCTCGTTTTAATCCGTTCTTTCGCCAAAAGTTTCGTTTTTGAAAGTATTTTCTAAATCTTGGGTCAAAAATTATCCATCACCTACTGAGTTTTCCACGTTTTAAAAATAGGGACAGTAGGTCAATATATAGTTTCAAAAACCATTTCTAGGGTTCTAATCTAGTTCCAACTTCAACCAAACCACTTTCAATCACCACAAAACTAGTCTAATCCTACCATACACCTTCTTAGGGTGTCATGGGTTCCTAAACATCATAAACCAAGTGGATCTAACAAGGATCTAACCATAAACACTTTCTAGGGTTTCAAAATTATAAGTTTGTAAAATAAAGTGGTATAACTAGCATATGCATGTAGATCTTGTATATATAACATATGAAACTTGTAAAAACTTGATAAAATCATAAAGTTGAGTTTCTTATACTTACTTTGAAAGGTGGTGTGATTAGATGATGTAAAACCTTAGGATTCTTAAGTTTGTATTTCAAAACCTTACAAGAATAACCTAAATGAACTAGTGTAATACTTGATCTTGGAAAAATTTCTTGGTCTTGCCTTGTTCTTGTTGTTTGCCGTGAACCAAAGAGAGAAAAAGAGAGAAAAGAAAGTCTTGCTTGATTTGAGAAAATGAGATAAAAAAAAATGGGAGTTTATGTTTTATATTTCATCATTTAGACAAGAAGTACAAACATTTAATGAGTTAGTAGAAATATTTCAAAGTGTAAGATTGATTGGTATGGTAGGGGGTGGCAACATGGTGATAGGAAGAAAAAAATGTAATGTGTAAGAGATTTGGTGATATTGAGTAGTATTTTAGTGTTTTTGGGTAATACCGGGTACCGGGTTAACTAAAAATAAATTTTAACGGAGTTAACCGGGACATAATAAAGTTATAAAAATTGTAAAAATAGGTTGGGTATAAATATTGAGTGTTTAGATAATTATTGTTTATTTTCTACGAAAACCGTCGTAATTTTTGTAAACTTACGTTAGTAATTAAAAATGAATTTCCAAAATACCGGGTAAATTAATATTATAATTTTTATATTATAAAAATGAATATAAAAATATATTGGGATCATAGTCGGGAGTGTCGGACGTGTTAGTCACATTATTGATCATTTGTTAACGTTTATATAAAAATAATTATACGTAAAAGTTAATTATACCAAAAGCATTGATTTAATTATCCTACGAGTGTAGTAGTATGCAAGTGCCCTAATGATGATGTGCAGACTATTTCTAGTCCATGTGAAATGTCCCAATGATAATGCATGAATTCGCTCTTGAACCAATACGGTTACGCGAATTTGAATACCCGTAAACTAAGTTTACGATGAAATGAGTAATGCACATGAATAGTGGTTGATGAGTGTCTAAATACTCATCATTTTATACCAATCTGAGCTGCCAAAACATACAAAAACACTCAAATATACATCAAAATACATAAAATATCTTAGAAATGTGTTTTATATGTTTCAAATGCAAAATATGCAAAAACAGATGAAAAACGTACAAAGTTTGCATAATTGGCAATTTCAGTCCCTCAAGTTTCATAGATTAGCAAAATCAGTCCCTGGTCACTCAAAACTTGTTCAAATATCATTTTAGGTCCTTGGGATTCATAAGTTGTTAAGAAAAGTCCTTTGAAGTTAAAAATCATAAATTTACAACTTTGGTCCCTCAACTTTGGAAAAGTGTCAAAATTAGTCCCTAAGGTTTTAAAAATAAGAAAATAATCAAAATAAACCTTATACTATTTATAAATGACAAAATTGGTCCTTTTTGTTAACTGTTTGATATTTACAGGTTTAACCCTTCAAAATCAGAAAATGACATAATCAGTCCCTGAAGTTTGGTGAATTGGCAAAAATAGTCCCCGGGTATTTCAAAAGTGAAAAATATCAAATATACCCTTGTACTATTCACATGTGACAAATTAGGTCCTTATGAGAACTTTGGAATTTTCACAAAGTCAGCCCCTCAACTTTTCCCTAATTACAACTTTGGTCCTTGTGATTTAATACTTATAAAAACCAAACGGACCCTTTATATATTTATTACCCAAATAAACCCACCCAAGTCCACCAAATCCCCTTGGCCCTTTTTTGTTATCTGATCCACCAGGCCCATGTATAATCCAGCCCACCCCCTTAATTAAATAAAAACGGGTCAAACACTCCGGTCAACCCAAACCAAAACTCACCCTTTCCAGTCATCCCCTACCTCTCCACCTCACCCTGCTACTACTCCACCTTCACCAGCTGTCTCCCTACTACCCACATGTCAGAACAAGTCACATACCACCCCTCTTTTCCTCCTTTCCCTCCACCCTCACAAAACCAATACCACTCCTTCACACCCACAGTTTTCACCTCCACCTCAGTGGTATCTTACCACTTGCTCACCCACTCTTCACCACCTTACCCTCCACCTCTTACAAACCTCCAAACACCATTTAATGCCCTAAAAATGCTCCACGCTACCTACAACTGTCACCATGAATTTTGGCGCCAAAAGTACCTTTAAACGGTTATGATGAATTATAGAGATCCAACGATTCAGGTGAAGTGGGAAAGTCTTGAAAGGCTGCAAGGATTTCAAAATATTATCTATATAGCAAAGGAGAAGCAGTGGTGATAAATTATTAGAGTAGAATTAGGAGTAGTGTAATTTAGGTAATCGTTTAAATGTAAACTTTAATTCCAGTTCAAATTTAAGCTTTTAAGTGTTGTACTTTACATTTTTAGTGTATCTTAAATCTCTTTCAATAGTTAATTTCAAATTTCAGTTTGAATCTCAGTTATGCATTTTACTTTTTCATTCAAAATCTCAATAAGCTTTAATATGGTGTATTCATGTTGTATTGAACTCCTAAGCTCATATAAGCTCTTGACACAGCTCATATAAGCTTTTAGAAGTTTAAGTTTAAGGATTGCTTAGATAATAAAAAATATCAAAAATAATCAAATAAATAGAAGTAAATTCAAAAATTCCAAGATGAGGAAGAAGAAGGTTGAGCAGGGCAATATCTTGGCTTGAAATGGTGTTAGTGGTTTAGTGACAAGCTACTGGGAGTATTTCTTTGGGTCTTGATTCCTTGTATACAAATCTGTGATCATTTGTAAGCTCAATTTATAATTTTTAGCAATTTACTTTACAAAGTTCTATTTTGTGGTTTATTTCTGTTCATTTAAACTTGTTTAATGTTAGTATAAGTCAATTTGGTAGTTTCTAGTTTGAATTTGTACAATTGCTTCCTAAATTAATTGAAACAGCCTAGTATAGGGGTGTTTGGCACAAGGGAATACCCTGTGCATTTGTGGTGTTTAGTGGCTAAGTTTCACCTAGACACTTCTCATTAGGTTCTATTAGAATAGTAGAAGCATAAAATTCAGTAGGTATTAGTAAAAAGTCAAAAATCTCATTAAACCTTAGTTATGAGTTAACTGTTAGATCATAGGATGTTTAATCTTAGTATATCATTGTAAAAGTTGATAATATAGCTTAATATAGTTTAATCATAACTTATTACAACATCATAAGTCAGTAAACCTAGATTAAAACTCAAATTAGTCAAAGTAGTTCATAATATCAAAAGTCAATATTATACCACTTTGGCAGAAAACTAAATATTGTGGGAGTTTTAGAATTTTTGTATTATGAGTTAGGTTTTGAGCTTTTCACATGTAATAGTGTCCCACCTGAGCTTTTAGAATCTACTTATAGCTTATTTTTTAGATTTTTATTAAGTGCTTTTTTGATTGCTCAAATAGACCCTCAGGGGATACATCTCCCCTGCACCAGGACATCAGTCAAAACACCCTTTTTCAATAGACTTTAGCTTGATCAGGTGTGGGCCCCACAGTCTGCTTATTGGCTTTTTGGAAAGCCAATAAGCTGTTCTTCAAAGCTAAAGGCTTATTTTCATGTTGGTAACCTATTTGGTATGGCTGCATGTCCCATCAAACTTGGTCATTTCACCTTCTATGCTGAGTAATCAGTGTATAAGCCCAACTTTACAAACAAATTGTGAACTCATCTGTGGACCCCACCTCTCTAGTTTTATCTTATTATGTAGCTTATCAGCCCATACTCTCAGACCTTGGCTTATTTTGGATCTTGGTTCATATTTTCATAGCTTATTAAACCCTTGTTTGTGACTTGTCAGCACAACCACACTGACCCACTCAGATTTGAACCAAAGTTCATGGGTCCACCAATTGCTTCAGAATAAGCCATAAGCTCAGCTTATTGGCTTATTCTAGATTTTACCAGGTCAGCTTTGAGGTTCAAGCTTCAAATTGGATTTCCTTTCACCTCTGTGGACCCCACAGAGGTCAAAAGGTGCTTGATGTGGCCTGTGTTTGGACTGTGGCTACTTGGTTTTGCTTATTGTAGCTTATCAGCTTATTTAGTGTACCTCCATGTGTAATTCTACTCAGTTATAGTTTATCTAACTTATTATAATCTTAATTCTATATTAGCTTTTAGTTTGTAGCTTATTTGAAGCTTATTATAACTAAAAATTACAAATTGAGTTTTTTTTATTCAACTGTTGAGCAAATAAGCTCATTCTGAGCTTATTTGGCTTCTATAAAAAAGTTCCATTTGTAAAAGTTAGTTGTTTTTATATATAAATTAGTTTTGTAAAAGAAAAATTCAAGAAAAACAAATATAAAAATAAGTGATAGTTTCTATTTAATTCAATTTAATTTTAATTTTCATTTTTACATTTTTATTAAGTAAGTTGTGTTTTTATATTTTTATTAATTTCCTTATAGGTTAAAGTAATTTAAATAATTTTCTCAGATTTTTATATTGTCATTTAATATTTATTAGAATTAAAAATAGTTTTATTAATAATTAATTAATAAGTAAGTTTTAAATAGCATAATTAATTTTTACATAGTAACACCTAGATTTTATATTTTTCCTGGCTTTTATAAGTCATAATATAATTTTAGTAATTTTTATAGAATTTTTACTGTTCATTTAATAGTTTTTATAATTTAAATAGTTTAAATAGATATTAAATAATAAATAGAATAATAAATAGTAAACTAGTTTAAAAATATATAAAATAAAGTTTTTATAATTTTTTAGGATTCTTGTGATGGTTAATTAGATTTATAAAAATCTTCTTAATTATCTAAGTGTTTTTAGTATTTGTAATAATTTAAATCAATTAATTAGTTAAATAATAATTAAATAGTTATTAATTAATAATAATTAGAAAAATAGTGTGAAAAAAATAATTTTATTTTTAAAATAAGTTTTATAATATTTTAGACTTTTAGAAATTTTAATTTTATATTTCTAGACTTATTATACATTTTTCTTATTTATTAGTTAATTATTAAATAATTATAAATAGTTATTAAAAAAATAATAATTAATTAAATAATTAGTAATTATAAAATAAATATTTTAAGTTTATTTAATTTGCATTTAAGCCCCTAAGGTTTTCAAATTAATACTTTAGTTAAATTTGTTTTTTGTTTCGTACGTTTACGTAGAATTAAATTAAACGTACGCGTTTTTAGTTATTAAACGTTTTTAATTATCTAGCTTTCACGTAATCGTTAAAATAGTTTAATTAAGTTATTTTAAGTTATAAAACCCTATTTTAAACACACATACACACTTATAACCTTTCCTGTTCATATTCACTCGTTCACAAATTCGTTTTTAATACCATCACAACCTCGTTGGGACATTACGACCCGGGAAAACACTGTATTTCACGGAAGCATTTGTCTTGATTAGTTTGACTTTACTATTGACCATTCACAAGTGGTTGAGAAATAAAAGATAACTAGTTTAAGGCGAATCAGTGGTCGATGAATAGTAATTGGTGAATAGTAATAGGTTGAGGTTTGGAAAAATGACCTGAAATTGTCGGGTGTGATAGATGGCATTTTGAGGAATTATATGGCTTAATTGTTTTATAAACGTTATAGTAATGCGGTATTTGAAATCTTTCTTGAAATATATGATTGGGATTTTTATGATGGTTTGATACGATATTTTGAATTCGCGGTTTAGTTGTTTTGAAACACTTACACCTACCCTACGCCGTTCTCACAGACTATGGCCTCCCATACGTTCGATGTTACTGAGGATATTCTTACTGCCCCTTTTCGACCATCACAGATCACCATGGCTCCTGATGATCCCTACAGGATTGCCATGCATTCAGCTACTTCGTCACCGACATCTGCTACTTCTGCACCATCTGCTGCACCTACTTCTCAAGGACCTTCACTTCTCTAGGACTCCCTGGTACTTCGAGACAGCTTACTCTTCATTAGGCTTTAGCTCGTGTGGCTCTACGTTTTGTCCACCGAGCTATGGCACGCATGTCTGTGCGTCCTTCGTCACCGCCCATGCACATTGATGCTCACGCTCTTCTGTCAGATGCACCACCCACATCATTGCGTCGTCGTCCTAGATCACCTACCCCATCACCACACGATTCACCTGTTAGGAGACGACGATTGATGGAGTACTCTTCAGATGAGGAGGAGGAGGAGTACGAGGGTGAGGAGGAGGCTGATGACCCTCACGAGGTTGAGCAGGGAGATGATGACCCACAGGAGGGTGAGGAGGAGGATGATCCTCAAGAGGAGGATATGCCTAATGATGATGGTTTGCCAGCACAGCCAGTTCAGGCTGAGGAGCCCGATTCTCCGATACATCCGTTAGAGCCTGTTTCACCTGATCACCCATTCTTGTTTGATTCACCACCTGGTAGCCCCGTGGCGTCAGACGCGCCATCTGAGATTTCTGTTAAGCATGCAGAGTTGGGAGAGACTGGTAGGATGTGGACTCAGATTACTGCACAGGGTGAGAGGATCTTGCGGTTGTCTAACCAACTTAAGATGGTTATTGGAGAGTTTATTGCGGAGTTGAGAGTGGATATGACTACTGTCATGGGCAGGACGACAGCGATGAGGAGAGGTATGATGGAGATACAAGAGCATATAGAGAATCTGTAGAGAGGTTTCATCACGGCTCGCGAGGCAGATCTGATGTGTGGGAATCGCAACAGGCTTTACCTCTCGAGGGATCTCGAGAAGCTTACAACCCCCACCAGGCAGTGTACCTGATCGTTGTAGTATAGTATAGTGAGAAGTACCGGGGGATTGATCGTTCAGCTTAGGAATAGTGTCGCTAGGATTAGAAAGCCTAATTACTAGTTCTAAAGATGAGGGATGATTATTTTTGTGTTTTTATATTTTATGGAAAGCAAGTAAAATCTCGGGTTTTGGAAGAGTGGGCGGAATTAGTTGCTATTCAACTAACCCAAAACTAATATGTAATCAAAATAAAATACTAAAAATGAAAATAAACTAATTATACTAAGGTTGTGAGCAGTAATTGGAGAAAATGTGTTTACTTAGACTTCACTACTCCCTAGATATCTCTTACACGTTAATTACTTGTTATAATTGTATGGATGACGGATTGTATTCCTTAATACCATTCATGAGGTGGCATACATAACTCCCCAATTCTATGAGCTCTTATCTCCTCCTACACCATGACCCAGCACAACTATAGGGATTGTAAACAGTGGCTCATGCATTAAATACAACCAATAAAGACCTAGTACGCCTCGGTTCATGTTTCTTAAGACGTTCAAGTATGTTACCATTTGGAGATCTGCCAGTTTTCTTAACCCTAACATATAAAATCATTCATCCAAGACAAGAATAAACAAGTAATCAACACATAATCAATATCTAGGTTTCATTAGATCTAAGCAAACACAAAGGAGATCTAGCCTAGCATAATGGAATTGAGACAAGAACAAGATATAGACAACCAACACATAGACATATTGATTGAATTAGAAGAACACTTATCTTAATTACAATGCAAGGTCTCAAGGGTTTGGAACCCTTAAAAAACCTGTAAAAGTTGCACCAAATTCGTCTTTAGGGTTTCTCCAAAACTTCTCTTTTTTAATGTAAAAAACTAGAAAACTATATATAGGAAAACAGAGGTGACGGTGTCAAGAGCAAGGGTGTGACGCTGTCATCTCACCGCCAAATACTTCCTCGGACGGCCTTGATCTACTTATGACGGCATATGTGACGCCGTCATCAACCACGGTATTTTATTCTTGTGACTTTGACGCCGTCAAGAGCAACTCTTGACGCCTTCATGCACTGTTCCCAGCATAGAAATTTGAGACTTTGCCGTTTTCTTCACTTTTATGCTCCAAAAACGTCCGAAATAGCTTCTTTTCCAGAATTCACTCTCCAAGTACCTAAAATCACAAAAGGAACGATTTAGGGCAATATTTGATCAAATAAAGTCGGATTCGGGCTTAAATGACCCCCTAAAAACGGATCATTTTTCGCCTCATCATATACCCTTACACTTGAGATTTGCTTGTCCTCAAGCAAATGCGCTTTTATTCTACTCGAAAGACAAGTTAGGGGTCATTTAACACTAATATAAAAGTAATTACAACAAATAATCGTTCCACTAAAGACCAATAGACAAGCACGGAGGTCATACACTAGCACCTCACAAATAGTGTTTAGATACTCACATCTCTCGGGTGTAATAAAGTAATATAACATTATGGAAATGGAAGATATCTCTCACTACCTGTCATAGCAAAATAGATTACCATAGGCTTGGGAAAGGATCAAACCTCCACCGCATGGCGTAAGCACCTAGGATAAACTATCAAAGAGGTCTTTTAAAGGGTTGTAACGTTAGGTATAGGGATATGAATTACACGGTTTTGTTGGATAAAGGAAGTTTTACTGGTGGCGAGTTAACAATCTTGGTTAATTACATGTACAATATGGCGTTGCTAAGCCAAGACTAGACTCGACTTAAGCTAATAAATGAAAAATAACAAAAACATAAAATGAACATAGAATAAAAACGGGATGGTAGTCCGTATGTTTTTTTTTTTTTTTTTTTTTTTTTTTTTTTTTTTTTTTTTTTTTTGCATACACTCTTACCCTACCATCCAAAATAATACATCATAGGGGTATGAACATTCCCCTTACACTTGAATCTTTACATACTTTACATTTAACTATTCTAATGACTCGAATTAAGAAAATCAAAACACTTGGAGCACTTTTAAGATTAACGTACATATGGGGGTAATAAATGATGTTCTTCCCCATTACTCCATAAAATAAGTACTTACCCATGAGTCCCAATCGTCCCAAAACAATATGTACAAGGATATGACTCGACTTAGCAACCATGTAATCAATTAGAAAGTTAACTTAGGGTTTAACAAATAACAATAATGCACTAAAAATGAGCGCATACATGGAAGGCTAAGGCGATTTGGTTGTACATTTAAGTGGGGTGTAACAAATTCTTCCTTTAAGTAAGATGCTTAAAGTTAGAAATGAAAAGATAGGCTCGGAGGGGTGTACTAGGGGTTTCGTGTACTAAAAATGAGTACAACGCTAAGGGTGTGGGAAAAATTAGTTGACTTAACTAGCCAAGTAATATGACTTAAATGGTCAAGTAATTATAATACGGGTTTAACACAAGGGTGATCCTAATGCCTCTTATCATGTAGTAAATCCTACCACACGAATGTAGTCTCACTAGCGGTCTCGGGATGCATCACTAACGCAAGTTCTAGAATCTAAATGCTACCGGTACACTCATAAGCACTAATAGTAAATGCTTTTCCTATCAAATCTAAAGGCGAACCTCACAATTTTGGGTGGAAAATTTTTTTGAATATACGGTTATGTGCTAGTCATACAATCTCCTATCCATGAGACGCTTGCTATGGCTAAAGTTTCACTCCTAAATGTTGTAAAAAAATTTAAATTTGGCGCTAAAATTGCACTAACAAGTATTTATCATAGTTTTATTACACATCTACCATTAAACAAAACAAACTCAAGCGAAAGTGCATATGTAAGGTATCATCTTTTTACCCTCCCCTTACACTTAAGATGAACATTGTCCCCAATGTTCAAGTAAAGAATGTAAAAGTGAAAAAGTAAAGAGAATGAAATCAAATACTCCCCTGATTCGCTCGGTATGGATTATAGGTTGGCCAGGTTAAATCTTCCTCCAAGAAAATGAACAATCAAAGCTTCCCGTCCAGAATATAAATCATCTCCTTGTCGAACATAACCTGTAAATCCTGACAACAATAGACAAGACAACCTCGCGTAAAATCGGCGGCATCCTATATAAGTTACTAAATCCTAGAAAACAAAGTAAGATATAATGCTTGTGGAATGAAGTTTGCAGATTTCCTGGAGATTATAAAACTTAATAATTCACAAAAACCATAAGACTCCGTTAGAAAAACAAAACCGGTAAAATTTCCAGATTTTAACTCCTGACGCCGTCAAGAGTAAACCTCTGACGCCGTCAGAATGGACCTGCAGAAATTCTTATGTTAAGTTTCCGGAAAATTTTTGGAAAAACTTGGTCTTACTTCCTGGAAAATCCTGCAAAACTTCATTATGACTCAATACAAGCATTTGACTCTAACGAATACGAATACACATGCTCACTTAATATTGTGGAGAATCATGATCGGTTTGTTTCTTGAAAACATATTTGGGGTTTCCCCTTACACTTATCTTTTGCAAAAATACTTCTAGGTGGAGTTAAGACTAGGCTAAACAACAAAGTAAAGTATTTCCACATTTTAATTAAGAAACATGATCTACCAACAATAAAAATAAAGCATGCATACGGAAGCAAATAACAAACAAATAAATAAAATCACACAAAACATGGGTTGCCTCCCAAGAAGCGCTTGTTTTTGTTCGAGTCACGAGCCTGACTCTATCCTTACTTCACGGATAAAGGTGAGGTTTTCCCTACACTTAGGATTAAGTGCGGGTGATAGTAGCGATACACACCATCTCGGTAGGAGTATGCCACGTGAGGAAAGAGTGGTGGATGAATTATATGCTCAAAGGGTTGTGCTCCTATCATCATAACCTTACCTAATTCAATCGGGTTAATGGATGGATTAAGATTTTCTCCTAGAAATGGATCATTTTCTATCAACTTCGAAAGACTCCTAGTTGGGGATCCATCTTGACCTAATAAACCCGGTTTAAACCCATAATGTTTCTTGTGATCAGTCATAAATGGGTGATGTAAGCATGTAAGGTCATTTTCCACTCCTATATTAGCTTCCTCTCTACAAGGCTTAGAGTCCACTACATTTATCCTGAGACCACCCGGACTATATGGTTTGATGGGTGGATCGGAACTTATTTCAATTCCTAAATTTTCATCCAAGGATGGAAGATTAGGTAACGATTTTGGTTGAGGCTCCGGTTCATCAAAACTAGGAACTTCCCTAGAACTAGGAGTAAGGTTATCACTACAAGTGTTTAAACCTATATCCTCTAGTGGTGCTTGGTCCAAGGGTTCTACCTCAATTGGGGTTCCTATAGTCTCTTCTACTTCTTCCGGGTAAGTCACGGGCGGTGTATGTGCCTCAAATGATGGTAGGACTTGTGAGGTACTTTGTGGACTTGAATTGTCCACCTCATCCTCCATTGTACCTAGATTACCTATGTGTTTGTTTTGTACTATGGCTTTAGGTGACATCCACATAGGTATCCCTGAGTAATCATCCCCAGACAAACTTCCTATTTGCTCCTTCAAACTTGTTTTTGATTGATTTGTGATGTTGTTTGTTGGGTTGTCTACTCTATAATAGTATTGTGCACAGTCTTCTATGGTATCCCATGCTTCTTCAGCACTTAATTCCCTAGGGCCCCCATTGGCAAAATCATCAATGCACATTTGGTCTCATCGGTTGACACGATAGTAAAAGGTTTGGGTTAGGGATGCTAAAGAGAAACTATGATGAGGGAATTTTCGAAGTAAAATTTTAAAACGAGTCCATGCATCATATATGGGTTCATCTCGATATTGTTTGAAATTCGAGATGTCAATAGGGTAGAATGGCCTTTGTGGTTGGTGGTATGGTGGATTCGCGTACTCCATAATGGTGAACGGAAGAGTCAATGGAAATTACGAACAAACACACAAAGAAAAAGATAGACTACAGAGAACCTAAAAATAAAAATAAAATCTTACTAGAAAGGAGTCTAGCAAGTAGACCTAATAAAAAGAAATTCTAACCTAGACAATAACTATTCCCCGGCAGCGGCGCCAAAAACTTGATGCGTGGGAATCGCAACAGGCTTTACCTCTCGAGGGATCTCGAGAAGCTTACAACCCCCACCAGGCAGTGTACCTGATCGTTGTAGTATAGTATAGTGACAAGTACCGGGGGATTGATCGTTCAGCTTAGGAATAGTGTCGCTAGGATTAGAAAGCCTAATTACTAGTTCTAAAGATGAGGGATGATTATTTTTGTGTTTTTATATTTTATGGAAAGCAAGTAAAATCTCGGGTTTTGGAAGAGTGGGCGGAATTAGTTGCTATTCAACTAACCCAAAACTAATATGTAATCAAAATAAAATACTAAAAATGAAAATAAACTAATTATACTAAGGTTGTGAGCAGTAATTGGAGAAAATGTGTTTACTTAGACTTCACTACTCCCTAGATATCTCTTACACGTTAATTACTTGTTATAATTGTATGGATGACGGATTGTATTCCTTAATACCATTCATGAGGTGGCATACATAACTCCCCAATTCTATGAGCTCTTATCTCCTCCTACACCATGACCCAGCACAACTATAGGGATTGTAAACAGTGGCTCATGCATTAAATACAACCAATAAAGACCTAGTACGCCTCGGTTCATGTTTCTTAAGACGTTCAAGCATGTTACCATTTGGAGATCTGCCAGTTTTCTTAACCCTAACATATAAAATCATTCATCCAAGACAAGAATAAACAAGTAATCAACACATAATCAATATCTATGTTTCATTAGATCTAAGCAAACACAAAGGAGATCTAGCCTAGCATAATGGAATTGAGACAAGAACAAGATATAGACAACCAACACATAGACATATTGATTGAATTAGAAGAACACTTATCTTAATTACAATGCAAGGTCTCAAGGGTTTGGAACCCTTAAAAAACCTGTAAAAGTTGCACCAAATTCGTCTTTAGGGTTTCTCCAAAACTTCTCTTTTTTAATGTAAAAAACTAGAAAACTATATATAGGAAAACAGAGGTGACGGCGTCAAGAGCAAGGGTGTGACGCTGTCATCTCACCGCCAAATACTTCCTTGGACGGCCTTGATCTACTTATGACGGCATATGTGACGCCGTCATCAACCACGGTATTTTATTCTTGTGACTTTGACGCCGTCAAGAGCAACTCTTGACGCCTTCATGCACTGTTCCCAGCATAGAAATTTGAGACTTTGCCGTTTTCTTCACTTTTATGCTCCAAAAACGTCCGAAATAGCTTCTTTTCCAGAATTCACTCTCCAAGTACCTAAAATCACAAAAGGAACGATTTAGGGCAATATTTGATCAAATAAAGTCGGATTCGGGCTTAAATGACCCCCTAAAAACGGATCATTTTTCGCCTCATCAAGATCGCAAGCTGTGGCAGAGGAACGCGGAGTTGGAGAAGGAGGTAGCAGACCTCAAGAGAGATAGTGATACTCACAGTGTCGAGTTTGGATTTTTATGGAGAGAGTTGGATGGTTTGGGATCGGAGTTGAGGAGTCTACGCCAGCATCATGGCTAGATCGATTTGGGTTTGTGTTGCTTCCTAAGCCAGGGAGTACTTGGTTAGGAGAGCTGGTTATTCTATCTCATAAGTTATGTTCTTCGGATTGTATGTTCGTCTCGTATGGAACGATTAGTATTTATTAAGTCTTTTGGTATTTTGGAACGAAGTATCAATCGCTACTTGTATGGACGATGGTGATTTCGTATGATATTCTACGGTTTTTGGCGTACATGGAGAATTGTGTTCCTATCTGCGTGGTTGATATTGTGTTGGTATTATGTTCGTATTTCGACTTTCACCAATCGGATTCTTGTTGGACGTTATGGTACGTGTTATTGGAGACTTATGAACCTTGTATTATGACTTCGATCAATGGCCCCACGACGAAACCCTGTTAAAGCTACCCGAACTGGTACTGCCGCGACTACTCCTGGTCGCCGAGGACGCCGTCCTACTCGAAATTAGAGGTGGCAATCACAACCCATTTAAAGAAAAATGGGTTGGTTTGGGTCAAAAATAACAACTTATGGGTTGGATTGGGTTACCCCTTTCACAAAGAAATGGGTCAAATGGGTCAACAATTAGACTTATATGAATCAACAAATGGGTCGAATGGGTCAACAAATGGATCGAATGAGTCACTTAAGGGTCGGATGATAACTCAACCACAACAATGTGTCTTTTTTTTATGTTTTTATAAGTTTTCGTCCTTTTTGATGTTTTCGTCAGATTGTTCACGTTTTCATCCATTTTTTACGTTTTCGTCAGTTTTTTTACGTTTTCGTCAGTTTTTTTACGTTTTCGTCCGATTTTTTACGTTTTCGTCTGATTTTTTGCGTTTTCGTCAGTTTTTTCACGTTTTCGTCCGTTTTTTTTACGTTTTCGTACGATTTTTACGTTCTCGTCAGTTTTTTCACGTTTTTGTCCCATTTTTTACGTTTTCGTCCGATTTTTTACGTTTTCGTCAGTTTTTTAACATTTTCGTCAGTTTTTTCACGTTTTCGTCCGTTTTTTTACGTTTTCGTCCGATTTTTTACGTTATCGTCAGTTTTTTCACGTTATCGTCAGCTTTTTTACGTTTTCGTCCGATTTTTTACGTTTTCGTCCGATTTTTTACGTTCTCGTCAGTTTTTTCACGTTTTTGTCCCATTTTTTACGTTTTCGTCCGATTTTTTACGTTTTCGTCAGTTTTTTAACGTTTTCGTCAGTGTTCTCACGTTTTCGTCCGTTTTTTTACGTTTTCGTTCGATTTTTTACGTTTCCGTCCGATTTTTTACGTTTTCGTCAGTTTTTTTACGTTTTCGTCAGATTTTTTACGTTTTCGTCAGTTTTTCACGTTTTCGTCAGTTTTTTCACGTTTTCGTCAGTTTTTTCACGTTTTCGTCTGATTTTTTACGTTTTCGTCAGTGTTTTCATGTTTTCGTCCGTTTTTTTACGTTTTTGTCCGTTTTTTTAAGTTTTCGTCAGTTTTTTCACGTTTTCGACATTTTTTTTACGTTTTCGTCAGTTTTTCACGTTTTCGTCCGTTTTTTTACGTTTTCGTCAGTTTTTTCAAATTTTCGTCAGTTTTTTCACGTTTTTGTTCGTCTTTTACGTTTTCGTCCGATTTTTTACGTTTTCGTCAGTTTTTTACGTTTTCGTCAGTTTTTTTACGTTTTCGTCTGATTTTTTACGTTTTCGTCAGTTTTTCACGTTTTCGTCAGTTTTTTCATATTTTCATCTGTTTTTTTACGTTTTCGTCCGATTTTTTACGTTTTTGTCCGTTTTTTTGCGTTTTCTTCTAATTTTTTACGTTTTCGTCAGTTTTTTTACGATTTCGTCAGTTTTTTTACATTTTTGTCTGTTTTTTTACGTTTTCATCAATTTTTTTACGTTTTCGTCCGATTTTTTACGTTTTCGTCAATTTTTTTACGTTTTCGTCCGATTTTTTACATTTTCGTCCGATTTTTTACATTTTCGTCGATTTTTTAAAATCTGACGAAAACGCAAAAAATTGGACGAAAACGCGAAAAAACTGACGAAAACACGAAAAACCGGTCGAAAACGTAAATAAAGTGACGAAAACGTAGAAAAACATACGCAAACGTAAAAATAATGACGAAAACGTAAAATTACGGACGAAAAGGTAAAAAACAGGCGAAAACGTAAAAAAACGGACGAAACGAATAAAAAAAGAGATGAAAACATAAAAAAAAACTGGCAAAAACGTAAAAATTCGGACGAAAACGTAAAAAAATTGGCGAAAACGTAAAAAAATAGACAAAAACGTAAAAAAATCGGACGAAAACGTAAAAAAATCGGACGAAAACGTAAAAAAAACAGACGAAAACGTGAAAAAACTGACGAAAACAGACAAAAACGTAAAAAAATCGAACGAAAACGTAAAAAAACTGACGAAAACGTAAAAAAATCGGACGAAAACGTAAAAAAAACGGACGAAAACGTAAAAAAGCGGACGAAAACGTAAAAAAACTGGCGAAAACGTGAAAAAACTGACGAAAACGTAAAAAATCGGACGAAAACGTAAAAAAACTGACGAAAACGTAAAAAATCGGACGAAAACGTGAAAAAACGGACGAAAACGTGAAAAAACTGACGAAAACGTGAAAAACCTGACGAAAACGTAAAAAATCGGACGAAAACGTAACAAATCAGACGAAAACTTAAAAAAACTGACGAAAACGTGAAAAAACTGACGCAAACGTAAAAAATCGGACGAAAACGTGAAAAAACTGACGAAAACGTAAAAAATCTGACGAAAACGTAAAAAAAGTGACGAAAACTTGAAAAAACTGAGAAAAACGTAAAAAATCGGACCAAAACGTAAAAAAACAGACGAAAACGTAAAAATCGGACGAAAACGTAAAAAAATGGAAGAAAACGTGAAAAACTGACGAAAACGTGAAAAAACTGACGAGAACATAAAAAATCGGACGAAAACGTAAAAAATCGGACGAAAACGTAAAAAACATACTATAGTAATATAGTAGTATGATTACAGTGGAAATGTAACGAGTCGACCCGATCCAATCCGACCTAACCCGTTTGACCCATGACCCATTCAACCCATTCTTAAAGCATGACCCATTTGACCCATAACCCATTTGACCCATGACCCAAACCGACCCAACCTAACCCATTTGCCACCTCTACTCGAAATGTTGAGAACCCTACCCCTGAAAACCTGGACACCACTATCCGCAACAACTGGAATCAAAATGTCGATGTTCAGGGATACAATGATCATGTTCCACCGAATGCACCTATTGTGGATCAAGCAATGATCAATCAACTTGTGGAGCAACGAGTTGCTGAGCTACTAGCTGAGTCAAATCATTCCAACAACTCTGCTGGAACTTTTCAACCTGTTCGTACAAATGGATGTAACTACAATGAGTTCCGAATCTGTGGACCCATTGAGTTTGGTGGAACTGAAGGAGTGGTCTACTTGGTCAGGTGGATAGAGAAAACTGAATCAGTGTTCAATGTCAGCAACTGTGCGGAGAATGCTAAGGTAAAGTTTGCTTCTTTTACTTTCAAGGATGAAGCATTAACTTGGTGGAACTATTACCGAAATTAGGTTGGGAGTGATGTGGCCTATGCCATGACTTGGGAGCAATTTAAGTCTTTGCTGATTCAGACTTACTGCCCAAGGAATGAGGTTAAAAAGCTGGAGATTGAGTTCTGGAACCACAAGGTGAAAGGTACCAACATGGCGACTTACAATCGCCACTACCGAGAGTTAGCCTTGCTTTGCCCAGATATGGTTAGGACTGAGACTCAAAGGATTGAGCGGTATACCGATGGGTTTCCGGTAGCTACAAGGAACGATGTGATTGCTGCTAAGCCTGCTAATATTTATAAGGCTATCACGATCGCTCAACAATTGATGGACTCGTTGTTATTGGAAGGAGCTGAGAAAGATAAGAATGGAAAGAGGAAGAGGGATAATCACTCTAAGGGTAATGATCTCCGAAATAAACAACAGGCAACTACTAGAGCTTATGCTATGGGAGATGGAGATAGGAAGAATTACAATGGAGACGCGCCCAAATGTGGCCGCTGTTACAAAAATCATTCTGGACGATGCAATGTGGTGTGCAAGAATTGCTCAAAGATGGGCCACATAGCTAAGGACTGTAGAGCTCGACCACTTGCTATGGTTCAATCTACTCCTGAAGCTATGAGTAAAGCGAATGTTACTTGTTTTGGTTGTGGAAAGAAGGGACACTATAGGAATGTAGGGAATCGTGGAACCGAGGAAAACAGGGATCGGGTGGTAATGGGTACAATCATGGAAACCGTGGAGCTGGAGGAAACCGTGGTTGACAAGACAATGAGAACCAATGTGTGGAAGCAGGAGCTGCTCATGGGAGAGTGTATGCACTTGGAAACGAAAGAGGAGAAGACCCGAACGTCGTTACTGGTACGTTCCTTCTCAATAATCGTTATGCTTCCATACTATTTGATACTGGTGCTGATAGGAGTTTTGTGTCCACTACTTTTGCACCCTTACTATAGAAACCCCCGATGGCCTTAGGAATTGGTTATGATGTAGGGTTAGCTAACGGAAACATAGAAAGGATTAAGACTATCATACGCGGTTGCACATTGAATTTCCTGAATCACCCTTTCAACATAGATCTTCTACCCGTCACATTAGGGAGTTTTGATGTCATCATTGGTATGGATTTGTTGTCAAAGTATCGTGCTCACATACTTTGTGATGAGAAAATCGTGCGTGTGCCTTACGGCAAGGAGATTTTAAACATACAAGGAGATCGAAAAGGTTTGAGGAGCCCATCCAGATTAGCTGTCATATCTTGCACTAAGTTACCGAAGCTAATGGAAAAAGGATGTTGCCTTTTCTTAGCTCAAATCTCCGAGAAAGGAGAGAAGGAGAAGAAGGAGACGTGCATTGGAGATGTACCTATAGTTCGAGATTTTCCGGATGTATTTCCCGATGATTTGCCGGGAATCCCGCCTACTAGACAAGTAGAGTTTCAGATTGAGTTGATACCTGGTGCTGCACCCGTGGCATGAGCACCTTATCGACTTGCACCCACTGAACTAGAAGAGTTGTCGAAACAATTAGCGGAGTTAGCCGAAAAGGGATTTATACGACCAAGTTCTTCATCTTGGGGAGCCCCATTTCTATTCGTGAAGAAGAAGGATGGATCGTTTCGTATGTGTATTGATTACCGAGAGCTGAACAAGTTAACGGTGAAGAATAGATACCCGTTACCGAGGATCGACGACTTGTTCGATCAGCTTCAAGGATCGAGTGTGTATTCGAAGATCGATATGAGATCGGGATATCATCAACTTAGAGTTCGCGAGGAAGATATTCCGAAAACGGCTTTCAGAACCCGCTACGGGCATTACGAGTTCCAAGTGATGCCGTTTGGGTTGACTAACGCACCGGCGGTATTTATGGATCTCATGAATCGGGTGTGTAAGCCTTACTTAGACAAGTTTGTGATCGTGTTCATCGACGATATTCTAATCTATTCGAAGAGTGAGAAAGAGCATGAGGAGCATCTAAGACTCATCTTAGAATTGCTCAGGAGGGAGAAGTTGTATGCCAAGTTCTCCAAATGTAAATTTTGGATTCCGAAGGTACAATTTTTGGGACATGTGATTGATAGACAAGGAGTTCATGTAGATCCCGCTAAGATTGAAGCGATTAAAGATTGGGCCGCACCGACGACTCCAACTGAAGTTCGTCAATTTTTGGGTTTAGCCGGTTACTATCGAAGATTCATTGAGGGATTTTCGAAGATAGCAAAACCGTTAACCAAATTGACTCAAAAGAATGTTACATACGAATGGGGAGATAAGGAAGAGGAAGCATTTCAATTACTTAAGGAGATGTTGTGTAGTGCTCCTATCTTAGCGTTACCTGAAGGTAGTGAGGACTTTGTCGTCTACTGTGACGCTTCTCATAAAGGTTTGGGAACTGTGTTAATGCAACGAGAGAAAGTGATAGCTTATGCTTTGCGACAGTTTAAGAAACATGAGAAGAACTACACCACCTATGATTTGGAGTTAGGTGCTGTGGTTTTTGCTTTGAGAATATGGAGAAATTACTTGTATGGAACCAAGTGTGTTGTATTCACTGACCACAAGAGTCTGCAACACATCTTAGATCAAAAAGAGCTCAACATGAGACAGCGACGTTGGATTGAACTGCTAAGCGATTATGATTGCGAAATCCGCTATCATCCCGGTAAAGCAAACGTCGTTGCTGATGCTCTTAGTCGAAAGGAGAGAATCCCGCCGTTACGAGTTAGGTCATTGGGAATGACTATCGTATCGCCGTTACCGTCTCAAATATTAGAAGCTCAAACAGAAGCGTTGAAAGCAGAAAACCGACCTGCTGAGAATATATTTGGGATGGCAGAAAATGAGAAAGAATTTGTTAAGCGTTCTGATGGAATATTATGTTTTGGAGACCGAAGTTGGGTACCATTGTATGGAGGAATTCGAGAGTTGACTATGCATGAGTGGCATAAGTCAAAGTACTCTATCCATCCTGGATTTGACAAGATGTACCAGGATCTGAAGAAGATATATTGGTGGCCAAACATGAAGGCAGATATAGCATTATACGTTAGCAAGTGCTTGACATGTTCAAAGGTTAAGGCAGAACACCAAAGACCGTCAGGATCGTTGACGCAGCCAGAACTCCCAATTTAGAAGTGGGAGCGGATTACAATGGACTTCATTACCAAATTACCGAAGACAGCTAGCGGTTGTGACGCTATCTGGGTAATTGTGGATCGATTGACTAAATCTGCTCATTTCCTGGCGATTAGTGAAGATAATAGTGTTGACAAGCTTGCGAGGTTGTATGTGAAAGAGATTATTTCTCGTCATGGTGTTCTGATATCGATTATTTCTGATCGCGACAGTCGTTTCACGTCAACTTTGTGGCGATCACTTCAAACCGCTTTGGGGACGAGGCTAGATATGAGTACTGCATATCATCCCCAAACCGACGGTCAAAGTGAGAGGACTATTCAGACTTTGGAGGATATGCTTCGTGCATGTATAATAGACTTTGGTAAAGGCTGGGAGAAGTATCTACCCCTTGCGGAATTCTCCTATAACAATAGCTACCACATAAGTCTTAAAGCTGCACCATTCGAAGCTTTATATGGCCGTAAATGCCGTTCGCCGATTGGTTAGGCTGAAGTTGGAGATAGCCAACTCACATGCCCTGAGCTTATATTAGAAACTACTGAGAAAGTGACTCAAATTCGTGATCGGTTACAAGCAGCTAGAGATAGGCAGAAAAGTTACGCCGATCAGAGACGTAAACCCCTAGAGTTCCAGGTTGGAGACAAAGTGATGCTGAAAGTCTCGCCTTGGAAAGGTGTGATACGTTTTGGAAAACGTGGGAAGCTCAACCCCCTCTACATTGGACCATTTTTTATTTTGGAAAGGATTGGGCCCGTAGCTTATCGGTTGGAACTACCACAGGAATTGAGTAAAGTTCACGATGTGTTTCATGTGAGTAATTTGAAAAAGTGTCTTTCGGATGAGATGCCAGTTATACCGATAAAGGATATTCGTGTGGATGAGAGTTTGAACTTTGTGGAAGAGCCGATTGAGATTTTGGATCGAGAGATTAAGCGACTCAAGCGAAGTCGTATTCCACTCATCAAAGTTCGTTGGAATTTGCGGCATGGACCGGAATTTACGTGGGAACGTGAGGATGAGTTTCGAAAGAAATATCCGAAGCTTTTTACTTCGTAGATGGATTGTTCCGAGTGAAACGCGGGACGGGTTTCTTCTGAGGCTGGGAGGATGTGACAACTGGCAATTTAGGGAAACCATTTAAAAACCCGCATTACTTTAAATTTAATGATTTTTGGAATATTTAAAAAATTTTCGCGATAACCTAACGAAAAGTTTAATATTTTGAATGATTGGTTTGGTTTATATATTTTGGAACATGTTGTGGTGTTTCATAATTATTGGAAATGAGTTCGGTCCGAGGGAGTTGGTTTATTTTAAAAAGTTTCGGGTTTTGGTCCGTGTATTTTACACCGGGTTACCTCACCCACACTATTATTATTATTATTATTATTATTATTATTATTATTATTATTATTATTATTATTATTATTATTATTATTATTATTATTATTATTATTATTATTATTATTATTATTATTATTATTTATTTTTGTGAGAGTTTATACAAAATCGTCCTTGTGGCCGGTCCAAACACAAAACACACAACACCCTCACTAGCTCATCTCTCTCTCTCTCTCTCTCTCTCTCTCTCTCTCTCTCTCTCTCTCTTTCTCTCTCTCTCTAATATATGAACACCACCATCACTAACCCTAGTTGCCGCACCCTAATCCGGCCACCACAGCCACCACCGCCACTCCCACACTCTCACCACCACCACCACCATCTTAACCCTCATCTCGTTCTCTTTCTATTGACATATCACACGCGCTCTAAAACCCCACATAACATCCTTTTTCATCATCAATCCGATTTCATCTTTGTTGGTTTTGTAAGATTCGTGAGTTTCAAAGTTCAAGAAGGTGAGCAAGTGCCCAAAACAAGTGTAAACTTGTCTTGGTTTCCCTCGATCCATGAGAAACGGAGTATATATCGATTGGGTTTTGGGTTTTCTTGGTTTATTTTGAGTAAAAACATGAAAAATAAGTGGGTTTGATATAAAAACGAGTTTTGATATGGTTTGGTATCCGGGTTTTCATCTCTTGAAGGGGGTCGAGTTGAAACCGAGAGCTATGGCTCTCGGCTTGGCTTTAATTTTTGGAGCTCATGTGGTTTTTGTGATAGTTTTGACCTCGTTGTCTTGGTAGCGAGGGGGTTGATTATATGGAGTTGGGTTTTGGCTTGATTCTTGGTTGCTATGGCTCTTGTTGTTGTTGGTTGTGTGCCGCGACCCAAGGGGTCCGTTTGGCAGATTTGGTACGCTCGGCTGAGCTTATGCCGAGACCTAATTTGGTCATGGGTTCGAGTCTCTTGACTCGTGGTTATTGCCGAGACCCAAGTGGGTCATTTGGCTCGGGTTTGGCTTGGTAAACCAACCCGAAATTTCATTTATCTTGATGTTTACTTGTTGTGGTTCTTGTTGTTATTATATAACACCCCCAAAATCGATCAATACAGCGGAAGACTTAAAATGTCAGCGGAAGACTTTTGGGGTATTATATTGTGGATCTTTCGTCACAATTATAGAAAACGATTCAAGTGATCGTTTTAAGTTTTATTTAAAATACCAAATATTCATAATTCCAAGAGAATTCGTTATTCAACAACAAGTTTTATTTAAAGAGAAATAAACGTTTCTTTATTTGCCCACTTCGTGCCGTTGCCATCCATTCCTTTTAGTTACCTGAGATAAACATGCTAAAAGTCAACAAAAGTTGAGTGAAATTCATAGGTTTATAATTTAGAGTTTGAACACAAGAGATAGATGTTTATTGTAATATCGATACAAATAAACAAGTTAGAAATCACATTCATTATTGCATTAAGCTCATGACACTCAACGATTCAACAAACATCAATATTTTCATAATAATGATGTAAAATATATAGCCCCCAAAATAGGTATTTGCCAGTAACCTATTATATTCAAATAACGTGCATTTGGTGACTTTCCTCTAGCAACCAAATGGGGATTGTCAATCCCTAATAGATCTATTCACAATTATTTACGTTCACCTTTCAAGTGATTAAGGTTTATGATCGAGGGACTTTTGGCAATAGCTACTTAAGCAATAATAAGATCAGGAAAAGACTTGTGTTCGGTTTTTGAGCATGTATCCCCCCCACATAAATCAGTTAAGTGTGGGCTATGAACTCACCTTAGCATGATAGTAGAACAATTGTAATCTCAACGATGCAAGGCAACGGCTTCACACACAACCTAAAAGATATGGCACGTTTCAGTTCTTAAGTCTCGTTTTATTGCGAACGTTTATTATTAATTATGAGAAATCGATAAAGTGCATACGTGATGTGTTACGTCGTATAAAAATAAATAATGGTTACGTATTGTTTTATTCGTCTAAATTTAGTTATTCGTTATATACGTTTTATTCGTATTATATATATATATATATATATATATATATATATATATATATATATATATATATATATATATATATATATATATATATATATATATATATATAATTATAAAATTTTTATAAAAATCAATATTATTATTCAATCCCTCATGTTTCTCAATTTTTCACTTTTTACCCTTAACGGAAAACATTTACGCCGTTAGTCCAAAAATTATATATATTTACATTTTTAGTCCAATATCAAATATTTACATTCTTAGTCCAAATATTAAATATTTACACTTTATTCCCTTTAGAAAAACAGTTTTTATACTTTTCACCAAAGTTTACAAACTTTACATTTTTAGTCCTTAACTTTCGAACATTTGCAAAAATAGTCCAAACTTTACCAAATTCAAAACTTAGCATTTTTTTTGTTTCAATAAGCTCAGAACATTTAGAAAAGCTTAATTCGACAGCTTATTAGCTTATTATTAGCTTATTTCATTTAGTGGGCTTTAACGAGTCCAAAATAAGGGCCCGTTAAGGTTTTAAGATCCAAGGGGTTTGGGGGAACACTAGGTTTATAGAAATCCATTATTTTAAGTTACAAATTCATTTCAAAACAGCTTATACGCTCAGCTTATTGTAATAAGCTAAAATGAGTTTTTTGGGCTTTACGGCCCACTTAAGGCTTTTAAGTTTTCTGAAAACAGTTTTCAATCCGATTTACTTTGGGTCTCGTTAGGTGATTAAACGAAGTTATTAGCTCCAAGTATTCATCATTCCCGTTTCTTTATAAGCTAGGCTAATAGATCGTACAAAAATATTAGGTGGTCGTATGTCGAAATTAGACATGGCGAGGCTAAAGTGTTGCCACAAAACTCAAGCGTAAAATCTATATAGGTTGAAAAATAAACTAAGTCTTTTAGTATTTTACGTGCATGTTCATTACAACATAGAAACGTATGATTTTTAGTGTGTATACGTTATTATTAGTCTTAATCTTTTATAGGTACTCGTTAATGGCTTAGTAGACATACAATACGATATATAATAATAGCATGTTACGTTTTAGTTTCTCATTTTATTTAGGTTAAGTGTTCGTGCAAAATAAGTGATACGTGTATATATATAAATAGAAATAAGGCTCCAAGGTCTCACCTCACCTCTAGAAGGTGGAGTAAAACGTAGCGTATGGTTCGTAGAATGGTTCAAAAGCTCCGTGGTTCACTTCACGTCTCTCCAAGGTTCAAGTAGCTCCAAGCTTGCTTCCTAGGTTCGTCTTGAAACGTGGTACACTTGAGAATCCTTTCGTCCCTCCCTAGCTCCTTCTCGTTAATATTTTAGTAGTATGGTTCGTTTAAGTGTATGAGGTGATTTAACTTTGCATGGAAGGTTTATATAGGGTGTTTAAGGTACGTAGAGATTTGCTAGATCACGAGAACGAAGGTATAGCATGTTAGGCGAATAGCATCGCCTCTCCTTGTGTCCAATCGAAATATTACAAAGCAGGGAATGTGTCATGGGATCCCCTGTTCATTCCTGACATGAACATAGTTAGTTTTGTGATGATTGGGAAGTATGGGAGGCATGTAGAATGCTTGTGACACGTTTTTGGTCTTATCTCCATGGAAGGTTTTTTTGTTTGCTTAGGGCGTTTCTGGGGTAGTAAACGAGGGTGAGAGGTTGTAGCAATTATCAATTCTGTTTCTTTGGTACTAGGTGAGACGAGGCAAGCAATAATATGTATGTGTCGTGTATAAAAATTGTAAGAAATAGGGTGCGTTTGGTTGTGTATCGCGACAGGAACAAAGAAAGAAAAATAACAATAGGGTGCGTCTGGGCTTGTAACTGGGCTCAGGTTGTGTGTCGGCCCAAGCAAAAGAAAAGAAAGAAAAGTAGTCCGTTTGGTTTGGTAGTTGGATTCGTGGCCCAAAGGGTGTTGGGGGCCCACCAGGGGTGTCTCGATTATCGTGTCAAAGTTCAAAAATATTAGTGAGTGTTCTCGGGAAGTTTCGTAGGTTCGGGGAATATATAAATAGTATACGTTATTTAGACGAAACGTATTATTAAATATAAACGCGTTATATAATTATTTATCATTTGCAATAATTATAGGCAACCTAGGTTGTGTGTAAGCATCGTTCCTGGGTAAACGGTCAATCACAGTTATCGTAGTGGTTCAATATCAAGCCATATCATAAAAAAAAAAAAAAATTGTTACCCGTAAAATGGTGTTAATTCCTTGTAACATCGTTTTATTTATTTGTATGCATTTACTAATCGTAAGGGAAATTTACGAGAGGTTACATATTATTAGTCTTGTTGTGATACTTGGATTTTTGGTCGAACACTCTGGTTGGGTCGAGACCCTTTGTGGTCTCGACAATGATATTATGAGGTTAATTTTGGGAGTTGTTGTCGAATGATATTTGGAACCGTATGTGAGACGGTTTATTAGATTGACGGAGATAGGTTAGTCGGGTGCCGTAGTTGGACCCTATTGTTGTAGCACGTGTTATGGGTATTGATTGGACGGAGATGGATTACTTGGTTGTGACTTGATTATCATTTTTACTTGGACTTGGACAATGAGCCGAGAGTGATGACTCGGACATGTGACCGGCTATATAACTCGATAATTATTTATAATCAACATTAATAACAAAACTCGTAATAATATTATTAATAATATAAACGTTTATATAAGTATATAGACGTGAAAACGTATATATAACTATATAAGTGCATATATTAAAAATAAAATGATCACGAGTAATATTATAATAACGTAACGATATATATATATATATATATATATATATATATATATATATATATATATATATATATATATATATATATATATATATATATATATATATATATATATATATATATATATATATATATACTAGAAAGGTGCCCGCGCGATGCGGGGGCGGATTATTGGGGTGAAAAGGAGGGAGGTGAGGTGGTGGAAAGTGGTTGTTGGGGTGGTTGTTGAGGTGGTTATAAATGGTTGGGGGTGGTTGTTGAAGTGGTTATAAATTGTTGGGGGTGATTGTTAGGGGTGGTTGTTTCTATAATTAATAAGTAAAAGTCTGAATTTTTAAGCCTTTCTAATTATAGAATAGTCCCAAATACATTATATAGTAGTATAGATATTATACTATATAAATACTGTAATAAATGTCGGGAACGTTATTATAATTAAACAACTATAAATGACGATGAAATCTATAACGTTGGATAATTATATCAAATAAAATACATTTTTAAAAATAAACGAGGAAACTATCGAGTTATACGGGATCGTGGTCACTTGAGTCCAAGTGGGCTATATTATTTATTTTGTGGCTTTTGTGCTTGTCACGGACATGTGACGTTAATACATCCATTTTCTATAACTACGTAACTTATTTAATTGACGGATTAAATAGAATATATTTAGTTATATAAAATGAGTATATTAATGGGCATTGTATCCTACGACGCCCATAGCTTGTGGTATGTGTACAGGAATAATGAATTACTAAATATCTCGTGGAGTTTGCCAAATTGACGAATTTGGTAAGCTTGCTGATAGATATAGGGAATTTATTAAACTTTGATACTTACCATATAGTACTCTACGTGCTATATGACTTAGGTTTTGGGTATAATCTTAGAGTGATATATTAAGTAAATAAATATGGGGGATTACCAAATCGACGGATCTGATAAACTTCGATGATTTATTTAAATAATATATTTGGCTAATATTAGACTTATAGATTGTTTTATTACTCTTTTTCGTTGTGGCTTCTTGTTTTGAGTTGTGTCGACCCTCCACCCATATGTATACCAAACTCCAAACTAATATGAGAATAATACGATAAATGGATTTTTGGAAAATAAAAAGGAATACGTTCAGGATTAGGAATATTTGATTTTTGAGGAAATGATTCTGAACGAGTTTATATTGTTAGGAAGTGCCGAGTCTGTAGTTGCCGTCATTTGAGTTGCTATACATTTTACTCCTATCGATTTCTTTCTGCTGATTGCTGGACTTGAGGTGAGTCATAGCTCCACTTTTACTCTTGAACTTTGTTTTCAATACTTGGGGTGAGAAACGTGCAAATTGTTTTATGTGGACTATTATCGCTTTGTTTATTTAAAACTTGCTATGCTTATAGAACTAGGTAGGTTATAGAGCGAGACCTAGTCCCGAACTAGGTGAGCTATCGATTTGGTTATAGAGCGAGGCCTAGTCCCGAACTAGGTAAGCTATTGATTGGTTGTTGAGCGAGGCCTAGTCCCGAACTAGGTAAGCTATTGAATTGGTTATGGAGCGAGGCCTAGTCAAGAACTAGGTAAGCTATTGATTAGATTGATTTGGGCTATAGCGTGCACATATAGGGTTGGTTAGTGTTGGTTGGTTCGTTTTGGTTGGATGATAGAGGCCTAGTCTAGCTAGCAAGCGTTTTTGCGTATATGTTCACTTGATTTAGTTATGAATTTAAACCTATGATCTCACCAGTGAAAGCTGACTTTTAGCGCGTTTTCTCAGGTAATTAAGTGATAATTTGGATGCTTGGATTGGAGGCTTGGCTTTGGCACCTGGTTTAAGGATCTATTTTCTAAAACTCTGATATATTATTGTGGACCTACGTTTACTTCTTTTGGGCCTTTGGATAAATTTTGGGATAAATGTAAACTTTAAAACCCCGTTTGGTTGTGTTTTTCGTATGTTTACTTTATATCGTTCTATTATGACTTGTGTTGGATACCAATCCCTCGTAACACCCCGAAAGCTTGTTGAGTCTTCCGCTGTAATAAATTTTGGGGGTGTTACAAAAATCTTTTCGAAAAGCCTAAAATGCTAAATGGGTCGAGGGAGTCAAGGAGGGCCTACAAAATGGACACTTATTTTTCGGAATTATAAATGTTTTGACATTGGGTGTATAGGGTCCTCGACATTAGGCCACGCGTCATCTTTTAACAACTTGGCGGACCTTCCTCGACTCCCTCGAACCCATCTTTGCAGGATTTTTGAGCATTTTGGCCTTTTGAAATGATTTTGTGCATTTTAAGACAACTAACTATCAAATTTATTGTAACACCCCCAACCCAGAGATACGACAGCCAACACGGTTGGGGGCGTTACGCAGGCGGAAACCAGACACCTTTATAGTTAACGACCACAACACGGGACGTTTAAAAGTGTCTCAAAACACATCATTCGAATTACAAACCATTTAGAGTACATAGACTCTTTATCAAGTAGCAAGAGCACGGTTGGATCAAGTGGTTAACACACTTGCCTTTGGAGACAGAGGTCACGGGTTCGATCCTCACCCCTTGCAAGGCCGGAGGTCCTTTTCTAACTTTGGTAGAACCGGAAGCAGCCTCTCTACCTTAGATAGGGGTAAGGCTGTCTACGTCTCAACCTCCCCCATACACCGTGAAAGGCGGTATTGGGACCCATAACCCGTGGAAGACGGCATTGGGAGTTACTTTTTACTTTTTAGACTCTTTATCAAGTAGCAGCGGAATAAAAATAAAAGTTTGCAGCGAAAAAAATAACAAAATTTAGCAGCGGAAAAACCAAGTTTAGCAGCGGAAATACAAAGTTTAGCAGCGGAAAATAGCAAAGTTTAGCAGCGGAACAAAACAAAGTTTAGCAGCGGAAAATTTTTAAAAACGCACCAAGGTTTTACGAATGACATGAAAATAAAGATAGTAAAGATGATAAAGCTGCCTTGACAGAAAGCCTCCTTCGTCCAAGCCACTCCACCATGCCCAAATCATAAAGCTTCAAGGCTAATTATTATTAATAGCAGTACATGAAAACACATGCTTAAAAGTCAACACAAAGGTTGAGTGCAATCCACAGGTTTAAATAATAAAGTTGAGCACAAGGTTTTAATCATATGATATAAGCAACAAATACAAATACCGGGTAATCAAGGTAACACCCAATATGTAGAGGCATCCCAGTGCATACATATGGTTGATGATGCTAAGCTCGTGACACGCAAAACGTTAACCAATATATAACCATAAGTTGACAAATAACCGCGGAATTTCATAATATAAAGTGCCCCCAAGGCTGAGTACTTGCCATATACCCAGCAAAATCGAATATAGTACACCACAATTTGCTTATCTGGCAAAAGGAGTGGGAGGGTCAATTCCTATATGCCTATATCCCTATATTCGCGCTCACTCGCAAGTGATTAATGGCTTATGATCTGAGGGTCTTGTCTGGCAAGATAAGCTACTTAGCATATCGTCAGGAAAGCATACCAATCAGGAAAAGCATACCAAAAATACTTGTGCTCATAAAACATTTACAGCATGTGTCTCACCCCATGGGTTTATAAGCATTTAAAAATATAAAAAGTGGGGCTATGAATCACACCTTAACAGCAGTAGGAAATGAGATATAGCAACCAATCAAATAATGCGTCACAGCAAACGAACCTCAGCACAACCTAATCAATTTAAATGGCATAACTCAGAACTATACTCGAATATCTCAATAAACAATGCTTGAACAAAAGATTTTTACTAACAATGGCGTTTGAAAGAAAATAGATTTCGAAAAGTCTCATGTGGAAGAAAGATAGAAATGAATAAGTCGGTGAAACGACCAAATACGTAAGAAATACGAAAGAATACCTCGAAGAAAGTCGTCGACAAGAAATGAAAAGAAAAGAAATGAAAATGAAAGACACACCCAATTAAATAACAACACGCTAATAACAAGTCTCGGTTTTACCTATTTTCCCAAAATAACGTGGAAATGAAAGAGTTTCAAAATAAATAGTGTTTGGTAAAATAGTTTAAAGTTTATAAAGAATTTTACGAAATTTCGGCATGACCTGCCCGTTTATATAACATTTTTCCCGAGTCAACGACTCTTTTTATTTAAACAACGCTAATATTTTATACATAATATAATACAATTGGATATATCATTAGCATAGTCCATTAGTTGTTTAGGTTTATCGTCCATTTCGTATTTGTTCGGGTCCAGATATGTTAAATTAGTCAAAATCTAGCATATCCTTCCGTCTCGTGTACCAAATGGTCCATAACATTCAAATAACCATGGCCGTGAATCCAATACGTCCAATTCATGTCCATCACAATAATAATAATACGGATACAAGTCCGATATCCAAATCCACTTAAGTATAACAATTAGATTTTAGGTTTCATAGTTTATTACGTCAAGTTTATTATTATAGTTAAGTTATCCCATGTCAAGTAAATATGCCGAGACCGTCACGAATACTAAAACTAAACAACAATAATAAAACAATATCAACACTTGCCGTGACTCGAAACGAGTCACGGCTCGAACCCAAGTGAGCCTCGAGCTCTCGGTTAGCCAAACCGAGCAAGCACAACACCAACAACAACAAGAATAACATCAACAACAAGAAGAGTAACAATATTATCCCACCCCCACCACCACCCAAGCCTCGGTGGTGGTGGTGGCCGGCTGCCGAGGTCAAACCAACCAAACGGACCCTCAAAACTAATTCTAAACAAGAAAATAATACTCCCTTCATCACCAAACATAAACAAGCAACAAAAATAACCAAAACCCTCACCGAGTCGAGTGAGTCAACTCGGTGAGTCAACCGAGTCGCGGCCAAACGGAGTCAAGAAAGGATCCACACGAGTTTTGAGCTTAAAATCGTTAATAAAATAATTTTTATAAAAGTTTTAACATCAAAAACGGTTTAATAAAGATTTTCAAAAACTAGGGTTTCGATTAAAATAAAAAATAACGAAAAGGGTGGCGAGTGTGGTGGTTTACCGTCGGTAGAAGGGTGAAAGGAGGTGGTGGCTCTCGGTGATGGTTGGGGTTCACGGTGGTGGCACGTGGGGCGCGTACGAGGTGAATGGGGTTGCGGGGGGGTACGAGGGTGTTGGGGGTGTCCCGATCTATTGATTGGTGTGAAAAGTAGGGGTGGTTGGAAAATATTCCGGCGGCGGCGGCGCCGGATTCTGCTGCTGCTCCGGCGAGGGTGTCGGCCGGAAAATTCAAAGAGAGAGAGAGAGAGAATTGAGAGTGAGTGTGTGTATTATTTGTGTGAAAATGAGAAAAAGTAAATAGAATAGGGTATATATATTAAATAAAAGTCTAGGGTAGTTTTTGGAATTAATAGAAGTGTAGGGTGAAATGAAAAAGTAAGATAAGGGACCAAATCTGTCAACGTAGTCAAACTTCTCATAAAAACTGTTCAGGGTCCAAACGACATAGCAAACAGGCTCGAAAAATTACGAAACTTGCGCCATTGTTCCCGAAATAATTTTTCCAATAAAATCAAGCATAAACTTCAAAAATTTTCTCAAACTCAATATAATTCAAATAATTTGGCAAATGCAATACAATTCGAGTTATCTAGGTTGTGTTGGGTCAATCAAGGAATAAACTTCTTGTTTCCAATATATCTCACGTTTCTCAAGCCCAAATAATCATGCATTAAAAGTTTTAATGTGTTTTAAGTACGAAAATAAATATTTGGCTAGTATTAGGTTTTAAGAAAAGTATCAGGTGTTACATTTACCCATTGTTGCATAGCATATTTGAAGGTCTTTGTGATTATTGATCCAAACTTCTTATGTGATTATTTTAGAGTGAATTAAATGAAAAACATAAGTTTTTAGATAAGCAGTATGCCAAAAATTAGCAACATGCATTTGTTAATACTGTTATAGGCACTTTACCATTGTTACCTTAGTGTTGTTTGATGATAAGATGAAAATATGTTAGTATTTACTGATAGTAACGAAAATGTTTTTTAAGGGGCTGAAATGAATTGGAAATATAAAGGTGGTGTTTAGTTGGAAAACATTTTCTTTTATTTCTTATTTTCTGTTTTGTAGGAAAAGGGAGGGGAGTTTTACTTCTCCAAAATAATGGAAAATTTAGAAAACGCGTTTAGTTTGTTGTTTTCTATCTCATATCTCTATTCACTTTTGTAATATTATAAAAATATCTTCAAAACACAAAAACAAATATTATAAACTAACCAACTAAATTATAAAATAACTAAAAAAAAATCTAATACGAGAAAATAAAGAATTAAAAAAAGTAAAATATAACATCAAATAACATAAAAAAATATTCAAGCAACTACAATTCGACATAAAAATATTCAATTCGACATAAAGTAAAATTTCTTATTTCATCTGTTTTTTATTCATTGTATACGTTCTTATCCGTTTTTATATGTTTTGAATATTTCTATACGTTTTATTAGAGGTGGCAAACGGGTCGGTGTGGGTCATGGGTCATACATGTCATGTTTTAAAAATGGGTCTAATGGGTCAGACGATTTGGGACGGGTCGACCCACTAAATTATAGTATTTTCATCCGTTTTTTTACGTTTTCGTCTTTTTTTTTTTTTTTTTTTTTTTTTTTTTTTTTTCGTCTGTTTTTTACGTTTTCATCCGCTTTTTTATGTTTTCGCCCATTTTTTACGTTTTCGTTTGTTATTTAACGTTTTCGTCCGTTTATTACGTTTTCGTCTGTTTTTTTACGTTTTTGCCCGTTTTTTACGTTTTTGTCTGTTTTTTAACATTTTCGACAATTTTTTACGTTTTCATTTATTTTTTTTACATTATCGTCTATTTTCTTACATTTTCGCTCGTTTTATTAGGTTTTCTTACATTTTTGTCCTTTCTTTTATGTTTTTTTCTTTTTCGTCCCCTTTTTCAACGTTTTTTTACGTTTTCTAAAATACAGTGTTTTCATCCATTTTTTACGTTTTTGTCCATTTTTTTTCGTTTTCATCTATTTTTTTACGTTTTCGTCCGTTTATTTACGTTTTCGTCAGTTTTTTTTACGTTTATGTCCGTTTTTTAGTCAGACAAAACCTAAAAAAACGTAAAAGAAAAATGAAAACATAAGAAAACGTAAAAAACATAAGAAAGGACGAAAGCATAATAAAATAGACGAAAACGTATAACAATAGACGAAAACGTAAACATGGAAGAAAACGTATAAAACGGGCGAAAATGAATGACAACGTAAGGAAACAGACTAAAACGTAAAAAATGGGCAAAAACGTAAGGAGTCGGACTAAAACGTAAAAAACGGATGAAAACGTAAAAAGCAGACGAAAACATAAGGAGACGGCCTAAAACGTAAAAAAATAGACAAAAACGTAGAAAACAGACGAAAACGAAAAAAATGGACGAAAACGTAGGGAAACAGAATAAAACATAAAAACACAGAAAAACAGACGAAAAGGTAAAAAAATGGACGAAAACGTAAAAAATCAGACAAAAAAAAAACAGATGAAAACGTAAAAAACAGACCAAAACGTAAAAAAAATAGACGAAAACATAAAAAAAAAACGGACGAAAACGTATAACAACAGACGAAAACGTAAAAAATCAAAAGAAATCATAGAAAAACAGACGAAAACGTAAAAAATGGACGAAAACCTAAAAAATAGAAGGAAATGGACGAAAACGTAAAGAAACTGCCGAAAACGTAAAGAACGGACAAAAACTTAAAAAGGTTAGACAAAAACGGAAAAAAATAGAAGAAAACGTTAAAAAAGTGGCAGAAAACGTAAAAAACAGACGAAAACGTAAAAATTCGGACGAAATCATAAAAAACATACGAAAACGTAAGAAAACGGATGATAACGTTAAAAAATTGACGAAAACGGACGACAACATAATGAAATGAACGAAAACGTAAAAAAGGGACAAAAGCTTAAAAATCGGACGAAAACGTAAAAAAAGAGACAAAAATATAAAAAAATCGGACGAAAATGTAAAAAAACAGGCGAAACTGTAAAAGAACGGACGGAAACGTAAAAAAACAGGCGAGAACGTAAAAAATCGGAAGAAAATGTAAAAAATCGAACAAAAACGTAAAAATCGGACGAAAACGGAGAAAAATGGACAAAACGTATAAAAATAGATAAAAACTGATGAAAACGTATAAAAATGGACGAAAACGGATTGAGGATATTTTAAAGGAAAATAGTTGGAAAAAAAAAATGTTTTGTTATTAAAGTTTAAAATAAGAATTTTGTGTTTTGTAAAAATTTTTATTAGAAAATACTAATTTGAAAGCGATCTCTTTTTATTGAAAATTCCGTCAACTAAACGAGCCTTAGCTTTGATGTTCTGGCGATGACAATAGTACTAAGGAAAAATAGAATAATAAAGAGGGGCATTCCGAGAATCGAACTCGGGACTTCTCGCACCCAAAGCGAGAATCATACCACTAGACCAAATGCCCGCTTGTTGTTGGTTTCCTTATAATCTTCTTTAACAAATATGAATACATATATGTGTTTATGATGCCTACTGTATTATATATAGATATAGTGCCAAAGAATGTATTTTCATACTTGATTTTACTAGCAAACCTTACTACGCGTGTTAAGAAAGTTGGTTTCGCCAGCCATAACATAGACCATATCCATAGCTCAATGTCGCAATCTGGGTGTGAATTCATCGATATCATAGTCTCTATATTTGTAAGGTCTCACATGCTTCTTGAGATAGACCCTTCTTCAATAGCATTCTTTCCATGGCCGATTTACCTTTGTAAGAAGCGTCGCACGATATTTGAACAGCAAAGTGTGACAATTTCATTTTTTTTTCTTGGTGTTTTTGCTGATGCATAAAAGCTAGCTTAGACAAAATTAAAAGCAGTTGTCTCATCTCTCGAAGCTTATGCATAAATCTAGTTTATACAAAATTATAAGCAAATTGTCTCATCTCTGTGAGCATAGGCAACTGTAGTCATATAAATTGTATCGTGAAGGCTCTAACTTTGTCCACTACAGATTTTTTTTAATAAGTTGGTAAACGCGGATGAATATTATAGCACACATTCCCTTCAAGAATATGAATTACACTACACGATATGCAAATTTCACCCGTCAGGGAACAGATATAACTTAATTAGACCAGTGAACTCACAAAGTGTCAAAATTGTTACCTATGCTTATTCACCATACCTGTCTGTTAGCTAATAAGGCCTATTGGACCCGACTTGTTTAGTCCGATTAATAGTTAGTGTTTTGTCTCTCTTTTGTTGTTTATGTGTCGTATGTGGGGTGATAGTATCCTGATAGCAATTAGAAGTCACGAGTATGAACGTTTTCAGATCGATTAAATTGGAGTGGATACCAATTAACGACTGGATAAAATCTAATTGATTCAAGTTTGTGTATGATGTTATGGTTGCAATCAGAATCGTTTCTGTTTCCTTCCCTTTTTCTGTATCTACACCAGAACCTTTATCTGATGAAACGGTTTTAAGGGTTAACTGCCTTTTGGCAGTTTCAAGGTTTCAAGCTGTCAAATTTAGTCCCTCAATTTCTGAAAATATAATTTTCTGAGGAATTTTTGACATAGCAACTTAGTGGAAATAAAAAATTTTCGACCCCAGCCAGGGGCGCTGCCCCTTGGACCCTGCCAGGGGCTGCCGCCCCTTGGACCCTGCTTCTCTCAGGGGCGTTGCCCCCGAACCCCCACCAAGGGGGCTACCGCCCCCTTGGAACCCCCGTTAGTCCAGTTAATATCCATATAAGTGTCGACCCTTATATGCATATTAAACTCAATCTATTTTACACTAAAATACCAACAAACCTCCCCCATTTTAGTGTAATCATAAATTAACTAACTAGTTCACAGCAAACAATCAAACTAATGCATAAATGAAATGTCGCGACGATTGAATTTCATATTAGTATATTACACATTCCAAATATTCGGATATCAAGGTTTCCCGAAAGATTGAACCTTGTAATATCACTATTGAATACATGAAGATAATATACACATTAGTTTTACATACACAATTTCTTACTTGACACATTATTTTACTAGCCTATGTCCCTATCCTTTCTTGAGTACATCGAAGCCAAGTCCCAACTTCTTGAAGCAGCTAAACTTCATACTCATATAGGTAGTTCTTTTAATCTCGCACCTGCAAATGCAATTTTTCAAAAGAACTATTAAGAAGAACACTTCAACCTTCTTTATCTTGCAGAACCGAACACATACCTTTGGGATAATTTAATGTTGTGTTCCAAACTCTAGATGTTAAGCTTTCCACATTCAAAATTCAGCACCTAACGTCATATTAGGTGGGAATTGGGTATCTTAACATGAGAGCTCTTATATGGACTTTAACCCCAATCCCACAACTGATCCTTTCACGAGATCTCTACATAACCCTTTGGTTAAATGATCAGCTAAATTCCGATGAGTTGCAATCCACTCAACGGATATGACACCATGCATTATGAGCTCACGAACCATGCTGTGTCTTACACCTAAGTGTCTTGACTTGCCATTATACACTTGACTATAAGCCTTAGCCAAAGTAGCTTGACTATCACACCTGATAGAAATAGAAGAAATCGGCTTTGGCCATAACGGAATTTCATAAATCAAATTCCTTAACCATTCAGCCTCACTACCAGCTGCCGCCAAAGCAACAAACTCGGATTCCATAGTTGAGTTTGTTATGCAAGTCTGTTTCTTTGATGCCCAACTAATGGCACCTCCCCCAAGAAGGAACACCCATCCAGATGTAGAAGAATGATCTTCTTTATTGGATATCCAACTTGCATCACTAAAACCCTCAATTACTGAAGGAAACCCAATGTAAGTTAACTTATAATCAACTGTTCCTTTCAAGTATTGAAATACTCGATCCAATGCTCGCCAATGAAATATACTAGGATTGCTAGTAAACCTACTAAGCTTTCCGACTGCATAAGCAATATCCGGCCTAGTACTTATCATAGCATACATTAAGGATCCAATCCTTTTCGAGTATTCAAGTTGAGACACCGCTTTACCTTTATTAGGTAATAGCTTAACTTGCGGATCCATGGGAGTACTTGTGGGAGAATAATTCTTAAAATCAAACTTATCCAAGATCTTCTCAATATAATGAGATTGAGAAATTGAAATACCCTTGTTTTCACGTATGATCTTAATACCTAAGATCACTTCCGCCTCCCCCATGTCTTTCATAGCAAATTTAGATGACAAGAATTCCTTTGTCTCATCCACTTGATCTTGGTTTGTACCAAAGATCAACATGTCATCTACATATAAGCATATAATGACTCCATTCTTAGAATCATCAAATTTACTATAAACACATTTGTCAGCTTGATTTAAAACAAAACCACTTGACAACACAATTTCATCAAATTTTTGATGCCATTGTTTAGGTGCTTGTTTTAACCCATAAAGAGATTTAACCAACTTACATACCTTGTGTTCATGTCCAGGCATAACAAACCCTTCGGGTTGTTTCATATAAATCTCTTCATCTAATTCACCATTCAAGAATGCAGTTTTCACATCCATTTGGTGAATTACAAGATTGTGTATAGCAGCTAATGCTAATAACAATCTAATAGTAGATATCCTAGCAACCGGAGCATATGTATCGAAATAATCAATACCCTCTTTTTGTCTAAAGCCTTGGATTACCAACCTGGCTTTATACTTATCAATAGTACCATCTACTTTCATCTTCCTCTTGAAGATCCATTTACTTCCTAATGGTTTACAACCAGGAGGTAAATCAGTCAATTTCCAAACTTCGTTTTGCAAGATAGAATCCATCTCATCTTGGATTGCTTCTTTCCAAAAAGCAACATCCCTTGAAGCCATTGCTTTATTATATGTCATTGGATCCTTATCAATATTAAAACAATATTGATATTGATAATTAATTTCATTCCTTGATCCTTCAACTAAGTAAAGTTGAAAATCATCACCAAAAGTTTTGGTTTTTCTTACTCGTGTACCCTTTCTTGGTTCAGTGCTAGTCGATGGAACATCCTCGGTATTAACCGGTTCCTTAGAACTATGAATCATGTCCCTTGGCCTAGGTATAGATGTGAATCTTTCTTCATCAAAGATTGCATCTCGTGATTCTATCACAGAATTCACAGAAACATACTCATTAGGTTCTAATACATAAAACCTATATGCATATGAGTTTTCAGCATACCCAATGAATATGCAATATATACCTTTTTCACCTAAAGTTTTCCTTTTAGGTTCAGTGAGCCTAACAACAGCCCTACATCCCCTAACTTTGAGAAAACTTAAGTTTGGTGCTTTTTTATGCCAAAGTTCATAAGGAGTTTTCTTATTGCTTTTACCGGGAATACGGTTCAGCAAATAACAAGCCGTTAACATGGCTTCTCCCCAAAACCCTTCACTTAACCCCGAATAAGATAACATTGAATTCACCATTTCTTTCAATGTCCTATTCTTTCTTTCAGCCACACCATTTTGTTGTGGTGTGTATGGAGCCGTTGTTTGGTGTATTATTCCGGTAGATTGGAAATATACCGGATCATAATACTCCCCTCCACGATCGGTACGCAAGATTTTTACCAAATCCTTTTGATGAAGCTCTACCTCTTGTTTATAAATACGAAATTTATCAAGAGCTTCATCCTTTGAATGCAATAAATATATATAGCAATAACGTGATGTATCATCAATGAAAGTTATGACATATTTCTTATTTCCTAGAGATGGTGTAGCATGCAAATCACATAGATCACTATGAATAAGGTCTAATAGTTTGGATTCACGATTTGCATTTTTAAATGGTTTTCTAGTAATCTTAGTTAACATGCAAGTTTTACACTTATTATGGTCCAACTCAATAGATGGAATCATACTCATTTTAGACATCTCTTTCATTCTTTTATAATGAACATGTCCTAGTCTAGCATGCCATAATTCCATGTTACTAAGTTTAACACTAGATATAGAATTAACCATACAAATCGAATTAAAAGTAGAAGGCATATCTAAATTAAGCATAATCATTCCATTACACAAATAACCAAATCGAACAAAAGAACCATGTTTCGACAAGATATACTTGTCGGATTCTAACACTTGTTTGTACCCACAATTATTTAATACTACACCGGACAACAAGTTTTTCCGAATACCGGGCACATACAATACATTACACAACGAAATTGTTTTTCCAGAAGTAAAAGTTAAATCTACTAGTCCAATTCCAAGTATTGGTTCTGTTGCGACATTTCCCATGGTTAAAACACGTCCATCATTAATAGTTGCAAGTTCCTTGAACCATCTTCGGTCCTTGCACACATGACACGTCGCACCAGAATCATACCACCAAGCAATATCATCATCCTGTACATAGAATGATTCACAAATTAATGATACATAATTCAAATCCGAATTACAATTAATTGTTAATATTGTACCTGCTTGTTTTGGATCTCCTTTGGATCCACCACTAGTACCAGCCTCGTTTTTGCCTTTTCCACTACGGCAATCACGTTTGAAATGTCCAGGTTTCCCACATTTCCAACAGCCCCCATCGTTGGACTGTTTTGCTTTCTTTCCATTTCCCTTTTTGTAATCGTTACCTTGAAACTTTCGTTTCTTGTTCTTAGAATCCGAACCCTTTTTGAAACTATTATTAGTTTCTTCAACCATATTGACATTTGAACCGCCAATATCCTTGTCTTTTTCATTCACCCATATTTTCTCCATACGTCTACACCCTTCCTCAATACTAATGGTACTTCCCAACTCAACCAAATTGTATTCTTCCTTCTTATGTTTCAAAGTAGTTTTGAAATCCTTCCAAGAAGGCGGAAGTTTGTCAATAATAGATGCCGTCGCAATGGATTCATCCATTTTTAAACCATGTTGGGTAAAGCGACCAAGTATACTAAGACACTCATTATATTGTTCCATAACGGAACGACCATCTATCATTCTGTAATTCATGAAATCACTAACCAAGAATTTCTTACTGGATGAATCTTCAGCCATGTACTTGGCTTGAAGCGTTTCCCATAACTCTTTTGCAGATTCTACGTTTTGATAAATATCAAAAAGAGTGTCACACATACCGTTTAAAATTGTTCCACGACATATGAAGTCATCATTCCAGAACTTGTTGCGTTTCCTGATTTGATCAATGGTTTCACCCTCCACTTCCTCCGGTGCTGGTGTTGTCAAAACGTACACAACTTTCATAGTAGTCAACAAGAATTGCATCTTTTTCTGCCATCTTTGAAAATCCTGCCCTTCGAATTTGGCTAACTTCACAAACTTCGACGTCATATCTCTCACTGATTCTCCTGCCATCTTAGAAAATTTAATCGATCTTTGTTGTTTATGTGTCGTATGTGGGGTGATAGTATCCTGATAGCAATTAGAAGTCACGAGTATGAACGTTTTCAGATCGATTAAATTGGAGTGGATACCAATTAACGACCGGATAAAATCTAATTGATTCAAGTTTGTGTATGATGTTATGGTTGCAATCAGAATCGTTTCTGTTTCCTTCCCTTTTTCTATATCTACACCAGAACCTTTATCTGATGAAACGGTTTTAAGGGTTAACTGCCTTTTGGCAGTTTCAAGGTTTCAAGCTGTCAAATTTAGTCCCTCAATTTCTGAAAATATAATTTTCTGAGGAATTTTTGACATAGCAACTTAGTGGAAATAAAAAATTTTCGACCCCAGCCAGGGGCTGCCGCCCCTTGGACCCTGCTTCTCTCAGGGGCGTTGCCCCCGAACCCCAACCAAGGGGGCTACCGCCCCCTTGGAACCCCCGTTAGTCCAGTTAATATCCATATAAGTGTCGACCCTTATATGCATATTAAACTCAATCTATTTTACACTAAAATACCAACATCTTTTCTATTTAATGTATTGTAATGTTTTAGTTTATAGTTGAATCTCATAAGTGTTTTCAGTATTCCCTTGATTTCTACACTATCAAACTAAATCACATTAACAGTTTGTATCTCATAAACAATAAAGCAAACATTTTTCTCAAACAATTGGGGGTACACACATATTTCCAACCGCTTATTCTACACCCGTATAGAAATGAGGTTATGGGCTAACACCACACTCATCGGCCTCTAGGACCTTTCAAGCATCGGATCGCAAAACGCAATTTTAAACCAAGAACCCATTATTACTTCAATTTAAAAAGAAAAACTTAAACATGTTTTCGGTTAGATCCGTTCAAGTCTCAAACGCTACATGTTCAATAATAAACATATTATGAGGTTAACCTTAACTTGACCCAAAACCTATTTATACTAACATTCACCCGCTTATTCCTGTATTTGTTTCGTATCAGGAATTGCTACCTCTACCGCTCTACATATACGTTATATCAAATATTTCGGCCACCGTCCCAATACTCCCTTGTATAATTGTTAAATCTCGCCATTGCTAACCTTATAGGTTTGTTAGGATATCTCATGTACAACGACATATATCCAATTATCTCTGGCAAAATTTATGTAACAAGTATATCTGCATTTAATTTGTGCTTATGATTTTAATGGTGTTGTAATGTTAACAATTTTGTAAGTTCACTAGGTGACTAATGATTCTAGATCTAATAAATGTTAATTTAACAAACAAGAAAATCAAAACATTAGGTATATGATTTAACTTTAAAATTTTATAGACATATTTTTAATATTTAGTTCCAATAATTTAAAATGTGTGATTTTATTTATTTAGGGCAATATGCGAATAGTTTTTTTTTTTTTTTTTTTTTTTTTTTTTTTTTTTTCACCAGAATGTTATTCGGGGAGAAAAGATAGTGGCTTACAAATGTAAACCATGATTATCTGAGTCTTGGCTTCGGTTTTTCTAACAAAAGAGAATACTCATTCATATAAAATCCAAACATCAACCAACAACATATAGCAAACTCAAATAGACCTAGTCACAATTTATTGTAATATTCAACTTATTAAACTTATTAAATCCAATATACGAGCGATATTTCTTCCTAGATCTTGTATAACACATTCAAATTACTTTTTTTAAAACTTAGAACAAACCATATACATTCTATTACAATGTCTATAAAACCGATGGTTATGTACTTACGTTACAATAGGTAGGTAAAAAGTAAAAACATAGTCAAGACTCGAGAGTTAAACTTCGATTTTCTTGGCATATGATCTCTTTCAATAAGCCCAATAAAATTGGCTTTTAGCCCATTGCTTGTCGTTTAAGCATTAGCAACATTGCCATTCTGCATAATGGATGAGTCCATTACAGCCAAGCCCATTTCTGCTTTCTCTTTTCTAGCATCCAACATTCGTTTTGTGGATTTATAGAAAGTTGCATATAGTATGAGTTGTAGAATGCCAAGAAGTGCTCCGATCCCGTTAGGTATCTAATCAAAAATCGTTCAAAACATGTAAGCTAGAAACATTGATTAGAGACGACAAAATGGATGCGTCCATGAGTTCGGTAACTGCTCAAGATGAGCAATGATCAAGAGACATACGTGTAGTATTTTAGTATTAGGAATTACAAAGCTATTTTCTTTGTAAATACGATAGAATAATAGTAGTATGTTGTATGCATTTGGATAAACTTTGGATGACTTCACAGAGTAAAAGTCATTTGAAAGATAATTAAAGTTATACGCATAGAAATGAATTAAAATTCTGAAGAAATTTTTAATTCAGTAACTAAACATACGTAAAACACTACCAAAACAAAAATGTGCACATGAAAAGTTACTTACCGCTATGAAGTGGTCAAATGGAAAAAGGGCGTACAAAAACCAACATAGGCCATTAGAGAAGCAGAACAATGAGAGCAGAAAGGGCATATACTCGACACTTCTAGTTGTGATCACTAGTTTCTGCATTATAGTACCACAAAGCCAATTAGCCCATAACAATGTAACACAAGCAATAAATTCAAATAGATATACAGCACAATAAATGACAGTTTGTTTTAAGATAGTAACATTCATATAGTCTTTATATTGTACTTGCTAATGGGAGTATGCAAAATTTGTTAGTCATCGTGGACAAGATAGTATTTCTCAGGTTATAACCATACAATATACGTGACTTACCATGACAGATAATGGTGAAGCATACATAAGGATATTAGCGGCTACACTTATACTCCCCACAATAGTTGATCTTTTTTGTGTAGTGTGCACCAAAGTTAGCACCAAAAGGACGAGCCCGCCAAAGGTTATTACCTCAACTAGCACAACCAGTGCTACCCTTATTCTCTTTCTTGGGTCACAATACAAGAGAAAAATGACCAAGTAGCCGGCCTCAATCACGACCCCAGCTCCATTGGTGGTGACCACGAGCAAGCTATTCGGGTGCACAAATGGCATTCCGTATAGCACCCATAATCCACAGTTGAAAAAACAAGCTAGATATGGTAGCGGTGAATATTGTTCTACACTTCCTTTTTTCCATATAGTGTAAAACGTTGGTCTGAAAAACCAAAATATTCAACTGAAGTTAGAATTTTCATATATTCCGAAACAGAATCGATATGTAAGTTTACTAGTTGATAAAATCTTACACAGTTGACAAAAACAATGTGACTGCAGTGACGTTTCCTGCCATTGAACAAAATTTTTTTTAATATTAATTAGTATAACGAACGATACAAACTTACACAAAAGATATGCTTTAAACTTATCGATGTTATTAGCTAGGGTGGAGCTAAAAAATTTCGACTAGGTTCATAACTAAAATCATAATGCTTGTGAATTAGCAAATTCATAACTAAGAGCACGCAAAAATTATACTAAAATTAGACTTATAAGAAACGGTTAAACCGGTTTATATGCTTATTGCATTTGAAGATCGTAGTACCTAAGACACCAAGTGCTGCACGAAGAGCTTCTTCTGAACCCATGATCAAGACTGAACTATAAGCAACTGGTCTTGCTTGCGTATTTTTTCCCTTTCTAATGCAATAAGACCACAAATTTATACTAGATCATATGCTTCTATGAAATGACATAACTAACCTTGTATGTTTTTCACTTTAACAAAAGACACAAACTATACTCTTCCGGTTAATTCATCTTTGGTTAATGGTAACGAAAAGAAATAGGTGATACACTGGGCTAGAAAATTCCCTATTTTCATTTGTTTTTGTCTTTTCCACTCTTTAAAGCTTACGGTAGTAATACACAACAAAATTTATGTGTGATTTACAATTAAGAGTACATACGATTTTTTTTTTTTTTTTTTTTTTTTTTTTTTTTCTTGAAAATTACACTGTTGGTCCCTGTAAAAGTGTCAAATAATATAAAATAATATTACAAAAAGAAAAAAACAAAAAAAAAAAAAATGAAAAAAATAAATAAATAAATAAACAAAAAAAAACACCCTCCAATCCTTAAAAACAATTAAGAATCAACCTTTTCCTCTTTTCTTTAATCCGAAACCACAAACACACTTGTTCTTTAATACGATCCATGAAACACTAACTCGTCTCTTGTGGTTCTCGTTTGTTGTCTTTAAACTGAAATACAAACCATAAACCACAAATACAAATGTGAAGGCACGAATAAGCCCCTTTGAATGTTGTTGTTACTTACGAACCACGTAGGTGGTTTTTTGTTTTTGACTTTTTTACATTAGATCGATGAAGGGTTTTGTTGGATCTTTAAAGATATGTGAAAAATGATTAAAACCCGATATTTTGTTTTCTTTTTTAATTTTCGAGAGGTAGCCAAAATAACTTAGGGTGGGGGAGTGCTCCACTCAACCCCTTTCCCTTTACTCACTCACAACCAATCCCATTCTGCCACATCATCTCCCACTTTTTCTTTCACTCACTTCATTTTTGGGGGCGGCACCTTCACTCACCCTTCACTTTTTTTTTTTTTTTTTTTTTTTTTTTTTTTTCTTTTTTAAATTCTATTAAAATTTATTTAAAAACTAAAATTTCATTAAAATAAATAAACATTACATAATAATATTAAAAAACATAAAATAACATTACATAATACTAAAAAACTAAACTTCATCGGCTTCATCGTCCACCTCGAGGTATGGTAATTGTTGAGCGTGAATATGCTCCATAAGATCAAATCGGAGACGAAAATGTGTGTTCTCATTTCGTATCTCGTCTAAGGCTTCGTCGTCAAACACCGGTTCGATCGGAGGATCCCGAATATGAACGGGGGATATTGCGTTACCAGATTCATGTAGAATCATGTTGTGCAATATCACACATGTATAAACCATTTTACTAATTCTGGCTACTGTGTACGGCCGTAAGGGTCGTCTCAGTACACCCCATCTTTGCTTGAGAACACCAAATGCCCGTTCAACATCCTTTCGAGCCGACTCTTGTAGTTTTTTGAACTTTCTCTCTTGCGGGTCGGTAGGAAAAAACTCGAGACTACTATCGTTAGACCACTCAAACGGCTCGTCTAACAATAGCGTCGACCCAATTCTTCTAGGCTCCATTATTATTATTTTTTTTATTTTTTATTTATTTTTTATTATTTTTTTTTTGTATCAGTGAGTTTTTTTTTTTTTTTTTTTTTTTTTTGCTTGTTCTTCCTCTTGTTCTTCCTCATGTATTTAAAGCAAACAAAAAAAGAGCCGTTAAGGCATACGCTCCTCCTCCAACGTTCCTTTTCCTCCTCCCCGCATGCGTGAAGATTCCCCGATTTTCACCTCCCCGTGCGGGGTTCCCCGCGAGGCGGCGGTGTTCCCGTGCGGGGGTTCACCTTCCCCGCGTTCTCCCCGCATGCACTCCCTCTCCTCTTAGATAAGAAGAAAAGTCTAACAGTGAAATTATGTGATAAAAACATATATGGATTTTAGAGGGTTGGGTACAATAACGCTTGGTCCGGTGTTATGCCGACGTGGCCAAGTGTTACATTGCGTTATCATACCAACTTTTCGGTGTTGGACCCGGCGTTATAGCTCAAGTTGCTATGATAACGCACGTTGAAACGTAGAAAGCAACAAAAAAATTTACGCTTTTACTCCCTAAACGGCTAGTTACAGTTTTGAAAAAAAAAAAAAAATCAAACGTTTAGAGTTTTTCTTATTTATTTATTTCAAATATCCACCTATATATATTATACCACTATCTAACCATTTCTCACACAAATAATTCAAACCCTCTATACAAAAATAACTTGTTGTTTCACAATAGATTCGAATCAAAGTGACGAAGAAAGTAACAACTGGTCCGATGTCGATGATGAAACCAACGTTTACTTTATGATGGCCGTGTACGAGTATGTTACAACAAGAAGATGCTTGACCCCGATTGATCCGTAACACGATCTACCGTGAACGTGAGGTTGCCGAACTACGTTTGATGGCCGACTTTTTAATGGAGGTTGTAAGTATCCGTTATCCTATTTTCGAAGAAGATATCTTAAGAGCCGAAAACTATTTCTAGAAATAGTTGAAAGTATTCAATCTTATATTGTCGATCCTCTTCCAAAGAATTTTAAATTCCTTAGTATCGCACCCGATTGTACGAGTCGAATGAGTATGAGTGTTATTATGAAATGCACATCCGCCATACGCCAATTGACATATGGCACCACACCCAGTCCATTTGTTGAATATTTGCAAATGGATGAGCATACCGCACGTGATTGTCTAGATAATTTTAATAAGTGCATTATTGATTTATTCATGTTGGAGGTTTTAAGAAAACCAAAATCTTTATGCAAGGCATGAGTGTAACACCCCCAAAATATCGCAGCGGAAAGTAATATCATTGGGGTGATACTTCATAGTACAACAGTCATAAGCATAGGAAATGATTCTAAGTGAGACTTTTTTTAAGGTTTATCATTCGATCAAAATAAAACATCAGAGTTATGATGAGGCGAAAAATGAACCATTTTTAGGGGGTCATTTAAGCCCGAAGTCGAGATTATTTGATCAAATATTACCCTAAATCGTTCCTTTTGTCATTTTAGGTACTTTTGGAGTGAAATCTGGAAAAGGAAGCATTTTGGACGTTTTTGGAGCATAAAAGTGAAGAAAACGGCAAAGTCTTAATTTTTCTTGCTGGGAACAGTACCTGACGGCGTCACTTGCTCCTTAATGACGGCGTCAAGAGTAATACAAGAGGTGGAAGTGGATGATACACGTGACGGTCCAGAGTGTTTTGTACATTGGAGATGACGGCGTCACCCAAGGCCGTCATGGTCCAAATGTTAGTGACGGCCCAGAACAATTTTACACATGACGGCGTCAAAAGTGGATCTAGGCAATCCGTTTTTATTATGGGCGGCGAGTTGACGGCGTCACAGATTTCTTCTTGACGCCGTCACCCTGTAAAATCTATGTATAGTTTTCCAAATTTCATTCATTAGTGTGTAACTTTTAGGGTACAACTTGGAGAAAAACCTTAGTCCGATTTTCACAGCTTTTTCAAGGGTTTTAACCCTTTGAAACCTTTAATGTCAATTTGAGATAAGTACTCTTTCAATTCAATCAATATGTCTATGTGTTTTCTTGAATATATCTTACACTTGTCTTCAATTTAACATGCTTGACTAGATCTCTTTTGTGTTTGTTTAGATGTAGTGAAACCTAGATGTTAATTATGGGTTGATTGTTTGTTTATAGTTGTTACAGATGATTTTATTCGATGTTAGGCTTAAGAAAACTGGCAGACTTCCATTGGTAACATGCTTGCACGTCTTAAGAAACATGATCAGAGGTGTACTATCATTTTTGGTTGTATTTAATGCGTAGGAGAATTCTAATGATCCCATGTTAGGAGCTTCTAACGTCTCAACATAGGAGTGAAGTAGGATCATATAGAGTTAAAGAATGTTGGAACCTAAGTTTTTACTATTTTGTCAAGTCTCGGTCATTCGTAATAAATGCTAGGTTGCTTGTTTATTAGTTACATACATTTAAGTAATGTTTTATGTTTGTAAGGCTTATGAAAAGCCCAAAAGGCCTAAAGCCCACACGTTTTCTAGAAGAAGGAAGCTAGGTGTGTTGCCCTAGCTCTCCTCCTATAAATAGGACCTCATGTATTCATTTAAACTTGGTTGGTTATTTGAAAACATTAAGGAAACTCTTGCATTTCATTTTTCTCAAATTTCTCATAATCATCCCACTCTCATTCTCATCTCATTTCTTACATAATCATACTTGTGTTTACATAATGGTGACCTAACAAGTGGTATCATTCGCTAGAGGAAGGTGTAGTTATTGTTTTCATTGATTTCTATCTTAAAAATCGTTTTTTTTAATCGAATTTTTTGTGAAAATCTTAAACTTTCTTGTTTGTTTCTTGGTTTTTCTCACATCTTTGCTTACAAACTTGTGTTTTAAATCAAAACAAACCAAAAAGTTTCAAATTTTTACAAATCTATTCGATTTGCTTATTTGTACTTTTATCGAGATTTTTATTAAATTTGAAAAAATTCTTAAAGTTTTCTACTTTCTTTAAGATCTACTCATTTTATACACAAAAGTACAAGTATCTTGAAATAAAAACGAGTTTTAGGATTGCTTTCTTTGTAAAACAAAAATTACAAGTTATCGAGAACCTGCTAGTTACTTATTTCGAGATCTTCTCCAAGTGCACTACCTCGACTTCGTTTGTGTGGACTCGGTATTTTCTTTCTTGTATAAGAAAGTTAAGTACTTCGACTTTTGGGAAAGTTTTCGAAATTGTATAATTTCGAAAACTGATATTTTCGCAAACTTTGTGATTTTTCGAAAAACTTACAATTTTTTCGAAATCACTACTTTATCGAAAAACTACTTCAGTTTCGCAAACCTTAAAAGTTTCGAAATCTAAACTTTTCGACAACTTGAACAGTTTCGAAATCTTAAGTTTTCTCGATAAACCTAAGATTGTTTTTTTTCGAAAACCTTGTTTCTCGAAATTCTGCCAAGTTTCGCAAACCCTATTATCGCAATCACCAGTTTCGCAATCTGAAGTTGTGCTAAGTTTCTCGATACTTGGTTCATTCTACACTTTCTACAAGATCCATTTCTACACAAGTGTTCTAAGATGTCTCAACCACCTAATCATTACTTCCCTCATATTCAGCAACCTCATCACCAGCAGTCTCAGCAACCTCAGCATCAGCAGTATCAGCAACAACAATACCTTCCGCACATAATGAATCAACAACCTCCTCAATACAATCCACTACATCATTACCTAATGATGCAACAACAGATCATTCCTCAACTACAACCAAATCAAGGGCTACAACAAACCACTCAGTTTTCCTCCAAACAACCTCACTGGTTTGACAGAATGTGTGAAGTTATTACAACTCAACAATCCCGACATGAGGCAGGATCACTTGAAACACCTCCAATGCTAACACCTGGAAATTATGTTCAATGGTTAAGTCGATTCTTAAGATTTCTTGAATTAAAGAAACCTCATGGGCAGTTCTTAAAGCAAGTGATACTTGAAGGACCATTTGAGTGGCCAACAAGATTTGAAGCTGGTGATCCAAATGCTGATCCTCCACATCCTCCTGGTGATAGACCCCTTCCAGAAACTGCACTCACTGAAGAACAGAAACTACATCGTGAAGCTGATCAGTATGCAATGGCTTATATACTTCAAGGTATACCTAATCCGATCTATCGAAGTGTCGATGCTCAGAAAACAGCCAAAGCTATGTGGGAACACGTTCATCTCCTTATGGAAGGTACTCAATTGAACAAAGATGACATGGAATCCAAGCTTTACATGGAATACACTGACATCACAATTGAACCTGGAGAGTCACTTGAATCCTACTATCATCGTTTCACTAATGTGGTCAATGATCTGGAACGTCACAAAATCACAGTACCAAGGATCGCTGTGAACTCCAAATTTGTTGGTAGTCTTGGCCCTGATTGGCATAAATATGTGACATTTGTTCGTCAAACGAAGAATCTTCATGATGCTCCATATGGCTTGTTGTATGATTTTCTGAAACACCATGAACCTGAAGTGGAAAAAGATAGAGCACTACGAGGAGGATACACACCAACATCAACACCAAATTCTTTGGCTCTCGTAGCTCAATCTCCCTATGCTCCACCACCAATGTCAAATCATGCATATGTTCAAGAGCAGAACTACTTCAGTTATCCACAATCTTCCACCTCGAACCAAATGATCCCTTATGATTCATCTCCACAAGATTCTTCTACTCAACTTGTTCCGTCAAACAACAATGATGCTGTGTACTACTCCAACTCTAATGATGATGACGATGATGACTTTCATACGTTGAATCAGGGACTTGCTCTTATTGCTCGTGCTTTCAGCAAATTCTCCAACAAAACAAACAACCGTCAACGTTCATCCTCTAACACAAGGAATCAAGCTGTTGTTAATGATGGAAGAGTGGAAATTCAGAATCGTAGCTATGGTCGATCTGGTTCAGGAAGCTCTTCAGGAAATTATGGGAATGGTCAGAGGTTTAGTAACAATACGGGGTTCAGGAACAACTTAGGCTCTTCTCAACAACGGTCTGACTCAGTTGCAACAAGGAACTCCAGCTCAGGGAATGCAGTTTGGTGCTAAAATTGTAATGAACAAGGTCATATAGCTACAGCATGTCCCAAACCGAGAACTCGGGGTAGTAAGTTTCACAAGCAGGCATTACTAATGGCTCTTCAAGATGAAAAAGATGGACATTTCCCTGAACAGGATAACAACTTCATGGCAAATGTGAACAACGATGATGATATGGAAGATCTGGAAGCCAATGCTGCTGTAATGCTTATGGCCAACATGCAGGAACTTAAGCTCAATGATTCAGGTCCAGTGTATGACACTGACGGCTTGTCTCAGGTACATGACCTCAATGAATGCTTTATTAATGAAATAGTCTCACCTTCTGCCTCTGAATCAGATATGGCGCAAGTTGTTCCATCTATATCATCTTCATCCTCTCAAAAAGATGAACAAATAAGCACAGTTGTCATATTTGATGATGACACAGTTGTTTCATTTGATGATCCAATTGAGAATGATAAACATGATAATTTAGAACAACATGAACCATCATTTGATCCAGATCCTGACCTCATAATGTTATCTAAACAACTGAATGCTCAGCAATTGCTAATTGCAAAGTGCAACGAGAAAAACAAAGTTTTAAAAGAAACTAATGCAGCACTTGCAAGAGATATTGAGTGTTATAAAATCCAGCTTTCTAATCAGGAAGAAAAGATTAAACATGCTAAAAGTTTTGAAAAAGCTTTACAAGATTCTTACAACAAAGAACAAGATCTTCAACGCAAAATGCAAGATTTAATTGAGTCAAATGGAAAGTTAATTTCGAAACTTGAAAGCGAAAAGTGTGAATTAAAAACACAAGTTGAACGTCTTCAAAGAGACCTTTCAAAAACTGAAACAGAATTGTCAAGTTGTAAAAAGGATTTTTGTGAACATAAAATACGGAAAAGGAAGTATATCGACGACTTACTCGGCGATATTGTTGATCTTGAAAAACAACTCAAAGAATTTCGTAACGTTGTTTACAAACACGGGAACTCAGTCACAACAATTCAGAAATTTACTTTAAAACCGAGACCCGATAAACGATTTGCACTTGGTGATTACAATTCAATGTTTCTTCACACGGCATTCAAAGATATTCCAAAAATTTACAGTATGGATTATTTGATGGATAATACAATTGTGCGTGCTGTTGTTTTTGATACTGAGGAAGAAGAAGAACTTGAAGAAGAGAGTCGGTCAAAAATGAGTAATGTTCAATATTCGACACCATATGACTATTCAAAAAATCCAATTAAGTTTGTTACTCAAAAAGATTTACCGCCAAAATCATGGTTTATCGAAGAGTCATATGTTTCATCTCACAATGCGGCTCCTGTCCAAACTGTAGCACAAATTAATGGTCTTTTACCATCATCCGGTGAAATTTCACCATTACCAAAAACGTGTCGTGTCTTAAATTATTTCAAAACTTTTATGGAAGACATCAAAATTTTGGAGGAAACAATTGAACGTAATTCTGAAATTAAAATTGAAACTTTTCAATCCGCTTACGAGCGAGAAAAGAGAGATATTTTTCAAAAACAAATGAAACCAATTGTTCAACACCTCCGTCTTTGTGCTACACGTTGGGATCAGGAACTTCAAAAGGAGGTCAAAAATATGATAAACGTTTTCAATGCAACTGAAAATGACATTTTGGTTCAAAAGCAAAGAAATAGAGTTTTAAAAAATGATGCTGATCGACTTTTGGAACAAGTTCTCAATGCTGATATAATGTCTGTTATCATGAATGATCTTTATAATTCTGGTACTTCTATGCTTAAGCATGATCATTGTGTTGATAATAAGTTGTTGAATGAGGATATTGAGACACTTAAACAGGAAAATGATAAGTTGAGAATTAAAAATGATGATGTGACAAAACAATTTTCAAAAGAAATTTGTCAACTCAATCAAAGGCTTGAATGGTGTCAAGCTAAAAGTCTTGAAAGGGAATTGAAGTTTCAAAGTCAAAATGTTTCAAACTCTTGTCAGATTTGCAAAAACAACGAGTCTTTAAAAGGTCGGTGTCTCCGATACGAGAAAGAAATTGCGGATTTAAAAATTGAAAACGCCGAATGGCAACAAAACCGCGACGACATCAAATATTGCAATGGTTTACTTGAGTCTGAAATTCAGGACAAAAATCACATCATCATTGATTTGAAAGAGAAAGTTAAGCTACTTCAAAAAGGAAAAATGGTTGACACCACGGTGATAGCATCAGGGATGTATCAATTAAACAAAACTGATAAAGGAAAGGTTGTTCAAAATTCTAATGTTGATAATTCCACTTCTACAGGACTAGTCTCCACTACTAGCGTTAGCAGACCCAAGCGAAAAAGTAAAAAGAAGAATAGGATCTTGCAACGTAAGAGAGGATACCTAGAAGCTCAGGAAGTAGAAGACCAACTTAGGACTTTGAATAAAACTCATGTTGCATCAGATTTAGATTTTAATCTGGCAAATTGTAATCAAAATCTAAATGTAACGAATGATGAACCTTTGAATGTTTTGAATATTAATGCATCTTGTGTGTTTTGTCGTAAAAGCGTATCATCTGGTGATCATACAAAATGTTTAGCTAATTCTCTTCTAAATCGTCATAAGAAACGTAGGACACGCATTCCTTCTAGGCCCACTAATGCCTCTAAGTCTAACTTAGGAAAGCCGTCTTCTACGGTTTCTAATGAAGCTGAAGTTACCCCCATAGGTACCGAGAACAAATCTAGGAATGAGCCAACGACTAGTGCATTTAACATTAAGAAAGCAAAAACTAGTTGGAATTGGCAACGTTGGTTACAACACAAACCAGACTTTAAATGGATTCCTAAATTGTTGAATACATGTGTTACTAACCAACAGGAACCGGCATTGTCTTTGGGTTCCACCCTTACTTCTGTTCCATCCGTGTCTTCTTCTTGTGATACAGGTGGTACAGCTCATTCTCTGGATTGTTGATAGCGGATGTACCCGACATATGACAGGCAATCTCAAACTGTTACACAACTTTGTCTCAAAGTTCATTGGTACTGTCAGATTCGGGAATGATCATTACGCTCTAATCATGGGATATGGTGACTATATCAGCGGGAACATCGAAATCAGCCGTGTTTACTATGTGGAAGGCCTTGGACACAACCTTTTCTCTGTTGTTCACTTCTGTGATGGGGATCTAGAAGTTGCATTTCGTGAGAAAACTTGCTTTGTTCGTGACTTACAAGGAAACGATCTTATGTCTGACTCACGTGGTTCCAATCTTTATACTATTTCTATGTCAGATATGATTGCAACATCTCCGATATGTCTTCTCTCCAAAGCAGAGTCAACTAAATCTTGGTTATGGCACAAACGTCTTTCGCACTTGAATTTCAGAACCATGACTGACCTTGCTCGTTATAAACTTGTCGATGGATTTCCAAGATTCCGTTTTACCAAAGATCACTTATGTCCAGCCTGTGAACAAGGAAAAAGTACTCGAGCTCATTTTCCTTCAAAACCTGAGCAAAGTACGAATCATGTTTTACAACTGCTTCATATGGATTTGTGTGGACCGATGCGTGTTCAAAGTATCAACGGTAAACGCTACATACTTGTAATCGTAGATGACTTCTCCAGATGGACTTGGGTTTATTTCCTACGAAGTAAAGATCAGGCTCCTTCTATGATCATCACCTTTCTCACTAAAATTCAAGTTCAGTTACGCAACACGGTACGAATCGTCAGAACTGACAATGGAACTGAATTCAAGAATCAGACACTTAGGTCTTACTATGAGAAAGTGGGAATTGAACATCAAACGTCTATACCTAGAAGCCCAGAACAGAATGGTGTGGTTGAAAGACGCAACAGGACGTTAGTGGAAGCTGCTAGAACTATGTTGATTAATGCTCAATTACCAGATTACTTGTGGGCAGAAGCTGTTTCAACCGCATGTTATACTCAAAATCGTTGCATGATCACAAAACGCCATCGCAAAACACCATATCAAATTGTTCACAAAAGGAAACCGAACATCGATTACTTTCATGTATTTGGAGCACTTTGCTATCCGAAAAATGATCGTGATGATTTAGGTAAACTCAAAGCTAAGGCTGACATTGGAGTGTTCGTTGGATATTGTGAAAATTCCAAAGCTTTTCGGATATGGAATCGTCGAACAAGAGAAATTCAAGAAACAATTCACGCTAATTTTGATGAACTCACACAAATGGCTTCTGAGCAACACAGCTTAGGACCCGAATTCAACCGTCTTAACTCTCCGGCATCTTCAGCTGAACCATTGCCACTTAACCGCAAAGAATTAGAAACTTTGTTTGCTCCACTATTTGATGACACAATTGAATACCGTCCTACCGAGGTCTCACCTAACTCCGCTGCTCAACCTGATAACATTCCAGTACCAGACTCACCTCAACAAACTTCTACAAGTGTTGAGAGAGACGGTCCTCCAATTGTATCACCATCTACAGCCGAACAAACTGGTTCTAACTCCCGCTATCCAGCTGAAGATCCCACACCACAATCAGTTCCACAACCCGCAGAGCAAGATCCTGATGCGTTCTTTAATCCGTTTGCACCAGCTACTACAGTTCCTGATATAGCTGAGTCGTCAACACGCAACTTGGATCCTGCCAACATGCGAGATACGTATCAACTACACCCTTCAACACATAAATGGACTCGTGACCATCCACTAGTTCATATTATTGGCCATCCAGATGCACCTGTTATGACAAGACAACGACTTCACACCGATAGAGAAACTTGTATTTATGCACTCACAGTTTGTCACGAAGAACCGACGAACATTAAAGATGCAATGACTTATGACAACTGGATTGAATCTATGCAAGAGGAATTTCAGCAATTCATAAGACTTGAAGTCTGGGAATTAGTTGAAAGACCTGACGGAGTCTTTGTCATTGGGCTAAAATGGATTTGGAAGAATAAGCTTGATGCTTAAGGGACTGTCATACGCAACAAATCACGTCTGGTAGCGAAAGGATACTCTCAACTGGAAGGACTAGATTTTGCTGAATCCTTTGCATCAGTGGCTAGACATGAAGCTGTTCGAATCTTTTTGGCTTATGCTGCACACAGGAATATGGTGGTTTACCAAATGGATGTGAAAACAGCATTTCTTAATGGAGAGCTCCGTGAAGAAGTTTATGTCAGTCAACCTGAAGGCTTCGTTGATCCTGAGTGTCCTAATCACGTTTACCGACTCAAAAAGGCACTCTACGGACTCAAGCAAGCCCCACGGGCGTGGTATGACAAACTGTCCACTTTCTTATTGGCCAATAAATTTTCTAAAGGATCGGTGGATCCAACACTGTTTACAAAAACCTACGGGGAGGACTTACTTGTTGTTCAAATATATGTCGATGACATCATTTTTGCCTCAACAAAAAGAAGTTACTCTAATGATTTTGCAAAATTAATGAAAGATAATTTTGAAATGTCCATGATGGGTGAACTTACGTTCTTTCTAGGATTACAAGTTCATCAATCACCCCGTGGTATTTTTATAAATCAGTCCAAATATGCTCTCGAAATTCTTAAGAAACATGGAATGATGTCTTGTGATACTTTTAATACACCAATGGGCTATACCACAAAACTAGATGCTGATTTACATGGGACTCCTGTTGACCCTACCAAATACCGAAGTATGATTGGGTCCCTCATGTATCTCACAGCTAGTAGACCTGATATAGTATTTGCTGTCTACATGTGCTCCCGCTATCAGTCTAAACCAACTGAAAAACACCTCAGTGAGGTCAAAAGAATCCTTCGATACATAAAGGGAACCATTAACTTGGGAATCTGGTATCCGAAGGATTCTGGTTTTGAACTAATTGCTTTTTCAGATGCTGATCATGCAGGATGTTTAGACACACGCAAAAGTACATCTGGTGGATTACAATTTCTCGGAGACAAACTTGTGTCATGGCAATCTAAGAAGCAGGACTGCACGTCACTGTCATCTACAGAATCTGAATACGTAGCCATGTCTGCCTGTTGTGCTCAAGTCATCTGGATGAGATCACAACTCAAGGATTATGGCTACCTATTCAACAAGATTCCAATCTACTGTGATTCCAAAAGTGCAATTGCTATCTCCTGCAACACAGTACATCATTGCAAATCCAAACACATCGATCTACGATATCATTTCATCAAAGAGCATGTGGAAAGGGGTACAGTTGAACTTTATTTTGTTGGAACTGAGTACCAACTGGCGGACTTACTTACCAAATCTTTAGCACCATCAAGGTTTGCTAGTTTAGTTCACCAAATTGGTATGAGATGTTTGACTCCAGAGGATCTGGAAAAGTTTTCAAAATACAACTGATCGTCAAACATCATAACTATCTTTGTATAAAATTTTTTCTTTCTTAACTATAAACCAATCAAAAAGACAAAAAGATTTTTCATATTTCTTTTACTTAAATAAAAAAAAAAAAAAAAAAAATGCAAGTATATCGCTTCATTTCAACACTTTGTTCTTATCTTACAAGTGTTGAGGGGGAGTCACGCTCAAATTTTTACCAATTTTAATTGGTATACTTGCATGTTTCTCGTATTTTACGGTATTTCGGAGTGTGTGGAAATTCCTTTTACGTCTCTTTGTCTCATCCCGTCATAAGGTCTTCATAAGTTAGGATTAACGGACGTATATCTCTATGTTACACATGTTTGTTATTTACTTTAGGACTCTAGTAGGCATATCTTATAGTTAAAGGACCTAAAGTGTCAAAACTTATAATTTCAAAACAATAAAACAAACAAACCGTATAACAAAAACCCACAAATTCAAAAACCCCCTAAAACCCTTTTTTCTAACCTACGGTTCTAATTCAATCCAGAAATCCATGATTTTGATCATCAAATTGTAAGTTCCTAAGTAATCTCTAGGGCATTACAAACATAGGTTTTCGTTTAATTGCAAATCCAACGGCTAAATCTCTTGCATAATCGATTTCGATATCTAGGGTTTAGTGATTTCGAAATCTGCAATATCATGGATTGGTAACTGATTTCTTGATAGGGTTTTGTTGCATTTGGTATCACTAAACTAACTATATCATTTTATCTCAATTCCATTCATGTTTGCTTGATTCTCGATTTCTTGATTTTGGGTCGAATTGGGTTTGTGAGATTCTGTGTTTGGTTACTTTGTTTTATTGGTGGGATATGCTCCTATTGTCTCATGAATGCATGTTTGATTCAATTTTGTTGACCTACACCATTGATGCTTAATTCTCGATAACTAGTGTACTTCGTTCATGATCATGTTCTACCTAACTGAGTCCTATGTGTTGGATACTGTCATTGTGTGTCATTATGTGCTTACTACATGTATTTGTGATATGCTAGATTCAAAGATACTCATTTGACTCAATGTTGTGACATTATCGAGAACTTGTTCTTGGCATATATCGAAATCTTTGTTATCGAGCCTAGTGATTCTATCTAAGTGGTGTTTATCTATCTTGATGACAGGCCTGAATCATTGGAAAAGTTCTTTGCAAAAGAAACGTACGTTAAACTTCAAATTCGAAAGATTCTTGTATAAGAATGTTTTCGAGAAAATCAGATTTTTTCGCAATCTATGAAACTTATCGAGAAACTCAGTTTTTCGATAATTTGTTGTTCAAACTCAGTATTTTTCGAAATTATTTTTCGAAATTACTCTTTTGAACAATAAATTTCGAAATCACTAGGTTCTCGAAAAGTTTTATCGAAATTGATGTTTTTTTCGAAAATTTTTCTCGATAATTCATTTTTCTCGATAAAGTTGACAGACAAGGATTTTTCTCGATAATTCATGTTCTCGATAAAAATCTTTGTAACAATTTTCGAAATCTTCTTTCTATACAAGTTTGCGATAAACAGGACTTGTAACATTTTTTTCGAAATCTTCTCTCCACACAAGTTTGCGATAAAAGGAGGAGTTGCATTTTTTCGAAAACTTGATTAGGCCTTGTCATGTTGTTCATTGTTGTTAAGTAATGTGAAGTAACCATGAATGTTGTTCATTGTTGTTATGATGCTTGTGTGCTTAACTGTCTCAAGTAGATATCTGTATCCAAACTCTAAACTGTGCTAACTCATAACAAATTTGGATGTTTGGTTTATGGGGATATTTTTCAGATTAACATGGCTGAACCCAATGAGAACGTCACTGAACAAAGTCTTCCACTGCTTACCATAGATGACATCACTCCCGAAAACTACAATGTCACGATTGGCGACAACAATCCACGAGTTGATTTCGACAAGTTGAGTATTAAAGAGAACTCGTGCAAGATTGTCAAGGATATTCTACTTGCACATCCATGCAAACCTATGCTCACCTGTTCTACCTCAGTTCCTCTGTTCTACCTTCATCAGTTCTGGCTTACGGCTCAGGCTAACTTGGACGATGAATCTTTCACTGTTACATTGGATAGCCAAGAATACTCTGTAGATCATGACGTTCTTCGAACAGCCCTTCTCATGCCACAAACTGACAGCGAATTTGCTCCTATACTACCTGAGTTGGATCTTCTTGACTTCTTCATTGAATTAGGATATGAGGTTGATGATGATGTACCGCTAGTCAAGCTTTCCCGATTTAATGCCAAGAATATTCCTCAGCCTTGGAGAACATTCTGTCTGTTGGTGGTAAGATCTATATCTAGAAGGAAAAGTGGTCATGAACATCCAAGGCTCGAACACCTGCAAACATTCTGGGGAATGGTGACTCTGACACCGATTGACTTTGCAGTTCCTATCATGAATGATATCGTCTACAGTATTCAGACCGACCGTGTGAAGACTATGATACCATTCACAAGATTCACCAAGCTTATCATTGAACATCTCTGCAAAAGTTCTCCAGAATTCATCAAAAGGATGGCTGATCCTAATGAGCCGAAGCACCTCTTCGAGGACGACTTCACCACCTCATTCATCAAGACGACCACTTCCTCAACCAAGATCAAAGGAATGAGGCTTCCTGAATACCTACTGAATGACAAAATCAAGCAGAGTCTGAACTACAAGCTGTATGACAACGCTTACAAAGGTGTACAGGAAGAAGCAACAATTAAGACTCGTAGCAAAGGCGGTGTAAAGTCTGGGAGTACTACAAGCACCACTGCATCACCACATACTAGATCTAAGGGAGCTCCTAAGTCAAAACCCAAGACTTCCACCAAGCCTAAACCTACACCCAAACCTAAACCTGTCACTAAGCCAAAGAAGAAGGCAACTCCTGAGTACTTTATTCGGGATGAACCTACTCCTCCACCTTCTGACACCGAGTCTGAGTTTGATACAGAATCTGAAGAAGAAGAACCGGACTATGAACTGAGATACCGAGCACCTGATAAAGCATTTCCTACAACAGAGATCGCCGTACAACAAAGTCTTGAAACCTATGAAGAAGAGACAAGGAAAAGAAAAGGAGTCACTATCAATGAACCTCAGGATGATGAAGACGAACCAATCGTTGAACCATTGGTCGATAAACGCAAACTCAAAAGTATAGTTGTCGACACTAGAGCTGAAGAAAAGCGGATTAGGAAAGAACAGAAGAAAGCAACTCTTGAAAGCCGACTCATGTCTCAACCTTTAACCCCACCACCTATTGATCAGTCTGAACATGTAGGAGCTACAAGCAGCATGATTCCTCCCGTCGTATCCGCCACGATAGAATCAGCTCCACAGCCTGATGACACCGTTAAAGATACAGACAAAACAGGAGATGTCACTATGACAGAGACTGCAACTATAGAGGAGAATGTTGGGGGTCAAGAGAACATAGCTACGGATCAGGAACATGAATATCTCATTACTCCAGAGTTTCTTGCACGAGAAGCAGAGGAAGCAGAGGAACGTCGTAGAAAAGAAAACGAAGAGAAGAACGCGTTCGACACCAACATATTTCTTAAGTCATCTTCTCAGCAGACTTCCTCAGCACAACCTCCACCTCCTCAAGACTCTCCACCAAAGGATCCGACTCCTCCTGCTTCTTCCTCAGACTCTCACAACGAGTCATCGTCCGAATCATCACCCGAGCACTCATCTCCCACACCTTCTGAAACCGCATCTAAACAGCATTCGATCAATGAACCAAAACAACCAGTTGATATTCAGGAGCAAGTGAACAAACTCACCAACATGGTTACCAATCTTACCAAACAAGTTGAGGAATTCCAGGAGTCAACGCAGCTGATCAACAAGTTCTTGAAATCTGATTACGAAGGTTTTATCAGAACTGCAACACATGATTTTCTCACTGAAAATCTGGTTGAGATGATCACTCCAGAGGTAGCAAACCTTCTCAAACCAATCAATGACAACTTGGATCACAGAATTAGAAGTGTTACGAGGAAAATGTTGTCTACTACACCATTCACGCTTCACACCGCAAAATCTTCTACTGTGGCTCCAACCATCCAAGAATTGTCCTTCAATGACATGCTTGTCAAACTCTTCGACAACCTTGCCACCAAAACCACACAGACAGCTGAAGAAAAAGCCCTGTATGATGCTATGGTGGCTTATATGTCAAAAGAGTCATGCAATGATGCTGCTGGAACCCGAAAACGGACAAGAAAAGATGACGATCCTGACCCAAACTCCAAAGGCAAGAAACCTAAGTCTGGAACAGGTCCCTCATCCTCTCTACAACCACAAAAGGACTCCACTCCTCCTGGAACTCAACAACAACCCTCAACTACTGGTAAAGGTCAAACCGAAGATGAAGAAATTTTCATGGAACAAACTGATGACTTCCAAGATCAACATGACACCGATTACCGTGCTCCACCTACTCATGATTCTCATGCTGGTCCATCATCACCATCCAAAGCCAAAGACAAAGATGCTACATCCAAGTATAAGAAATCCAAGAAGAAAACACGTCATTCATGGCTCGACAATGATGACAATCCTCAGAATCATTGGCTGACAGAAATGGTCCAAGCTCAACCTCCTCTAGAAGAAGAAGAACCCCTTCCTGGTAACACTCTACAGTTTACCCAAGTCATTATGAAGGATCTTCACATCAACAAACTTACAAAGACGGAGCTTAGAAGAATCAATAGGGATGCACAAGAATTCCTCAAGAAAAGATCTGGAAACAAAGTCGAATACGAATACCATATGCAGAATATAGCTAGTGCAATGTCTGCTGACTTTGACTGGTTAAATCCTGAAGTGAATATCGATCTCAGTTCCAAGAATCATGAAAAACCTTACTTCACTGATTGGACCAAACCATTACCTTTGAAAGGTTTTCCCGACAATCCCAAGATACCTTACAGCTTCTTCTTCAACAAAGATCTTCGTAACATCCAGCTCACTCAGGAGACATCCAAGAAGAAATATGCTTCCTCACTCTCAATCTCAGTACCAGCCGCTAGATACGAAATTCCAGCCATTGAAGAAACCACTCGTATTTTCAGCAACTCCATCGTAGCTTATGACAGAGATGCTCTACACGGAATTCAACATTGGCCTGACCGTCGTCGTCTCGGTTATACCAGCAGATTAGGAGAAACATCATTGGAAAATGTGAAGCAGAAATCTAAGATCATCGCTATCTTGGAGATTCAACAGTCAAAACGGTTTAACTACTTATTCATGCGTGAAATTGTTGTTAAACGACAAGATGAAAAGAAGATATGTATCTTGAAAAGGTTCAGAGTAGAATGCGCGGATTCGATAGAGACGTTCAGTACAACTTCATGGCATCGCTACTTCTTTACATCCGACGACTGATTGTTCAAGAAAGGGTGGAAGATCTTCAGCTTGGAGTGGAAAGTTACCAACAAAAGATCAATTTGACAAAGCCACAATTCTACTTTGATGGTCTCTATGAAACACCACAGTTTACTCTCATCCAAGAACCGTTTGGTTTCACCTACATCAACAGCAAAAAGCTACAAAGCTTCATGAGGTTCGATGAAGTACACAAATTCTGTGATGTTACACTCAAATCAGTTCGTGATGGGCTTGTCAAAAGGCTGAATGATGATCGCCGTAAGATAGCTAAGGGGGAACAACCTAGATGGAAATCCAACTCCAGAAGACAAGTTCGTAACTTTGTCTTAAAGATTGAAGAAAGGTTATTTCGACGGGAACAAATCAGACGTCTGGAAAGCTACATTGGTGTCAGACCTTCGTTTCCTATCCGACTCTTCGAAAGACCAGAACCTAAGTTCACTAACTTCGATGCTCCACTTCCGGACGAAGAATAAATTGGTACATTTGGTTATATTTTTCATTATCAATTAGTTCATTTGATTGAATCATTTTTTCCATTATGGCTTGTGCACGCATTACAGTGCACAACCCGATCTTGTAAAGAAAGGACCCTGAGGTACGCTTCAGTGCCTCAATCCTAAACATAAGGAGCGAAGGCTTCTTACTTTTGAGTAGAATTAATCAAACATTTATGATTTTTCATAATTCTGCTCAAAAGGACAAGTATTTCACCTCAATAAGACCTAATCACTTGTTGAGGGGGAGCACTTGTCAAAACAAAATACTTTGCTCAAAATCAAAAAGTTCTTGGTGAATCTCCCCGTAAGACTCAAAAGGCATATTTTAATCTTAAAATTTGTCAAAAACACCATTTTGTATGCTATTTTTGAGGGGGAGAAAATGAAAAAGTGATTAAAACATACGAAGTCAAAGCTTTGAGTTGTATCATGTGCGAGCTAGACTCAGTATTAACCCAGGAATTGACGAGATAATACAAGTTAGTAACATCGAAAGGACTTATCCTCGACGGGTAATAACATCAAGTTAGTTACTAGAGCTAGTTGTCACCTAAAAGCTGACAATGTATCTCTTTAACTAGCCACGTAAGCGTGTCTCGAAAAGGATATGTCTGAGTAGAAATGTACAGTCTCGAGAAACTTTCTGTGAACTTGACCAGGCCGGGTAATAACTTCAAGCTAGTTTATCTAGTGATGTAAGTGTGTCTCGAATCGGTCTAGTTCACGGAAAGTGGATCAATTCAAAAGAGCTTGCTCCTCCCGCATGTGCAAATTTATTAAACACATATGAGCACATGTGCAGGGGGAGCCCTTCAAAAGTGTACATAAAACTCTCAAAGTGTTAACCAAAATATTTGATTATCACAAACACTTTGAGAGATTTTTCAATCAAAGGTTTCTTGGCTACTGTCGGAGTTATAAGGTGATTAAGATAGGAATATCCGTCCTATGATCCGCCAGAGCCGGAGGGATCTACCCAAGGACATCTCCCATAGTTAGAATTAGAAGTCCTTAGGTATGATACGAAAAAAAAAAAAAAAAAAAAAAAAAAGGAGAAAAGAATGGAAGGGAAAGAAGGAGTTGAAGAATTAAAAAGAAATGTAAAGAAAAGGGTGAAAAAAAAATAGCCCTCCATATGATTCAAACTTAGGGCAGACACCAGGTTCAATACATATGCTACTGACTGTTGCTAAAGACAACACCGGTATTGAAGATTAAGCCGTCATGGACCCAGTGACGCAATACACTAAACCTTCTTAACCACTCAAGTTCTCTTAAAAGAGCTTGTTTCATTCTCACGGGGAACCCGCGTAACCTATCGACCTATCTCTTAGAGACGGTCGATATTGAAGCAGGAGACACCTCCCCAGTCTCCGCATAGGAAACCTAGGTGTGCACTTATAGAGTCTAGAGCCATGAGATACATCAAAGATCTCTTAGGAACACTTAGTATTTCTGCAACTGGTGTTCTACATCAATGGGCATCAGTTGTAAACTATCGAGTCCTTCGCAGATCTTAGCAATCTGCCAAGAACGTTTATGAGAGGATTACGTAAGTACTTCTCAATGATTGAACGGAAATCCTGCCAGGGTCAACATCTAACAGCCCTGACAGCAGGTCACTTCGGTAACCCCACAAGGGTTACGCTTAGTGTTTGCGGTGGTTCCATTACGGTCTACAGTCGTGGAGTGATCCCCAGTGACTCACCCAGTCATTGAGCTACTCAGTAGGTCTCGTAAGCTCCTTCGTGAGTATCTGATGTGGGAACGGCCTGGATAAGGATTAGAAGGAGTCTTCATAATATGCTGTTGATGAGCTCTAATTCCTTATCCGTAAGTACCGGTTGTTTTATTGCTAACTGTTTACTCGCAGGTACTTCACTTCCATGAAGGTAGATTCCAACATGCTCATACATACATCTTGAAGTCAAAGAAAGCTCCCCAAAGATCTTAGCAACACAAAGTTCAAAGAAAGATTCAACGCCAATAAGAAGAATCTACAAAGTATAAAGACAAAGATCTCAATGCATGAAAAGGAACTTCTTGTACGTAAAAGTCTAAGCCCAAAGATGTATGAGTATGTTGGAATGGCAAACAACCACCACAGACGTAGGAGTGACGAACGGCAGACAACTTCATTACACTATCACTACATCATCACCAAAGAACAAAGACTAAGAGCAAAGTACATCCATTATCATTCTAATCATTTCTGAAGACGTCTAAAGCTATGAAAGTCAAAGATTACATCAAGGACGTCAAGCAACCATGATGACCGATCCTTAGGGGGAGATTGTTGGAACCTAAGTTTTTACTATTTTGTCAAGTCTCGGTCATTCGTAATAAATGCTAGGTTGCTTGTTTATTAGTTACATACATTTAAGTAATGTTTTATGTTTGTAAGGCTTATGAAAAGCCCAAAAGGCCTAAAGCCCACACGTTTTCTAGAAGAAGGAAGCTAGGTGTGTTGCCCTAGCTCTCCTCCTATAAATAGGACCTCATGTATTCATTTAAACTTGGTTGGTTATTTGAAAACATTAAGGAAACTCTTGCATTTCATTTTTCTCAAATTTCTCATAATCATCCCACTCTCATTCTCATCTCATTTCTTACATAATCATACTTGTGTTTACATAATGGTGACCTAACAAAGAATATTGTACACGGCCCTACGACTAGTATTAAGGAATATGACCCGTCATCCATGCAATTGTAACAAGCTTTCAACCTGTAAAAGTATCTAGGGAGTAATGAAACATAAGTAAACACAACTTTCCCCATCATTGTTTACACCACATTAGTATTTAATTTATTTTCATTTCTGTTATTTAATTTTGATTGCATTTGTAGTTATTGGGTTAGTTGGCTAGCAACTAATTCCGCCCACTCTTCCAAAAACCGAGATTTTACTTGCTTTAATAAAATATAAAAAATACAAAAAGAATCATCCCTCACCTTTAGACTTAGTTTAGGAGACTTTCTAATCCTAGCGACACTATTCCTGAGTTGAACGATCAATCCCCCGGTACTTGTCACTATACTATACTACAACGATCAGGTACACTACCTGGTGGGGGTTGTAAGCTTCTCGAGATCCCTCGAGAGGTAAAGTCTGGTGCGATTCCCACGTATCAAGTTTTTGGCTCCACAGCCCAGGGAATAGTTATTGTCTAGGTTAGGATTTCTTTTTTATTAGGTCTACTTGCTAGATTCCTTTCTAGTAAGATTTTATTTTTATTTTTAGGTTTCTCTTTAGTCTATCTTATTTCTTTGTTTCCTTTGTTCGTAAACTATCTCGATGGATAACAATAACATTGATCGTTTGATTCCTGTTATTCGTGTTTTTCGTCGTAGGATTTTCCAAATGCCCGTCCCAATCCCCTTAACCCACCTAACCTCTCTCCTAACCATCACTTTGAAAACAATTCGAAGATGGACGAGTCCGACCATGATGATGACCATAGGGTTAGTCCTTTTTACTATTCGAACTCCGATGAGGACCTAGATGATGGTGACGTAATTAATGAGAATAGGATGAATGATGAAGTGGACCCTCTTAGGTATGTCGACCCTAGAACAAGGATTGAGAATGATAACCTATTTAATATGCAATTTCCTTGTAAAATTGGATTTAGGAGCTTTGATGCCTACCTTAACTCATCTCTACCAATGAACATAATCTCGCGTAGTGAATACCAGGAAATCTGCAAACATTCATTCCACAAGCATTATACCTTAATTTGCTTTCTAGGATTTGTTAGTATATATAAATTGTCACCGATTTTACACGAGGTTGCCTTGTTTGTTTTCTCAAGTTTAACATGTTATATATGACAAGAAGATGATTTATTTTTCTGGAAGGGAAGCTTTGAATGTTCATTTTCTTGGAGGAAGATCTAACCATGTTACCACACTATCCACACCGAATGAATCAGGGGAGTATTTGCTTTCATTCTTATACCTATTTCACTTTTACATTCTTTAATTGAACATTGAGGACAATGTTCATCCTAAGTGTAAGGGGAGGGTAAATGATGATACCTTACAAGATACAATTGCACTTGAGTTTGTTTGTTTGATGGTAGGTGTGTAATAAAACTAAGAGAAATACTTGTTAGTGTAATTCTAGCGCCAAATTTAAATTTTTTTACAACATTTAGGAGTGAAGCTTTAGCCTTAGCAAGCGTCTCATGGATAGGAGTTATATGACTAGCACGAAACCGTACCATTTAGAAAAAATTTCCACCCAAATATGTGAGGTTCGCCTTTAGATTTGATAAGAAAAGCATCTATTATTAGTGCTTATGAGTGTACCGGTAGCATTTAGATTCTAGAACTTGCGTTAGTGATGCATCCCGAGACCGCTCGTGAGACTACATTCGTGTAGTAGGATTTACTACATGATAAGAGGCATTAGGATCACCCTTGTGTTAAACCCGTATCATAATTACTTGACCATTTAAGTCATATTACTTGGCTAGTAAAGTCAATTAATTATTCCCACACCTTAGCGTTGTACTCATTTTTAGTACACGAAACCTCTAGTACACCCCTCCGAGCCTATCTTTTCATTTCTAACTTTAAGCATCTTACTTAAAGGAAGAATTTGTTACAACCCACCTAAATGTGCAACCAAATCACCTTAGTCTTCCGTGTATGCACTCATCTTTAGTGCATTATTGTTACATGTTTAAACCCGTAGTTAATTATCTAATTGATTACATGGTTGCTAAGTCGAGTCATATCTTGTACATATTGTTTTGGGACGATTGGGACTCATGGGGTAAAGTACTTGTGTTATGGAATAATGGGGAAGAACATCATATATTACCCCCATATGTGCGTTAATCTTAAAAGTACTCCAAGTGTTTTGATTATCTTGATTCGATTCATTAAATTAGTTTATTGTAAAATATGTAAAAATTCAAGTGTAAGGGGAATGTATATTCCCTATGATGTATTATTTTGGATGGTAGGGTAAGAGTGTATGAAAAAAAAAATTAAGAAAAAGAAAAAAAATATATATATAGAAAAAAGAAAAGAAAAAAAACATACGGACTACCATCCCGTTTTAGTCTATTTTTGTTTTATGTTTTTGCTGTTTTTGCTATTTTTGATTTATTAGCTTAAGTCGAGTCTAGTCTTGGCTTAGCAACGCCATATTGTACATGTAATTAACCAAGATGATTAACTCGCCACCAGTAAATATTGCCTTTATCCAACAAAACCGTGTATTCCATATCCCTACACCTAACGTTATAACCCTTTGAAAGACCTCTTTGATAGTTTATCCTAGGTGCTTACGCCAAGTGGTGGAGGTTTGATCCTTTCCCAAGCCTATGGTAATCTATTTTGCTATGACAGGTAGTGAGAGATGTTTTCCATTTCCATATTGTGATATATACTTTATTACACCCGAGAGATGGGAGTATCTAAACACTATTTGTGAGGTGCTAGTGTATGACATCCGTGCTTACCTTTGGTCTTTAGTGGATCTAGGCAATCCGATTTCATTATGGGCGGCGAGTTGACGGCGTCAGAGATTTCTTCTTGACGACGTCACCCTGTAAAATCTATATATAGTTTTCCAAATTTCATTCATTAGTGTGTAACTTTTAGGGTACTGATGAGGCAAAAAATGATCCATTTTTAGGGGGTCATTTAAGCCGGAATTGGAATTTATTTGATCAATTATTTCCCTAAATCATTCCTTTTGTGATTTTAGGTACTTTTGGAGAGAATTCTGGAAAATGAAGCATTTCGGACGTTTTTGGAGCATAAAAGTGAAGAAAACGGCAAAGTCTTAATTTTCCTTGCTGGAAACAGTACCTGACGGCGTCAAGAGCAAATTTGTGACGGTTTCAGGAGCAAAAATGATGACGCCCCAGAGAAAACGTGACGGCGTCAGCACAAGGCCGTCAAGAGTAAAAGTGGTGACGGCCCAGAGCAGCAATACACATGACGACGTCATATCTGGATCTAGGCAGTCCGAGAATTTTATTGGCGGCGAGATGACGGCGTCAGAACTTTCCTCTTGACGCCGTCACCTCATGAAATCTATATATACTTTTCTAATTTTCATTCATTAAGTGTGGAACTTGGGAGGAGAATTTTAGGGTCGAACTTAATAAACCCTAACTCGTTTGTAACAGTATTTTCAAGGGTTTTCACCCCATGAAACCCTTCATGTTCAATTGAGATAAGTTTTCTTTCAATTCATTCAATATGTCTATGTGTTGTTTGAATATATCTTACGCTTGTCTTGATTTTAACATGCTAGGCTAGATCTTTTGTGTGTTTGCTTAGATGTAATGAAACCTAGATGTTGATTATAGGTTGATTGCTTGTTTTATAGTTGTAATGGATGAATGATTTCAATGTTAGGCTTAAGAAAACTGGCAGATCTCCATTGTGTAACTTGCTTGAGCGTCTTAAGAAACATGAACCGATGTGTACTAGGTTTTTATGGTTGTATTTAATGCATGAGCAAATTCTAGTGATCCCATGTTAGGAGCTTCTTGCAGGCTCGACATAGGAGTGAAGTAGGAGCTTATAGAATTGGGGAAGTAAGTACGCCACCCCACGACTGGTATTAAGGAATATAACCCGTCATCCATGTAACTGTAACAAACAATTAACCTGTAAAAGATATCTAGGGAGTAGTGAAATCTAAGTAAACACAATTCTCCCATCTATTGTTTACACCATATTAGTTTAATTAGTTTTATTTACATTTCTGTTATTTTATTTTGATTGCATCTTTAGTTATTGGGTTAGTTGACTAGCAACTAATTCCGCCCACTCTTCTAAAACCCGAGATTTTACTTGCTTTCATAAAAATATAAAAATACAAAAAGAATCATCCCTCACCTTTAGACCTAGTTTTTAGGCTTTCTAATCCTAGCGACACTATTCCTGAGTTGAACGATCAATCCCCCGGTACTTGTCACTATACTATACTACAACGATCAGGTACACTACCTGGTGGGGGTTGTAAGCTTCTTGAGATCCCTCGAGAGGTAAAGCCTGGTGCAATTCCCACGCATCAGGTACAACTTGGAGAAAAACCCTAGTCCGATTTTTACAGCTTTTTCAAGGGTTTTAACCCTTTGAAACCTTTCATGTCAATTTGAGATAAGTACTCTTTCAATTCAATCAATATGTCTGTGTGTTTCTTTGAATATATCTTACACTTGTCTTCAATTTAACATGCTTGGCTAGATTTCTTTTGTGTTTGCTTAGATGTAGTGAAACCTAGATGTTAATTACGGATTGATTGTTTGTTTATAGTTGTTACGGATGATTGTATTCGATGTTAGGCTTAAGAAAACTGGCAGACTTCCATTGGTAAAATGCTTGAACGTCTTAAGAAACATGATCAGAGGTGTACTATGATTTTTGGTTGTATTTAATGCGTAGGAGAATTCTAATGATCCCATGTTAGGAGCTTCTAACGGCTCGACATAGGAGTGGAGTAGGATCATATAGAGTTAGGGAATATTGTACACGGCCCTACGACTAGTATTAAGGAATATGACCCGTCATCCATGCAATTATAACAAGCTATCAACCTGTAAAAGATATTTAGGGAGTAATGAAACCTAAGTAAACACAACTTTCCCCATCATTGTTTACACCACATTAGTATAATTAATTTATTTTCATTTCTGTTATTTAATTTTGATTGCATTTGTAGTTATTGGGTTAGTTGGCTAGCAACTAATTTCGCCCACTCTTCTAAAAACCGAGATTTTACTTGCTTTAATAAAATATAAAAAATACAAAAAGAATCATCCCTCACCTTTAGACTTAGTTTAGGAGACTTTCTAATCCTAGCGACACTATTCCTGAGTGGAACGATCAATCCCCCGATACTTGTCACTATACTATACTACAACGATCAGGTACACTGCCTGGTGGGGGTTGTAAGCTTCTCGAGATCCCTCGAGAGGTAAAGCCTGGTGCGATTCCCACGTATCAAGTTACAAAATGTCCCAAATAGTTTTAGAGTACATAATACATAAACATAAAAGTTTTGAAGAGTTTATCAAATGATAACAAAATGCAAGCCATCAAAATATCTCTGTGCGACTTCATGCTTGCCAAATACCTTAAGGACATGAGATAAAACATACTAAAAAGTCAACACAAAGGTTGAGTAAAATTCATAGGTTTATAGATAAATAATTGACAACAAGATTTTAGAGTTAAAGTAATAATTGCAATGAATACAATCATTTATAAAATAGTAAGTAATGCACTAAGCTCATGACACTCAAATGTTAACTGTGAGTATCAAAACAATGATAATAATGCCTTGGTAGGTAATTTGCCATTTACATAGTTATTCAAATATAGTGCATTTGGTTGTCTATCCAATCAACACAAACGGGATTCGTCAATCCCAACAGACCTATTCATAAGATTCGCGTTTACATAAATTAATTAATTATTCATGATGTTAGGGACTTGTTTTTAGCAATAGCAGTACTTAGGCAATAATACGTTCAGGTAAGTATACAGTTTAAAGCACTTGTGTCCAAATGTAAAATAACATGTATCTCCCCCAAGGGGTTTGTAAAATAATAGAGTAAAAGTAGGGCTATGAACTCACCGAAATCAAAGTGAATAACAAGATGGGAAGTGATACTTACACCACTTTTTTTTATGTACACATCACAATTATATATATACACCACTTTTTTTTATGTACACATCACAATTATATATATAGCATGTTGTAACATGTGCATTAATGATATAACATTGTGGTGTGTGCATCAAAAAAAGTGGTGTAAGTATCACTTCCCTAACAAGATGTAAATAAGGGATGAGTAAACTGAGATGTCCTACGAGCAACCTAAAATAATACGTTGTGTCTTAGGTTTTTAAAATAATATACTATATATGCAAGAAAGTCTTATATAATTGTTATACCAATTATGCGATTGTACATAGAGTTTTTAAGGTTTATAAAGTGATAGGGACTAAAATTGACAAATTATGAAAGTTCTACGAGCCCTAAATTATAAGTTGTCCGGTTTTATGTTATTTCTATAGAACATATATTCTAATGTGTCAATATATAGTTAATTTGCCTATAGATAAGTTAACCGCCTATTCCCGACAGTGGTTCCTAACACTTCGGGTAAATGTAAAAATTTCAATTGTTTCTAAAAATCATTAATTTATAAACTTTAAGTTTGTATAAAATACTTATAGTGGCTATAATCATATTTTATAATGTTTATAAATTTTACAAAACATGTAGGACCATTTCTAACTAATTTTTGATAAGTTAATTAATTTTTGTATTAAGTGCGGTTTTTGTTTAAAAGTTGATATATGTTACTAAAAATTTCGTTTCTCCTAAACCGTAAGGAGTTACATGTGTAACTTTATATTCCCGAAAAGGTTTTTAAGTGTGCTAATCTGATTTGTGGGTCTTACTGCTATTAAAATGGTGTAATCTAAGTGAAATTACCATTTTATCCTTATATATCAAGTCTGATCTGGGACAGCCCTAAACAGTCCCACCATTTTGGCGATAGCTTGAGTTCCGTAACTTTGTTTTACGCGGGGTTTTCGGCTACGTTCAAGTTAAAATGTTACCTAATTTACATAAAACTGGACCGAGTCTCAGAAATGAATAGATCTATGAGCTTTTTACGTTTAAAATATGGTGTGCATTTTCTGACTAGTTTTACCGTTTATTTTCTAATTAAATTATCGGGTATCGCCACGTGACCGTCCACCCGGAAAATCAAATCTAAGAGATAGATTTATAGCCTTATATTTTTAACTAAGTCTGAAAGTATACTGATTAAATGCAATAATTACAAGAACAGTCCTTGGTCCAAATGGTCTTTGCAAATTTAGTCCCAATCATAGTTTTAGATATTTTAAGTTATGTACAATGCGTAAATTAATAAAAGTATATGAAACATGAAAAATATATAAAATATAAATGACATCCAATTTGAAAAGAGAAGTACAATGTGGTTCCTTACAAGGATGAGAAGAAAATACTAGAAATCAAGGACATGTACACTAGATTTTTATATCACTACAACCTAAGCTTCCAAATTTGTATCACCAAAACCCCATGAACTATTGATCAAGACTCCAAAAATATTTGCAAAAAATTCTTTAAAACACTTGATATTCTTAAATATAGCTCTTGGATGGATGAAATATCAATGGAACCTAGTTCTTCATTTTCTTCATAATTCTTTGGTAAAAATCAAGTTGTGGAGGGTGTTTGCGGGGTGATTGATGAGTGCTCAAACACTCATCATTTTTATCGTATTTAAACTACCAAAACATCCGAAAACACTCAGAAATGCATCAAAATACTAAAAATATCCCAGGGATTGTATTTTATACGTTTCTAATGCAAAATGAGCAAAAACAATAAAAAACGAGCAAAGTTTACACAATTGGCAGTTTTAGTCCCCCGACTTTCAAAAATTTACAAAACTAGTCCCTGAGCATTTGTTTTGAAAGAAAAGTCAACCTAAGGCATTTAGAAGTCAAAAATCATCAAAATTAATCCTTAGGTGAGAACTTTGGAAAAATTACACTTTTGCTCCCTGCAGTTTGGGAAATTGACGAAATCAGTCCCTGGGAATTTTAAAAGTGAAAAATATATTTTGTGGTCCTTTGATTTTGAAATGTGGCAAGTTTGGTCCTTGGAATATTTTGGATGGTTGGCAATTATGGTCCTTGAAAAATCAAAAATCACAATTTGGTCCTTGTGCACATTTATAACAAACGGACCCTTGTATTTTTATCATACTTAAACTAATTACCCAATCCAAATATAAACCACCCTAGCCCACTAATACCCCAGCCCACCAATATCAAAAGCCCACCCACGTTTTATAATAAAAACGTTTCAGGGTCAAAGCTAGGTCAACCCTACCATCTCCTTCACCTCCTTTTTGCCCGCCAAAACCAGACACAACCTCTGCCACCTCCCAACAATCTGGTTCCCCCAACATAACCTACCTAGCCAAGCTACTCCACCACCTCCCATGTCAACTCCAACATCCCCAACCCAATTGTCCCCCACACCCTTATATCTCCAACACTGATCTAGGGCTGGAATAAAAAGCAAGAGCAGTCATGTCAATGGCTAGGTGATGTTTTCAGGGAACAAAAGCAACACAAGCACACCAGACAAAGAGGACAGAAGTGAAAAAGAAAGAAAGAGAGGCCTGGTTCAATGAAGTTTCTTTTTATATTTTTTAGTATTTATAAAGAAGTTGTAAGCCATTTTGATGGCCAGTAGTTAATTTAGTTAGTAGTAGGTTTTTAGTATAATTCTTAGTTTTAGTTAAAACTCTTGTATGCTCTTTTCTTTAAGTTCAATGAAAGTTTAAAACCTTTTAATTTTTATGTTCTTACTTCTGCTTATTTAATGGCTTATTAACTGCTTATATGTCCCTGCTTGTTTGCTTATTATGTTGGAGGCTTGAGCTCATTTTACTATTTTATAGCCATTCTAGAAGATTTGAATGCGTTAGTAGAAGAAATCATAGGTAGGCTTAAAAAGGTTTCTCTTATGAAAAGTGCCCAAGTCAGTCCTAAGTTTGATCCCTCATAAGTCCCTTATAAGCTATTTGACCCTGCAAATTGTCATACTTGTGCCTTGGTAGCTTATCTCATTCAATCAATAGTCTATCATCACTTTTCTTTCCATTAGTTTGTAGAAATCTTAGCTCAAACAGCCCCCTCGGGCTGTTTCACCACTTGCAGCCAACTGATAGGCTTGGCTCAGTTGGAACTTTTAGGTTTCTAAATTGCTTAATTGTGTTTCCCATTAGTTTACTTAGACTGCAGTAGATTAGTAGGTAGTAATTAGTAGTAGGGTTAAGTATTGCAGCTATAGGTTTAGATTATTTTGTAGCTTTACTCAGCTTTTGTTTTATGCAATGTTAATCCAACTTTTGCTTTAAGTAAATTTTCAATTAAGCTTTTCAAATTCTGTTTCAAGTTTTATGTAGTCTTGCTTACTGAGTGAATCATTTTATTTTCTGTGTTACCAGCTCTCATGAGTCTACTTATGGCTTATTGAGAGTTTATGTTTGCTTAAACCTGCTTTTAATTTCAAAAATCCAAATCAGCCAACCCAAAAGGACTGTTTGGCACTAGTAGAAATTTGGCTATTGGTCACTTGTAACTCTTGAATCCACTTGTTCAAACTCAAATTCAGTTATTTGGCTAGTTTAAAAGTATCAACTTGCAATGTTATCAAGTTTTTCAAGATTTGAAATGACTTCTAAATTTTCATGTAGTTGGACCTGTTGACACAGCTTTCCTTTGATTTCATGCACTGAAGATATCATGGTTGTTATTGTTGTTCATATTTAGTCCACAAGTGGGTAAAGAACTTGTGCAAACCTGTGTTTGACCTCCCTTGTCAAAACATGATCAAATCAAACCATTGTATCACTTTGGAAATTTGCTGTAACAGTCCCTTTTCAAGCTCACTTTTAGGTTAGGTCATATAGATTTTAGTGTACAAATTTAGTTTTAGGAATTGTTTGTTGAGTGAACTTTGATTATGTTTAGTTTGTTTTGGATTTTGCGTATTGTTGGTTGGCTTATTCAAGGGCTGCAAAACCACTCCCATAACTGATGTAAGCTGCCCTGCTCAGATTCCATTTTTACCAACCCTTCTCCCAAGCTTTTACAAGCTCATCTAGCTCTGAAACTTGGTATTTAGTTTATCTCCTAGCTTGTTCAAATGCTCATATTTTCAGCTTATTTTTAGAATCTTTCATTTGGCCTGTGCTTTAGCTTAATTTAGCTATTTGAACCCTGATTAGGACTGCCTGGTTCAGGAAATTGGTAGAGCTTATTGATTGATGATAGCTTATCTTATCTGATTATCTGTGCTTATTAGGATTTCCCTAGTTGCTAATAGATTGTCCCCCATTAGGACAGCTTATTTGCAGCTTATTGTTAGCTTTCTACCCCTGCAAATTCACCCCTAGGCCTGCTGAGCTTAGTGGTGCCCTGCACCAGCAGACCTCCCAAACACCCAACTTCCCCTGGCTCTCAACAGTTAATTAGTTGGTTTCAAACCCTGAGACTTGGTTCATTTGGAAGCCCCCCTCCCCAGCTTTTTAGCTCAAGCTTTGCTTTGGTCCCTAAGTCACTCAGGTGGGCCCCACATAGGTCCAAAAATACCCTCTCAGGCCTGTTTGGTTCTAAGCTTTTGTAAGTTGCTTATTTGCTAGTTCTTGCTATTTCTGAGCATTTCTTTAGCTGTGATTAGTTGTTTCAAGCTTATATAAGTTATTTGTAGTGAGTTCTAGCTTTTGATAATTATTTGCATTGTTTGCTTATTTTTAAGTGCTTATTTCCTAGTGCTTTTTACCCATTCTGCTTATTTTAGCTTCTTTTTCAGTAGGTTTTATTTTTCTTAAGTTCCTAATTGCATTTTAGAATTTTCCTAAAAATTTCAGATTTTTCTTTGCCTTTTTAGTATTTTTAATAAATCAAACATAGTTTAAGTAATTATTAAATAGTAAATAATTAATGATAAATAGATAAGTAGTGTAATAAATATATTTTCTGTTTTAAAATTAGTTTTATAATATTTTAGATTTTTCAAAATTATAATTTCATTTTTCTAGGTTTATTTTATATTTTCTTAATTTTTAGTGTATTATTAAATAGTTAGAAATAGTTTTTAATTAATAATAAATAATTAAAAAGTCAAAAAAAATAATTTTCTTTTTTCTAAAAATTTTCTCTTATCATTAGGATCGTAAAAATATATTTTTCATGTTCGTAGGGTTAGCGTAGCTCGATTTTCACGTTTTTATTTGCGCACTCGCGTTTTTATTAAAGTTACTTTCACGTTTTTAAATTAGATTGCGTTTAGGGTTTCCCTAGTTTCCTATTATCATTCCCGTAGGATTTTAAGTAGTTTTTAAGTTTTAATTTTCACTCCTTGTTCGAATTCATGTTTTAGTTGCGTTAATTTTACTTTTCGTACGTTATTTGCAACTCGCGTTTTACTTAAATAACGTTTGTGTTTTTAAATTTAGGTTACGTTATTAAAAGTAGTTTGTTAAAACAAGAAAAACCAAAAACATAAATAAAGTGATAGCTTCTATTTAAGCCGTTTGGCTTATTTTTCTGCTTACGTATAAGCAATTTCTGATTTTAAGTTTTTGGATTACGTTTTAAGTTACTTAAGTTTCACGTCATTGTTAATATAGTTTGTTTAATCGTTCTTATTCGTTTTTCCTTAGCGTAATCATTCAAAACCCTTTATAAACCTTTTCCTGTCCAATTTCACCCGATCAAATAACCGTTTTGATTACAATTCACACCTCGTCGGGACATACGACCCGGGGAAACACTGTACTTCCACGGAGCATTGACTCTGAGCTGTCTGACTTTGTTGACCATTCCTTGGTCAATATAAGTTAGGTGGTTCGGGCCCAATCAAATTTTGGCGCCGCTGCCGGGGAGGTTGTGCGCGTTTATCTAAACGGTTTTTCTGATTAGTGTCTTTGGAATTCGTTCCATTGTACATTTATCCATCCCTTGTTCATATTTTCCTATTTTCAAAACAAAACCGTTCACGAAAACTTTTTAAATCAAGTTTTCAACGAACACAAAAACACAAAAACATTTTTCTTATCATTTGTACAAAATGTATTTTCAAAAATCCAAAAACATTCTCCTTTACCCTTTCACATCTTTGATTCTTCATCCCTACCCCTCCCTAGACTTTTGATTCTTTCTATGTCTCATCCACACTTTCTGGTTTGCCAGTGGTGTGGTAATCCTCATAATGGTGGCAATTGCCCCAGCTGTGGCATGGTAGAGTCGAGAAACGGGTCTGTCTATAACCAGAATCCCTATTCCTACCATGACACGACTGATTCATTCCATCAGTTACCACACCATGAGACTCAACAGTTTTACTGTTGTGAGTACTGTGGTGGTTCACATTACAGTTCCGATTGTCAATCGGGGAACACGCTTGTCTATGAGCAGTTTCCTGGTAACGATTATAACTCTATCACACACCACCCACAACCACATCAGTTTCACTATTGTGAGTATTGTGGAGATCCACACTCTAGCTCGGATTGTCAAACAAGGAATCCATTTCCTTGTAACAATTACGACTCTTCGTTTTCAGACCCACAGTATGATATGATTCACACAACTCCTCAAGAAACCGAGCAAGACCTTTTAATAGAGGCTCTTGAGATATCGAAAGAACTTAAGGAGGAGTTGGTTACTACACCGTTTCAATACTCTCGTGAGAAATCTATGGCAGAATTACTTGCTGAAGAACGAGAGGCTAGAAACGAATTGAGCATGGAAGAATTACTTGTCTTAGAACAAGCAGCTATAACACGTGCCAAATTTCGTCAAGCTGCTCTTCTAGACTGTGATGATGATAGTGATAATGACGACACCCTTGATATCCTTCAATTTTATAAGGGTTCGTCAGATTCATCACTTGTGATTCCTCCCATTGAAAATCAGGGAGAAAATAATGAGACGGGGAAATTACTAGCAGGAGATCAAATGGAAATTGTACAATCCATGAATGCTAGCTCCTCTCCACTCCCTCAGTCTATTGATATCACACCCGAAGTTCACACTCACTCTCTTAACATGGGGGATGAGCATCTTAGCACTGTTCCTAATAAGGAATCGGACGAATTAATAAAGTCTAGTGTTGAGATCCTTGTCCCAATCCCGAGAGAGTCACAGGGGACTTTGGATCATGTGTGTGATATTCCTTCACCCATTGAGTGTCCTAAAGATCAATTTGAGACTTTCTCAGATTTTAGCGATGATTGCACATCTTATGGAGACATCGAGTATGTTGAGGCATCAGTTCCACAAACTAATGCTGATCATCTTCTTGAGGAGTTCGCTGATGAACTTGCTCACATCGATCCACTTTCATTGGAAAGTGATGATGGTCTCCTTGATTTCCAAGCCGATCTGGGTGAAATTGAAAGTCTCCTACATCATGATCTGTCACTCACTTCTGATCCCAGCAGTCCAACAGAGAATAATATTCACTTTGTTCCTGAAACATTCGATACGACTCTCACCAATCCTCTATTTGAATTCGAATCTGAATTCACTATGATTTCTAACAATCCATTCTTTGACGAGGATTGTGATGAGTCCACAATGGAACATGAGTTCACAGATTCACATCTTGTGAATGATTCTCTTCATGAGGAGTTCTCCGGTGAACTCGCTCATCAGTTTAATTGCCCGGGGGGAGATGCTCTCAATCTTGAGGATTTGCAAATTCCCACCCACCCTCCCGGGATGTTTACGAGCTTACCCTTTGAAATCCAAACTCAGGCTATTGAGCCTCCTCTCGAGGAAGAAGATCAAATCATGCTTTTTATCATGATTTTCTTCCTTTTCTTCACCTACAGGGTGACTTCTCTTGTTCTTCACTCCTTCGGGAGTGAGGACACCATCTTTGATCCCGGCATTTTCATGTATCATTATCTTGAGCCGGATACATATCTCATCGGTGTGGAACTTTCACGTGCTTCAAATGTTTATCCAAACATCTTGAATGAAAGTCCGATTGAGATTGCTTCTTCCACATCATGCTTCCCCAAGGACAAATGAATTCGGGGTCGAGTCAAGCTAGCGACTCGGTAAACAAAAACAGTAGCATGCATATAGGGTTTTCACCCTAAGTGTGGGGGAGTCCCCCATGCTATGGTTACAAATGAGTGAAAATACAAAATGGTGTTTTCCACGCTTAGCTTGTAATGTTGCCCTTTTACGTTCAAAATGTCGGCATAATAGCCGGGCTTTTGAATATTGAGGACAATATTCATCCTAAGTGTGGGGGGGTATTCGCTATTCTAGCGAATTTTATCACATTTTACTATATAATACCCCCGTTTTTGCCAAAATCTCAAAATTTTCAAAAATTTTTCACTGGTGCTTCAAAATTTTTGTGGTAATCAGTCCGCCTTGTCTAAGCGACAAAAGGGATTGGCTAATCCAGGAGCAAACGGCTCTTGGTAAAGACATATCAAATCCGTTTACGGCTGGCAATTTGCCCAAAATTGTATGGTTCATCAACTCCCCGAAAACAAATGAGTTGGCTAGCCCGCAAGATTATGGCTTGTGGTAAAGGCCGTGGAAAATCCATAATTGGTAATCAGCTCACCAAGATGTTGACTATTCCATCAAGAGCTGGCTAGTCCAGAAGCAAACGGCTTCTGGTAAAGACTACTCAAATCCGTTGACAGCTGGTGGTTTGCTCAAAATCACACGGTTATCAGGTGTGCCACAGTTCTTACACCTGGCTACTCCAGAAGTGATGGCTTTTGGTAAAGAGTTTTTCAAATCCATCAAGTTTTCCAAAAATATTGCTAGGGACTAGCAATAGTTTAGTGTGGGGGATTGATGAGTGCTCAAACACTCATCATTTTTATCGTATTTAAACTACCAAAACATCCGAAAACGCTCAGAAATGCATCAAAATACTAAAAATATCCCAGGGATTGTATTTTATACGTTTCTAATGCAAAATGAGCAAAAACAATAAAAAACGAGCAAAGTTTACACAATTGGCAGTTTTAGTCCCCCGACTTTCAAAAATTTACAAAACTAGTCCCTGAGCATTTGTTTTGAAAGAAAAGTCAACCTAAGGCATTTAGAAGTCAAAAATCATCAAAATTAATCCTTAGGTGAGAACTTTGGAAAAATTACACTTTTGGTCCCTGCAGTTTGGGAAATTGACGAAATCAGTCCCTGGGAATTTTAAAAGTGAAAAATATATTTTGTGGTCCTTTGATTTTGAAATGTGGCAAGTTTGGTCCTTGGAATATTTTGGATGGTTGGCAATTATGGTCCTTGAAAAATCAAAAATCACAATTTGGTCCTTGTGCACATTTATAACAAACGGACCCTTGTATTTTTATCATACTTAAACTAATTACCCAATCCAAATATAAACCACCCTAGCCCACTAATACCCCAGCCCACCAATATCAAAAGCCCACCCACGTTTTATAATAAAAACGTTTCAGGGTCAAAGCTAGGTCAACCCTACCATCTCCTTCACCTCCTTTTTGCCCGCCAAAACCAGACACAACCTCTGCCACCTCCCAACAATCTGGTTCCCCCAACATAACCTACCTAGCCAAGCTACTCCACCACCTCCCATGTCAACTCCAACATCCCCAACCCAATTGTCCCCCACACCCTTATATCTCCAACACTGATCTAGGGCTGGAATAAAAAGCAAGAGCAGTCATGTCAATGGCTAGGTGATGTTTTCAGGGAACAAAAGCAACACAAGCACACCAGACAAAGAGGACAGAAGTGAAAAAGAAAGAAAGAGAGGCCTGGTTCAATGAAGTTTCTTTTTATATTTTTTAGTATTTATAAAGAAGTTGTAAGCCATTTTGATGGCCAGTAGTTAATTTAGTTAGTAGTAGGTTTTTAGTATAATTCTTAGTTTTAGTTAAAACTCTTGTATGCTCTTTTCTTTAAGTTCAATGAAAGTTTAAAACCTTTTAATTTTTATGTTCTTACTTCTGCTTATTTAATGGCTTATTAACTGCTTATATGTCCCTGCTTGTTTGCTTATTATGTTGGAGGCTTGAGCTCATTTTACTATTTTATAGCCATTCTAGAAGATTTGAATGCGTTAGTAGAAGAAATCATAGGTAGGCTTAAAAAGGTTTCTCTTATGAAAAGTGCCCAAGTCAGTCCTAAGTTTGATCCCTCATAAGTCCCTTATAAGCTATTTGACCCTGCAAATTGTCATACTTGTGCCTTGGTAGCTTATCTCATTCAATCAATAGTCTATCATCACTTTTCTTTCCATTAGTTTGTAGAAATCTTAGCTCAAACAGCCCCCTCGGGCTGTTTCACCACTTGCAGCCAACTGATAGGCTTGGCTCAGTTGGAACTTTTAGGTTTCTAAATTGCTTAATTGTGTTTCCCATTAGTTTACTTAGACTGCAGTAGATTAGTAGGTAGTAATTAGTAGTAGGGTTAAGTATTGCAGCTATAGGTTTAGATTATTTTGTAGCTTTACTCAGCTTTTGTTTTATGCAATGTTAATCCAACTTTTGCTTTAAGTAAATTTTCAATTAAGCTTTTCAAATTCTGTTTCAAGTTTTATGTAGTCTTGCTTACTGAGTGAATCATTTTATTTTCTGTGTTACCAGCTCTCATGAGTCTACTTATGGCTTATTGAGAGTTTATGTTTGCTTAAACCTGCTTTTAATTTCAAAAATCCAAATCAGCCAACCCAAAAGGACTGTTTGGCACTAGTAGAAATTTGGCTATTGGTCACTTGTAACTCTTGAATCCACTTGTTCAAACTCAAATTCAGTTATTTGGCTAGTTTAAAAGTATCAACTTGCAATGTTATCAAGTTTTTCAAGATTTGAAATGACTTCTAAATTTTCATGTAGTTGGACCTGTTGACACAGCTTTCCTTTGATTTCATGCACTGAAGATATCATGGTTGTTATTGTTGTTCATATTTAGTCCACAAGTGGGTAAAGAACTTGTGCAAACCTGTGTTTGACCTCCCTTGTCAAAACATGATCAAATCAAACCATTGTATCACTTTGGAAATTTGCTGTAACAGTCCCTTTTCAAGCTCACTTTTAGGTTAGGTCATATAGATTTTAGTGTACAAATTTAGTTTTAGGAATTGTTTGTTGAGTGAACTTTGATTATGTTTAGTTTGTTTTGGATTTTGCGTATTGTTGGTTGGCTTATTCAAGGGCTGCAAAACCACTCCCATAACTGATGTAAGCTGCCCTGCTCAGATTCCATTTTTACCAACCCTTCTCCCAAGCTTTTACAAGCTCATCTAGCTCTGAAACTTGGTATTTAGTTTATCTCCTAGCTTGTTCAAATGCTCATATTTTCAGCTTATTTTTAGAATCTTTCATTTGGCCTGTGCTTTAGCTTAATTTAGCTATTTGAACCCTGATTAGGACTGCCTGGTTCAGGAAATTGGTAGAGCTTATTGATTGATGATAGCTTATCTTATCTGATTATCTGTGCTTATTAGGATTTCCCTAGTTGCTAATAGATTGTCCCCCATTAGGACAGCTTATTTGCAGCTTATTGTTAGCTTTCTACCCCTGCAAATTCACCCCTAGGCCTGCTGAGCTTAGTGGTGCCCTGCACCAGCAGACCTCCCAAACACCCAACTTCCCCTGGCTCTCAACAGTTAATTAGTTGGTTTCAAACCCTGAGACTTGGTTCATTTGGAAGCCCCCCTCCCCAGCTTTTTAGCTCAAGCTTTGCTTTGGTCCCTAAGTCACTCAGGTGGGCCCCACATAGGTCCAAAAATACCCTCTCAGGCCTGTTTGGTTCTAAGCTTTTGTAAGTTGCTTATTTGCTAGTTCTTGCTATTTCTGAGCATTTCTTTAGCTGTGATTAGTTGTTTCAAGCTTATATAAGTTATTTGTAGTGAGTTCTAGCTTTTGATAATTATTTGCATTGTTTGCTTATTTTTAAGTGCTTATTTCCTAGTGCTTTTTACCCATTCTGCTTATTTTAGCTTCTTTTTCAGTAGGTTTTATTTTTCTTAAGTTCCTAATTGCATTTTAGAATTTTCCTAAAAATTTCAGATTTTTCTTTGCCTTTTTAGTATTTTTAATAAATCAAACATAGTTTAAGTAATTATTAAATAGTAAATAATTAATGATAAATAGATAAGTAGTGTAATAAATATATTTTCTGTTTTAAAATTAGTTTTATAATATTTTAGATTTTTCAAAATTATAATTTCATTTTTCTAGGTTTATTTTATATTTTCTTAATTTTTAGTGTATTATTAAATAGTTAGAAATAGTTTTTAATTAATAATAAATAATTAAAAAGTCAAAAAAAATAATTTTCTTTTTTCTAAAAATTTTCTCTTATCATTAGGATCGTAAAAATATATTTTTCATGTTCGTAGGGTTAGCGTAGCTCGATTTTCACGTTTTTATTTGCGCACTCGCGTTTTTATTAAAGTTACTTTCACGTTTTTAAATTAGATTGCGTTTAGGGTTTCCCTAGTTTCCTATTATCATTCCCGTAGGATTTTAAGTAGTTTTTAAGTTTTAATTTTCACTCCTTGTTCGAATTCATGTTTTAGTTGCGTTAATTTTACTTTTCGTACGTTATTTGCAACTCGCGTTTTACTTAAATAACGTTTGTGTTTTTAAATTTAGGTTACGTTATTAAAAGTAGTTTGTTAAAACAAGAAAAACCAAAAACATAAATAAAGTGATAGCTTCTATTTAAGCCGTTTGGCTTATTTTTCTGCTTACGTATAAGCAATTTCTGATTTTAAGTTTTTGGATTACGTTTTAAGTTACTTAAGTTTCACGTCATTGTTAATATAGTTTGTTTAATCGTTCTTATTCGTTTTTCCTTAGCGTAATCATTCAAAACCCTTTATAAACCTTTTCCTGTCCAATTTCACCCGATCAAATAACCGTTTTGATTACAATTCACACCTCGTCGGGACATACGACCCGGGGAAACACTGTACTTCCACGGAGCATTGACTCTGAGCTGTCTGACTTTGTTGACCATTCCTTGGTCAATATAAGTTAGGTGGTTCGGGCCCAATCAAATTTTGGCGCCGCTGCCGGGGAGGTTGTGCGCGTTTATCTAAACGGTTTTTCTGATTAGTGTCTTTGGAATTCGTTCCATTGTACATTTATCCATCCCTTGTTCATATTTTCCTATTTTCAAAACAAAACCGTTCACGAAAACTTTTTAAATCAAGTTTTCAACGAACACAAAAACACAAAAACATTTTTCTTATCATTTGTACAAAATGTATTTTCAAAAATCCAAAAACATTCTCCTTTACCCTTTCACATCTTTGATTCTTCATCCCTACCCCTCCCTAGACTTTTGATTCTTTCTATGTCTCATCCACACTTTCTGGTTTGCCAGTGGTGTGGTAATCCTCATAATGGTGGCAATTGCCCCAGCTGTGGCATGGTAGAGTCGAGAAACGGGTCTGTCTATAACCAGAATCCCTATTCCTACCATGACACGACTGATTCATTCCATCAGTTACCACACCATGAGACTCAACAGTTTTACTGTTGTGAGTACTGTGGTGGTTCACATTACAGTTCCGATTGTCAATCGGGGAACACGCTTGTCTATGAGCAGTTTCCTGGTAACGATTATAACTCTATCACACACCACCCACAACCACATCAGTTTCACTATTGTGAGTATTGTGGAGATCCACACTCTAGCTCGGATTGTCAAACAAGGAATCCATTTCCTTGTAACAATTACGACTCTTCGTTTTCAGACCCACAGTATGATATGATTCACACAACTCCTCAAGAAACCGAGCAAGACCTTTTAATAGAGGCTCTTGAGATATCGAAAGAACTTAAGGAGGAGTTGGTTACTACACCGTTTCAATACTCTCGTGAGAAATCTATGGCAGAATTACTTGCTGAAGAACGAGAGGCTAGAAACGAATTGAGCATGGAAGAATTACTTGTCTTAGAACAAGCAGCTATAACACGTGCCAAATTTCGTCAAGCTGCTCTTCTAGACTGTGATGATGATAGTGATAATGACGACACCCTTGATATCCTTCAATTTTATAAGGGTTCGTCAGATTCATCACTTGTGATTCCTCCCATTGAAAATCAGGGAGAAAATAATGAGACGGGGAAATTACTAGCAGGAGATCAAATGGAAATTGTACAATCCATGAATGCTAGCTCCTCTCCACTCCCTCAGTCTATTGATATCACACCCGAAGTTCACACTCACTCTCTTAACATGGGGGATGAGCATCTTAGCACTGTTCCTAATAAGGAATCGGACGAATTAATAAAGTCTAGTGTTGAGATCCTTGTCCCAATCCCGAGAGAGTCACAGGGGACTTTGGATCATGTGTGTGATATTCCTTCACCCATTGAGTGTCCTAAAGATCAATTTGAGACTTTCTCAGATTTTAGCGATGATTGCACATCTTATGGAGACATCGAGTATGTTGAGGCATCAGTTCCACAAACTAATGCTGATCATCTTCTTGAGGAGTTCGCTGATGAACTTGCTCACATCGATCCACTTTCATTGGAAAGTGATGATGGTCTCCTTGATTTCCAAGCCGATCTGGGTGAAATTGAAAGTCTCCTACATCATGATCTGTCACTCACTTCTGATCCCAGCAGTCCAACAGAGAATAATATTCACTTTGTTCCTGAAACATTCGATACGACTCTCACCAATCCTCTATTTGAATTCGAATCTGAATTCACTATGATTTCTAACAATCCATTCTTTGACGAGGATTGTGATGAGTCCACAATGGAACATGAGTTCACAGATTCACATCTTGTGAATGATTCTCTTCATGAGGAGTTCTCCGGTGAACTCGCTCATCAGTTTAATTGCCCGGGGGGAGATGCTCTCAATCTTGAGGATTTGCAAATTCCCACCCACCCTCCCGGGATGTTTACGAGCTTACCCTTTGAAATCCAAACTCAGGCTATTGAGCCTCCTCTCGAGGAAGAAGATCAAATCATGCTTTTTATCATGATTTTCTTCCTTTTCTTCACCTACAGGGTGACTTCTCTTGTTCTTCACTCCTTCGGGAGTGAGGACACCATCTTTGATCCCGGCATTTTCATGTATCATTATCTTGAGCCGGATACATATCTCATCGGTGTGGAACTTTCACGTGCTTCAAATGTTTATCCAAACATCTTGAATGAAAGTCCGATTGAGATTGCTTCTTCCACATCATGCTTCCCCAAGGACAAATGAATTCGGGGTCGAGTCAAGCTAGCGACTCGGTAAACAAAAACAGTAGCATGCATATAGGGTTTTCACCCTAAGTGTGGGGGAGTCCCCCATGCTATGGTTACAAATGAGTGAAAATACAAAATGGTGTTTTCCACGCTTAGCTTGTAATGTTGCCCTTTTACGTTCAAAATGTCGGCATAATAGCCGGGCTTTTGAATATTGAGGACAATATTCATCCTAAGTGTGGGGGGGTATTCGCTATTCTAGCGAATTTTATCACATTTTACTATATAATACCCCCGTTTTTGCCAAAATCTCAAAATTTTCAAAAATTTTTCACTGGTGCTTCAAAATTTTTGTGGTAATCAGTCCGCCTTGTCTAAGCGACAAAAGGGATTGGCTAATCCAGGAGCAAACGGCTCTTGGTAAAGACATATCAAATCCGTTTACGGCTGGCAATTTGCCCAAAATTGTATGGTTCATCAACTCCCCGAAAACAAATGAGTTGGCTAGCCCGCAAGATTATGGCTTGTGGTAAAGGCCGTGGAAAATCCATAATTGGTAATCAGCTCACCAAGATGTTGACTATTCCATCAAGAGCTGGCTAGTCCAGAAGCAAACGGCTTCTGGTAAAGACTACTCAAATCCGTTGACAGCTGGTGGTTTGCTCAAAATCACACGGTTATCAGGTGTGCCACAGTTCTTACACCTGGCTACTCCAGAAGTGATGGCTTTTGGTAAAGAGTTTTTCAAATCCATCAAGTTTTCCAAAAATATTGCTAGGGACTAGCAATAGTTTAGTGTGGGGGATTGATGAGTGCTCAAACACTCATCATTTTTATCGTATTTAAACTACCAAAACATCCGAAAACGCTCAGAAATGCATCAAAATACTAAAAATATCCCAGGGATTGTATTTTATACGTTTCTAATGCAAAATGAGCAAAAACAATAAAAAACGAGCAAAGTTTACACAATTGGCAGTTTTAGTCCCCCGACTTTCAAAAATTTACAAAACTAGTCCCTGAGCATTTGTTTTGAAAGAAAAGTCAACCTAAGGCATTTAGAAGTCAAAAATCATCAAAATTAATCCTTAGGTGAGAACTTTGGAAAAATTACACTTTTGGTCCCTGCAGTTTGGGAAATTGACGAAATCAGTCCCTGGGAATTTTAAAAGTGAAAAATATATTTTGTGGTCCTTTGATTTTGAAATGTGGCAAGTTTGGTCCTTGGAATATTTTGGATGGTTGGCAATTATGGTCCTTGAAAAATCAAAAATCACAATTTGGTCCTTGTGCACATTTATAACAAACGGACCCTTGTATTTTTATCATACTTAAACTAATTACCCAATCCAAATATAAACCACCCTAGCCCACTAATACCCCAGCCCACCAATATCAAAAGCCCACCCACGTTTTATAATAAAAACGTTTCAGGGTCAAAGCTAGGTCAACCCTACCATCTCCTTCACCTCCTTTTTGCCCGCCAAAACCAGACACAACCTCTGCCACCTCCCAACAATCTGGTTCCCCCAACATAACCTACCTAGCCAAGCTACTCCACCACCTCCCATGTCAACTCCAACATCCCCAACCCAATTGTCCCCCACACCCTTATATCTCCAACACTGATCTAGGGCTGGAATAAAAAGCAAGAGCAGTCATGTCAATGGCTAGGTGATGTTTTCAGGGAACAAAAGCAACACAAGCACACCAGACAAAGAGGACAGAAGTGAAAAAGAAAGAAAGAGAGGCCTGGTTCAATGAAGTTTCTTTTTATATTTTTTAGTATTTATAAAGAAGTTGTAAGCCATTTTGATGGCCAGTAGTTAATTTAGTTAGTAGTAGGTTTTTAGTATAATTCTTAGTTTTAGTTAAAACTCTTGTATGCTCTTTTCTTTAAGTTCAATGAAAGTTTAAAACCTTTTAATTTTTATGTTCTTACTTCTGCTTATTTAATGGCTTATTAACTGCTTATATGTCCCTGCTTGTTTGCTTATTATGTTGGAGGCTTGAGCTCATTTTACTATTTTATAGCCATTCTAGAAGATTTGAATGCGTTAGTAGAAGAAATCATAGGTAGGCTTAAAAAGGTTTCTCTTATGAAAAGTGCCCAAGTCAGTCCTAAGTTTGATCCCTCATAAGTCCCTTATAAGCTATTTGACCCTGCAAATTGTCATACTTGTGCCTTGGTAGCTTATCTCATTCAATCAATAGTCTATCATCACTTTTCTTTCCATTAGTTTGTAGAAATCTTAGCTCAAACAGCCCCCTCGGGCTGTTTCACCACTTGCAGCCAACTGATAGGCTTGGCTCAGTTGGAACTTTTAGGTTTCTAAATTGCTTAATTGTGTTTCCCATTAGTTTACTTAGACTGCAGTAGATTAGTAGGTAGTAATTAGTAGTAGGGTTAAGTATTGCAGCTATAGGTTTAGATTATTTTGTAGCTTTACTCAGCTTTTGTTTTATGCAATGTTAATCCAACTTTTGCTTTAAGTAAATTTTCAATTAAGCTTTTCAAATTCTGTTTCAAGTTTTATGTAGTCTTGCTTACTGAGTGAATCATTTTATTTTCTGTGTTACCAGCTCTCATGAGTCTACTTATGGCTTATTGAGAGTTTATGTTTGCTTAAACCTGCTTTTAATTTCAAAAATCCAAATCAGCCAACCCAAAAGGACTGTTTGGCACTAGTAGAAATTTGGCTATTGGTCACTTGTAACTCTTGAATCCACTTGTTCAAACTCAAATTCAGTTATTTGGCTAGTTTAAAAGTATCAACTTGCAATGTTATCAAGTTTTTCAAGATTTGAAATGACTTCTAAATTTTCATGTAGTTGGACCTGTTGACACAGCTTTCCTTTGATTTCATGCACTGAAGATATCATGGTTGTTATTGTTGTTCATATTTAGTCCACAAGTGGGTAAAGAACTTGTGCAAACCTGTGTTTGACCTCCCTTGTCAAAACATGATCAAATCAAACCATTGTATCACTTTGGAAATTTGCTGTAACAGTCCCTTTTCAAGCTCACTTTTAGGTTAGGTCATATAGATTTTAGTGTACAAATTTAGTTTTAGGAATTGTTTGTTGAGTGAACTTTGATTATGTTTAGTTTGTTTTGGATTTTGCGTATTGTTGGTTGGCTTATTCAAGGGCTGCAAAACCACTCCCATAACTGATGTAAGCTGCCCTGCTCAGATTCCATTTTTACCAACCCTTCTCCCAAGCTTTTACAAGCTCATCTAGCTCTGAAACTTGGTATTTAGTTTATCTCCTAGCTTGTTCAAATGCTCATATTTTCAGCTTATTTTTAGAATCTTTCATTTGGCCTGTGCTTTAGCTTAATTTAGCTATTTGAACCCTGATTAGGACTGCCTGGTTCAGGAAATTGGTAGAGCTTATTGATTGATGATAGCTTATCTTATCTGATTATCTGTGCTTATTAGGATTTCCCTAGTTGCTAATAGATTGTCCCCCATTAGGACAGCTTATTTGCAGCTTATTGTTAGCTTTCTACCCCTGCAAATTCACCCCTAGGCCTGCTGAGCTTAGTGGTGCCCTGCACCAGCAGACCTCCCAAACACCCAACTTCCCCTGGCTCTCAACAGTTAATTAGTTGGTTTCAAACCCTGAGACTTGGTTCATTTGGAAGCCCCCCTCCCCAGCTTTTTAGCTCAAGCTTTGCTTTGGTCCCTAAGTCACTCAGGTGGGCCCCACATAGGTCCAAAAATACCCTCTCAGGCCTGTTTGGTTCTAAGCTTTTGTAAGTTGCTTATTTGCTAGTTCTTGCTATTTCTGAGCATTTCTTTAGCTGTGATTAGTTGTTTCAAGCTTATATAAGTTATTTGTAGTGAGTTCTAGCTTTTGATAATTATTTGCATTGTTTGCTTATTTTTAAGTGCTTATTTCCTAGTGCTTTTTACCCATTCTGCTTATTTTAGCTTCTTTTTCAGTAGGTTTTATTTTTCTTAAGTTCCTAATTGCATTTTAGAATTTTCCTAAAAATTTCAGATTTTTCTTTGCCTTTTTAGTATTTTTAATAAATCAAACATAGTTTAAGTAATTATTAAATAGTAAATAATTAATGATAAATAGATAAGTAGTGTAATAAATATATTTTCTGTTTTAAAATTAGTTTTATAATATTTTAGATTTTTCAAAATTATAATTTCATTTTCTAGGTTTATTTTATATTTTCTTAATTTTTAGTGTATTATTAAATAGTTAGAAATAGTTTTTAATTAATAATAAATAATTAAAAAGTCAAAAAAAATAATTTTCTTTTTTCTAAAAATTTTCTCTTATCATTAGGATCGTAAAAATATATTTTTCATGTTCGTAGGGTTAGCGTAGCTCGATTTTCACGTTTTTATTTGCGCACTCGCGTTTTTATTAAAGTTACTTTCACGTTTTTAAATTAGATTGCGTTTAGGGTTTCCCTAGTTTCCTATTATCATTCCCGTAGGATTTTAAGTAGTTTTTAAGTTTTAATTTTCACTCCTTGTTCGAATTCATGTTTTAGTTGCGTTAATTTTACTTTTCGTACGTTATTTGCAACTCGCGTTTTACTTAAATAACGTTTGTGTTTTTAAATTTAGGTTACGTTATTAAAAGTAGTTTGTTAAAACAAGAAAAACCAAAAACATAAATAAAGTGATAGCTTCTATTTAAGCCGTTTGGCTTATTTTTCTGCTTACGTATAAGCAATTTCTGATTTTAAGTTTTTGGATTACGTTTTAAGTTACTTAAGTTTCACGTCATTGTTAATATAGTTTGTTTAATCGTTCTTATTCGTTTTTCCTTAGCGTAATCATTCAAAACCCTTTATAAACCTTTTCCTGTCCAATTTCACCCGATCAAATAACCGTTTTGATTACAATTCACACCTCGTCGGGACATACGACCCGGGGAAACACTGTACTTCCACGGAGCATTGACTCTGAGCTGTCTGACTTTGTTGACCATTCCTTGGTCAATATAAGTTAGGTGGTTCGGGCCCAATCAGTGATTATGCACGACAACAATGGGAGGAACAAGGAAAGTTGGGAGTGGTTTGAGATCTAGATTTTGGTGGTATGCATGAGAGTTGTTTTTATCAAATGGTTTTTGGTATGAGTGGGAGACAATAGGAAGACAAAATGGTACAAGTGTCTTAGACACTTACATACCAACGCCACCTCATAGGGGGAGGTGGTGTTGTTGGTTATTTTTGTATAATTTTTAGCTTAAAAGTGTATCATTTAGTATATATTTTGATCCCGATAATTGCAAATGTGGAGTTTTTAAGATGCGAAACTTAAATCCGGTAACGTAAAAATATAAAACTTACAAAAATATTAAAACTTGACAAAAAAAAAAAAAAAAAACTAATTTAATATTTTAGATGACACTTGAGCTTGTTGGGTGATTAATTTTTGTTTAAAAATTAAAAACGTAGACTGAAAACGCATAAAACGAGAAATATGCAAAGTTGAGGTAAAACTAAAAAAGTAAAAATAGAATAATTAAAATGTGATTGTAAGGAACCAAAATGTATAAAAATAATTATACTGAGTATTGTTAGGTGTCGGTTTGAGTTAGATGTACGTTTAACAACGTACGCGGGATAACCTATGCAGTTACCCGTAAGAGTAAATTTACTTAAAATAAAATATCAAGTAAAATTAAATAACTAAATAATGACTTCAAAATTGTGAATTATCACAATGAGCATGTTCATAGCTTTCCAGGAATGCTTGGTAGCATTGACTGTATGCATTGGAAATGGAAAAATTATCTGGTGGGATGACAGGGGCAATATGGTAGGAGTGATAAAAAATACCCAACTATAATGCTTGAAGTTATTGATTCGTACGATTTGTAGATTTGGCATGCATTTTTTAGGGTAGCAGAGGCAAATAATGATATTAATGTTTTAGATAATTCTCCGTTATTCGAAAACATTCTTGATGACATCGCCCCTATAGCTCCATATGAGGTAAATGAAGTTGAGTTTGAAAAGGGATATTACTTAGTTGGCGGAATTTACCCACAGTGGGCAACTTTCGTCAAATTCACGGTCGCAAATGATGATAAACATGTTTATTTTAAAAGGCGACAAGAAAGTGCATGAAAGGATGTCAAACGTTCTTTTGGTGTTCTCCAAGGACGTTGGTGAATAGTACATCAACCGGCACGTCAATACCACGTTACCAGGATAAGTAGAATCATGTATTCTTGCATCATATTGCAAAACATGATTTTAAAAGATGAAAAGTTTGCAATAAGTGAGTACAACAAATTATGAGTGAATCCGATACTACATAGGCAACAAAGGTGGATCGACAGATGTGATGTCTAACGTCGAAAGGCAAAAGAAATACTTGACAAAAATACGCATATTAGTCTCCAAAGAAACATTATCGAGCATATTTGGCGAAAACATCAAGAACAAGAACAAAACGAATAAGTATTTGTAGTTTGTATGTTTTTTTTTTTTTTTTTTTTTTTTTTTTTTTTTTTTTTTTTAATTTCCTTATGTTTTTAAATTTTCGTATGTTTTTATTTACGTATATTTTTTTCATATATTTTTTAGTATCTGTAATTTGTACTTTTATTTAATGAATGAAATATTATTTAGGGAGAATTGCATATATACCCACTAAAACTAAAAAATTTGCATATTTTCTATAAGTTTTCAATGCATGATTTACAATGCAAGTTAAGCATGTTTTGGGTATATATTCAAATATGCAAGTTTTAGTGGGTATATATGCAATTGCCCCTATTATTTATGAGATGATGTAATGAACGAAAAATTAGTTAAAGAGGTTAAATTGTAATTTGTAAATTTTTTAAATAATGGTGGGTCCCAAAAAGTGATGTTATGATAAGGGATGTTTTTTTGATGTTAATGTTGAAATGTTAAAGTTGATGTGCCGCTGATATAACAAGATTTTTTTTCATAACTTAAGTTACCACACCTATCACTCTTAGGCATCGATTTTAAGCAACGTGTCATTTAGTTAGGAAGCCATGTGTAGCTTAGTATTAGACGTGTTCAAGATATAAACATGCAAACTTGGTACTTTTTAAGAGGTTAAATAAATATTTGAGATGCAAAAAGTGGTATTATTTGTCGAAAAAAAAATACAGTTGACATTTTAAAAGAAGCCAAGTATTTTTTTTTTTAATATTAACTGTAATAGTAAAACTTGTTTGGATGAGGATCCTTGCAAGCTGGGACAACTTGACTAGTCAAGTTAGAGGATCCCAACTAATTAGATTAAAATCAAATGTCAAGATTTACTACAAGCATGTGGATTCTCTTTTAATCTTAACCTTTGATTTTAATCTAATGGTTAGGGATCCTCTAACTTGACTAGTCAAGTTGTCCTAACTTGAGAGGATACTCACCCAACTTGGTTTGATAATTGAATGTGGGTCATGTTATTTTCTTTCATTTGATTTTAGGGTAAATTGTAAATTTCGTCCTTAATGTTTGTCAAAGTTGCAAATAACACACCGAGAGAAAAAAAATGCAAATTAGCCACCGAGAGCTAAAGTTGGGTGCAATTTATGCCACTGAGAGCTAATGCGCTTTAGTGCTCCCGTTAGTCAAGGTCAAACCATCTGAAATGACTAATATACCCTCGTCTCCTCCATTATTTGAATTTATTTTGAATTTTTAATTAATTTTATTCAAAATCAAGAACATCAAGAACAAAACCCAGAAATGCAAAATAAATAAATAAATAAAAATAAAATCTTGACACGACTTCAATAACAGTATGCTAGATATTTAAAACAGTTTAGGCAAGTGATTATACATATTTTGGTAAAGTAGAGACATAATATATAGATCTCAACAGTCAATAGTTCAAAGAAAACCGAGTCCATTAAAAGTGATCAAGTACTTAGGGTGTGTTTGGTTCGTAGAATGTTTTTGAAGAAATTTTAATCTTTAGAAGAAATTGTAATTTGAATAAATTGTAATTCAAAGAATTGAAATGTGTTGGAATTGTAATTGATAAAATATGTAATTGTGTTTGGTTGACTCGCAATGTAATATAATTCAGAAAAACATTAATAATAATAATAATAATAATAATAATAATAATAATAATAATAATAATAATAATAATAATAATAATAATAATAATAATAATAATAATAATAATAATAATAATAATAAGATTTGGCTTTGAAAAGGGTCTCTAAAACCATCTCCCTAATGGAAGCAATCTACAAACTCCATGACCCACAATATGAGCTTCTTCTTCTTCGTAATTGTGTAGGGGTTGCGAAATTATCTTATTCTTTAAGGACATATTCTCTTTTGTATTTATTGAAGGCACAAGTTCAGTTTCATCAGGAACTACGTGCTTCCTTAGAGAAGATTGTTACAACTTCAGGCCGGGGTTTGGTGAATGGCAGTGGCGGCTAGCCACTCTCCAAATCAAGTTGGGTGGTCTTGGCATCCTTTCAGCAGGAGACATTATCCGGTATGCTCTTGATACTTTCAACACTACATGCAACGTCGATGTGCTCTCTATCAGCACTTGCACTCCTCCCCCTCCCCCAGTTGATGAAAACCTTGGCAAAGTGTTACATTGGTTTCATTTAGAAGGACCTTGTTTCTAAGTACTCGCTAAGTCCATGACAGGCGGCTATTCTCAGTTGCATTCGTGCCTCACATGCACATGATTTTCTTTTCACCATCCCTATTGACGGCTTGGGACAGAGGATGAACCATCGTCAATTCCGATCTATGTTGTGTTATAGGCTTATTGTACCTATGTTCTCTGAAGGTAGCCTCTGCCGGAGTTGCAATGTGCATCGTATGGACCAATGAGGGGGATCATGCGGTCCGCTGCTCTAGTGAAGTGGGTGTGAAGTTCAGGCATAATTTGGTACGTGATATTCTTGTTGATAACATCAGATATGTTACTATTCAATTGGCTCCTATTGGTTTCCTTACATAGGATGGGAAGGAGCTATGACATGTAGATATGTTACTATTCAATTGGCTCCAAGGTAAAGACGCGTGCTTGGACTAGAATCTCTCTCTTTGTTGGTGTGGGGGCAAATTTGATAACATCAAATAGTCCCCAATAATCTTAGTGTCAATTTCCCCCGTTATGACATCATTTAGTGTTTAATTACCTTCATTTATGCTCTTATTTCTTTATATTCCATTTCAGGACAAGAAAGGAGCAAATTAAAGTTTTTGATGATTATTTGGATTTGTTCTACTGAAGATTGGAGTCTATTCACAAGATCATTCTGAAGATGCAAAGACTACGGCTTAGCTGGATAATGGAGCTACACCGTAGATTACTATTATTTCGAAGAAACTTCTATTTGAAGAAAGCTACGCCGTAGATGTGCCAGTTGGAGTTCTACGACCGTAGTTAGTCATAAGACTACGGCGTAGATGTGACAACAAGATTTCTACTTTACGGCGTAGATGAGTTTATGTGAGATCTACGACGTAGTGGTAAAGAACGAAGACTACGACGTAGTATGACCTAATAACTACGCCGTAGTCTAGACGGGTATTATAAATACCAGACGAATTTCATTAAGTAAGATATCTCCCTTTTCCCAAACCTCACTAGGGTTTGGGGAGAACGACCCAGAAGAAAAATAAAGACCCAAGAAGACCGAAGGAGTAACATTAGCTAGGAGAAATCCTAGTCTAACTCAAGTTTGAATTCCATTATGCTTTATGTTTAATTTTGGATGAATTGACTTTGTTGATTAAGATTTGGTTTAGTTTATTTTGACTATCTATATAGAAGTTTTATTTGCTTGTTTGTAATCCTTTTGTTTCAGTAGTTTTAAAGCCTAATAGTTTCTAGGAAGCCGGGAGAATTGACCATATGACCTTGGACGAATGGGTTGTGAGGGATAAAGGGAATTAGCCATAGTACTTTTGCCCCTCATGTGCGACTTTCAACGAATGAGCACTTATCAGGTAGAGAAGCTTAAGAAGTTAGTGGAAACCTAAGTTCTGACCGGCTGGGTTTCACTTAAACAAGTCTATTAAACATGGTACTTAATGACTCAACATAGTCTACCGGCGACCTCCGTCAATCACTAAGGTTCAATCCTTAGATATCGGAGTAGGAGTCTATGGGAAATAGGACTAGACGAATTGACAAATGAGTCTAGTTGATTTTTACCCACTATATAGAACTATGAACTAGGATTTACTAAACATTTATATCTTAATTTGTTATCCTTTTTGGTTATCTTGTCTTTAGTTCTAATTTTGTTTAATTCTTTTTGATTATGTTTTGATCTTATTTACTATCCTTTCTTTACATCATACCCCTTTTAGTATTTACCTTGTTTCCCCAGAACAACAGCTCTTGGGACGACACTCGGATTTATCTAATGCTATACTTCACATGACCGAGTACACTGCCCCTGAGTATGTGTTAGTCCTAATATCTCCAATTTTATAGATTTAAAACGGGATGAAATAACGCATCAGAATTCATAGGCTCTTGGAATAGCCTTGCACAACGCCGTGGAAAAGAAAAAGAGGAAGTACGCGTCCAAATGTAAGGACAACATATACAAGTTCATATCATTTGCTTTTTCTACGTTCGGGGAATTCGATACGAAGGTTTTGGACACACTTTCACGTATTAAGTTTATTTCTATTAGCCGCTCAAATAATGCTAAGAGTGTTGTTTTGTTTTTCATAGAGTGAGTTTTTGCATTCAAAAAGGAGTGAGAGCTCAGCTTGTGCCTAGACTCCCGTCCAACTTTATGTAAAATTTTTATGTTTCAATAAAATATTATAATAATAATAAAATAAAACTGAAAATAATAAAAAAATGATGATGATGATGATGATGATAATAATAATAATAATAATAATAATAATAATAATAATAATTTATAAATGTTGATCCTTAAATTATAAAATACTAAGTTTCAATGTAATTCAAAACTTTCCATCCTGGCTATGTAGTATGAATTTCCTTACTTGATGTAATTAGAATGATTGAATTACCATTACATTGTAAACCAAACAACCTACATAATGTAATTTGAATTACAATTACAAATTTACAATGAACCAAACGAGGCCTAAAGGATAAAGATGTATTAATTCTGATAACACAAAAACGAAATACACATCATGTAACCGAAGACAAAATGTTAGGAAGATAGAAGAAATAATGAAGAATATGATGATGTTGTCATGGTTGCTTTCAGCGATCCAATCTTCACCATATGTTCATTTGATCTTTCATTGATGCCTATTCTTCTTTGATGTACTAATGAATCTAATTCTGAGAAGGATGTTCATTCTAAAATCATTTTCCTTCACCTAATAATATGTAAATTAAAAAAAATTAAAAATAAAAAATAAAAAAATAGACCCGTTCATTCTAAAATCATTTATCTTCATCCTAACAAATCGTTTATATAATACAACAAAACTCATATTGGGAATTTTTCATTTAAAAAAAAATGCATTCATACCTTATTTAGTAATAATTTTATTTAAAAAAAAAGATTATTTTCTTATTAAGTAATATTTTATATTTATCCATAACACAAGTAGAAGATAAATACAAAAAATATAGATAAGATGCAATTAATAATAGGATTAAAATTTATAAATAATTATCTTTAATAATAAAAAAATTATAATTAAACATTATAAATCAAACAAAACAAATATTAAATTATTTGTTTTTTAATAAATAAAAATATATGATTAAAATTTTTTTAAAAAAACTCGCGCGTGCACGCGCATTATAACTAGTATGTAAATAAAATAAAAAAGGGTAATGCTTTTATGTAGTAAGTACTAATCTGTAGTCGATCTAAACGCTGCCAAACAAGTTTTTGCTTGAGGTATCATAAATGGTACTAGACTAGTATATTAATACAAACAAGGTGTTTAACATGTTGGATACAAACAAGTTTTAAGTAACAATTTAATATGAAAAATAAAAAGAGTTGAGTTATTTTAGAGATACTGGCAGGGTTCCTACGCGATGCAGCTGCAAATACTCTGCAATTTAAATTTTAGTTAATAATTTATTTTATTTGTACATTTTTTGGCAATATCTTTATTGATTAGTTTGTTCTTTTAAGGACTATAATCAATGACAAAAGTTTGGTGAACTTTGCTTAGATTGTTATTTTATTTGTTTGTTTTTTTTATTTAGTATCTTGCTTGGCTTGTATAATGTATTCTTTGAATAGTATTTTTTATTGAAATGAATTTTTAAAGTATCATTAATTAGCAGCTTGCATGACTTGTACTTTATATTTTAGTACTTGTATTTATTATTAAATGAGTGTTTTAAGAATGTATATATTAACTATGCATCAATGAATTGTAAACATTGCATAATTACTTGTATTATTGAAAATTAAGTTTTTAAGGTATTTAATTTTAGGAAAATGTATATTTAGCTTATATAGTTGTATTGCTGAATTTTAAGGCATTAAATGCCTCAAAAAGGCTAAATGCTTTTTAAGATAGTAAGAATAAAAAGCGTGAAGATTAATTGACTAGTTCTAGCTACTCATTTTTAATTAAAAAAAAAAAAAAAAAAAAAAAAAAAAAAAAAAAAAAACTCATTTAGATTCTCTACCATTGAACTGAATGTTCAGTGAACATTTAATGAATTATTCGGTAAAATGTATGTTTGCTTATTAAATGAACGGACATGAACAATAAATACGTTTGTTTATTTAAATGAATGAACATGAACAAAAGTCTTGTCCGTTCATTTATGTTCAGGAGCGTCCAATTATGCATTTGTTAACGCTCGTTTATGTTCGAATATCGTATATTTTTATACACTTTAAAATTGTTTTACTTAAACAAAACAACACTTATAAAACACATTATTATGCATATTCTTAAAATTTTGTATTTATTAGTCTATGTTCATGTATATTCGTTCGTTTATTTTCATTTAATATCTTATTGAACAAACATAAACGAATATGAACAACCTTAGTCTCTTAATAAACGACTATGAACAAGAAAATTTATCCATTTAAGTGATCCTGTTCATTTATTTGTCTGATCAAAATTAAACGAACGAACAAAAACAAGGCTCCGTCCGTTTCTTATAACTTCGGATGTTTCTTTTGTAGTGTGTCTTTAATGATTGTGTTTTTTATGTGTGTTATTAAGTTAGATTAAAGTGTTGTCAAGCATGTAGTGTACTTGTGTTGTTTGTTATTATTATTATTATTATTATTATTATTATTATTATTATTATTATTATTAAGAGACTCTAAATCTGAAACTGATTCGCACATTTGAATCAGAATCTGAAGCTTAAATATCTGAATCTAAATCAAATAATATTGTTTGTTTTTAACTTTTTAAATGTCTGAATTATATAAGTACAAATTAGTTTTATTCCTACAAACATAAATGTGTTAAACCATTAAATGAAGCCTTTTAGTAAAAAATTAACATAGTCTAGCAACATGAAAATAAAGTGTCTTAAACAAAATATTCAAGAACATGCAATTTAATCTTGAAAATTAGTCATATGTCATTGATTTATTGTACTCCCATGTTGTTGAAAATTTACATCAATTTACAAACTGTTTGTAACAACCGTGATTTTAGCAGGTTAGTTAGACTTTTAGCCTTGAGTTAATCTAACTTTGTTTGGTGTGGTTTGAGTAGTTATATGGGTATATGTGTGTTATAGTGTGGTTAGTATTTGAGTTAGCACTAAATCCCTTCGCGTTGTGGTTGTTATTGTGATTTCTGATGATGTTAATTTTGGGAAAGTTCATTTTGATCACCCGTGTGGTGTAGAAATGGCTTGTGTATATTTGGTGTTTTGAGGTTTTGCGTAACGAGTCTTTGTTCAAGTAATTGAGCTTTAGTAAGTTACGAGAATGTTGTTTTTGTGAGAAATGTTTATGGAGTGTGTGAAAATCTATTTTTGGAAACTTTATTTTGAAAAAGAATATTTTCCGGTTTGTCGTAAAATTAAGGCTTATCGCGAAAGACGTTAGGTTTTGTTATGGGAATACATAAAATATGAAAAGTATGAGGTTTTGAGTGTAATAAATAAATTTAATATATATATATATATATATATATATATATATATATATATATATATATATATATATATATATATATGTATGTATGTATGTATGTATGTATGTATGTATGTATGTATGTATGTATGTATAGGGGCGGCCGAATATATGGATTAGGGGAAAAAAGGAAACCAAATTTGATACCAAATACAACTCTAAGCCTTAAGGGTTATCCAAAATAATTATAAATACAAAATTAAAACCTCCCTACCCTTTTTTCTTGAATGTACGGTCGACCAAGGAGGGGGAAACAAGAGAAAATTTTAGGGTTTTGTTTTTGAAGCTAAAACCAAGATCAAGGTATATTTTTAATACTAGTTTTCATGTAATTAATTAATTATTGTTATGATTCATGTAATATTTAATATGATAGAATCTAGGGTTTATATACTTCTGTAAATTAATGAAGTAAAACATGTTAGGATCATTAGTTGTTAATAATATGGTTATTGGATAAGAGAATTGAGTGTAAAACGCGTTATATTATGTGTTAGGGTTTGGGCAGAAAATTAAGGCTGTAAAGATGTGAGTGTAAATAACCGATGGTGAAGAGTTAAGTCACGAATTTTAGGTCTAAATTGAAGTTGAATGAGAGAGCTTTCCAAAAAGTCCAGCCACGATTGATTTCAAGGTCGGAAAGTTGGTCTTTTGATTTTTCTTTGTTAAGGCGTCAAAGCTGTCAAACCGGGACAGATTTTGGGTAAAAGTTTGAGGGTGTTTTGTGGTTGTAAAAATGGTATTTTGACTAGGCCTTCTGGAATAGTTAAGTATTAGGTTATATTAGACTACCAAGAAAAGGATTCGCGATAAAAACTTGTGGAAGTATTTTATGTTAATCAAAACTTTTTGGTGTGTGTTCAGATCCGAATTTGAGTAGTTGACAAGTTTGATTTTCTTTTGAGTGCTTGTGTGTGTTATTGGTCCATGGCCTTCTGGGATTAACTTCTATGCTTATGAGAGACCATGGTAAATTTTTTGTGTGAGTTGTTGAGCTTTATTTGTCGTGATTTTATGTGGGCGAATGTACCTAAAAATTCTGCATTTTCTGATTTTAAAGGTGCAAGGGATTTAGTGAGTATTAAGTTATGGTAGTGGTTAGTATGGTGTCTAGGAGATCTATGGTGGGTCATATGAGTCTTAGACATCCATCATGTGTGTATTACATAGGTTGTAGCTTTTAGCTTTGTTGATATAAATAAATGACTAAAAACGTTATTCATATCTTTCGATATCTCTATGTTTTGATAATCACAAAACGAAACTCATCAACCCAAAGATCTTGACGTAAACAAGTATTTAGTAGTAAATAATCACTTTCACCATCTAATCACTTAAGGTATGAATAAACATAGTGTTTAATGCATTATAAGATCAAAGGGATATTATTACAAAGTTTATTTTAATATATAAACTTATTATATATTTTTTAAAAACACTTTTGGTAATAAAGAAAAATGTTTTAATCATACTAAATATATGATTTCAAATTTTTAACCAAAATCAGTTAGTTTTTCACCAAATAAACTTTCCTCACTAAAAAACAAAAAATCTGGCCGTTACAGCTGGGCGGCCCCCTTAATTATAAAGGGCGGTCCCCTTAATTTTAAGGGGGCTGGCCTTGATTTAAGGGGACCGGCCACGCTCCTCTGTCAGATTTTGTTGCCTATAAATACCACCTCAAATCTGGAATTTTTCTCACCTTTTTGCACTAGAAACTTTCTGATTCAAATCTCCATTTCAATCTTAAAAGTCCTTTGATCATATAATTCATAAGCCTTTGTTTCCAAGTGATCCAAAGCCTCATTCATTCAAGTGCAAAGAGAAGAATACTTCTATTCATCAAGACTAGGAGTATTACAACTTAGTATCATCTTGCTATCTAAGTTGCTTGATTATTTCATCTTGTATATCTTTCAGTCTTTGGTGAATATAGTGTATACATTGGTTAGTTAGATTTAGATATAGGATCTAGATTTATTGAAGGTGTGAAGTAGTACTAGAAGTGAACAAGTAGTGGTGAATAGGATTGGTGATAGAAGAAATAATTAGTGGTAGTATATTGAAGTGGAGATAGTTGTGAAGACAAAGAAGTTGAAGCTTTGAAGTTGAGAAGACCTTGAAGCCTAGAAGTTGTGAAGTAGTATATATCTTGGAGTAGTGGTTAGGACTTAGTAGTGAAGGTGTGAAGAAACAAGTGGCGTGAAGAAAAAGACTTAGGAAGTAGTTAGTTGTGAAGAAACTAGGAGCGAAGTAGAAAGTTGTGAAGAAGCTAGGAGTGAAGTACAAAGGTGTGAGGAAGAATTGGTGTGACGAAGATTGGTGTGAAGAAGTTGTGTAGAAGTTGTGATTGTGTTGTGACAAAGTTGTGGTGTGTTATTTGGTGTGTAAGGTTTTCTCCGCCATAAGGGAGGTTTTTGATCTAGTGAAGAAAACTCTCGAGTAGGTGACTCGGGGAGTGGAGTAGGGCAAGGAAGGTGTCCTTGTAGCCGAACCACTATAAATCCTTTGTCTCTCGGTTTGATCTTTCCATATCTCATTTTTTGATTACTTACTTACTAGCATTTCATAAATAATTATAATTGCTTGTGTTGTGCGTATATTGATTTCACATAATGATCAAACTAAAATTCATTCATAACATTAATCTTACAAAAACAAACCAAGTACATATACTTGTATTAAAATACTTATACATATATATATGCTTATATATATGATATATGAAATTATAAGTTCTTTCTCAACATTATACATAAATAGTGTTTATACAAAATTATAAATATACTAGTATCGACACTTTCGCATTAAAGAGTTTTGAAATTGTACATTATACATAAGTAGTGTTTATACAAAATCGTAAATAAACTTGTATCTATATGTTTGCATTAAAGAGTTTTGAGATTTTCATATAAACTTTAGAAGCTAACTTTTACAAAACAAATAAAACGAAAAAGATGTAAAACTATTCAAACCCCCCCCCCCTTCTAGTTTTCCACAATTGGTATCAGAGACAGGTCTAGCAAGACTTTTAAAATATATTGTATTTTAAAACTTGTAACGATCTATGGAATTCGAAAAATATCTAGAAGGGGAATTTACGCAAAAACCACCATTATTTGAAAATGATCATTTTCTTGAATGGAAAACTAAATTTGAAAATTATGTGAAATCAATAGATCTTGATCTTTGGCATATCATTTCAATTGGTGATCTTAAACCAACCAAAATGGATTTTGAAAATCAATATAATAATCTTCAAACCAAGATTGATAAAAATACTAAAGCCAAATTACTCATTTTCAAAACTCTACCAAGAGTTGAATATGAAAGATTATTTCTTTGTAAAACGGCAAATGATATTTGGAAATGTCTTTTAAAGTTTCACCAAGAGAAATGTAAAACCAAAGATGATAAACTTGATATTGCACAAGAAATAGTTACTCTAGAAAATTTAATAGATAAATATTTAGTTGAAATGAACACATGTACTACTAGTTCAAATGTGATCATTGAAGGTATCAATAACGAAGAATGCATGAGTCAAATCCGAAGAAAGAGTGTTAATGAATCATGGTGCAACAAGTATGAAGAAGACGATGATAATACGGCTCGTGAGAATATTCAAACAAATGTGAATACAAGTATTGATAGTAAGGACTACATGATTTTTGATCTAAGCGAAACTACAAATAAAACATGGAGCGACATGGACGATGGAATTGATCAACATATAGCATGTGAAGATTATACAACTACTAATAAGGTACAATCCGAAACCGAACATTTTTGCTATGATCAATTTATATTAGAATTTTCAAAATTGGAAAACAACTTCAAACATTTTTGCAACATTGACTCAAAAATGATTATTAAAAATAAATCTTCAATATTCATTGAAAACAATTTTGAAAAGGAAATAATTTTAGAAGATAAAATGTCTAGACTTGAAAGCAATATTGAAATTGATCTTAAATGTAAATATTGTCAAGACTATAAACATGAAATTAAAATGGAAAATGAAAAAGCAAAAATATTAGCAAAATTTGAAAATAGCTCTAGATCTTTAAAATATTTACTTAACATTCAAAAGTCATTTTATGATAAAACCGGCTTAGGATTTACCACAAATGGTCCTTCAACAAATATATCAAAACAAATAAAATTTGTTAAACCTAGTGGAGAAATTTAGAACTAATATTATTTACACCCATTATTTATTCTCTAGTCAAGAAAGTCATTGTTTGTTGATTAAAACAAACCACTGATGAATTCTTGTACTTCTCGACGACATCCTCATCATGTGCATTTAAATGCAATGGATGTTCTCAACTAACCAACTCAGACCCATGAGAATCTGGGTACCATGCTCTTTATCATGTTTAGGTAATTAACGAACGAAGAGACTATTACGTTTTGGATTGCTCACCTTGCTCTCTTACTTTTGACGACTATTGGTTCCTATCACTATGTTTCACATTCTGCACATGATTTGCCTATGACGTTGTTGCGGTCATTTATTGTCTCGGCGTTTTGTTCTTCACTTTTGGAGTATTGGTTTTATGGTGTGTTCGTTGCTATTTCAATACGAAGGTTTTTAAGCACAACTATTCTTGGTCCTCACGATTTGTGATGATTGTTGTGATCGATTAAGTTTTTCGGATCAAGCCTCCTTGATCTTTATTGCGTTGGGATTTTACTTTGCTTCTTCGACATGCTTTGGGCAAACTTTTATGATGTCTTTCATTACTCCAATGCCCACTCTTAAAGAAAAGCTGGACCTGAGGTAAGTTTTCTTTTCAAAAACTTGTCAATATTACATTATATTAGAGCGTGCTTTAATTAGTATATTAATATGATTTAATTTATAAGTTGCCATGCTTTTAGATCATTAATACTAATATATGTATACATGATAATAGGATAATTAACCCTCTTATTGTTAAGTCTATTATCATTTTTCTTAGTCTTCATTTATATTGAAAATTTTCTATGATCTATAGTAGAATACTTACCATTTAAGCTATATGATCTTACTAGTTGCATTAATAGATGTGCTATAATTAAGACTTGTTAGTAACTTAATATTATGATGTATTTTGTATACATATGTATATATACATATGTTTATCTTGTATCCATAGATGATTTACTTTGTCCCTCTCTATCTCATTGCATTTAGATCATAAACATCTACCATCTCTCTTACATATCTTTAGTTGCCATTAGAGATGATTATATGTGACAATAGGCTTAATTGATTCTCTTGAGCATGATAAGTTTCCATTTCAAATCCTTCACTTGCAATTTCTTGTTATCAAAATCAAAACATCATGTTTAAAACCTCTCTCTCCTTGAATAATTTTTTTTTTTCAAATATCTATATTATTTTTCTTCAAACAACATGTTTAACTATAAGCTTCCATAACTTTATTTTAATCAAAAACAAGATTGAAATTTTTTTTACATGTTATGAAACAAAACTCAATTTATTTTATTGTAATGCACACTTGAATTTATTTCAAAGCATTGTTGAATATAACTAAAAACGTTTTATTTAAAAAAAAAAAAAAAAAAAAAAAAAAAAAAAAAAAAAAAAAAACATATTTGATTATCTCACATGTGTCATACACTTCTATGGAAATGACATTCACAATTTAATCAAATTATTTCATGAGAATCATGGTTTGTCCATATGAATCTTGTTTGTAACAAGTCTTGAAGTCCATATAATCATATCTTCCTACTTGTTAATTGTAAGCACTCATCAATATGTTTGCACTAGCCTACATATTATCATTTTCATATAGTTGCATATTTAACTAGTTTGCTTTATTGCTTCCTTGGTTGCCTATCTTAATTGATCAATTAGTAGATTGCATGATTATTAGAAATTAATTGTCTACTTTACTTATTTCTATAACACTCTCTACATTCATGAATAGTTTGCCCTATATTGCCTCAAAGAGTTGAACTTACTTGAATCCAAATCCAAAAACACAACCTTTTTGAAAATTTTCTGCCAAAAACCCATTTCTGGCATTCTGGGAATCACCAGATGGGCGGCCCCCTTAATTATATAAGGCGGCCCCCTTAATTTTAAGGGGACCGGCCCCTAATTAAGGGGACCGGCCATCTGATGGTCGGGGATACTGTTTTCTTTATCACTTTTTGACCCATTTCACCCTATACTTCCCAAAATTCACAAACATATTTTGTCCCATACTATCCCTCAAAATTTACCTTCTTAAACCACATTTCTCATACACTATAAATACCCTCTTCCCATCATTAATGCCATCACACCCAAACATGTCATCTCCCAACAACCAAAAACCAAAGATTTCAAGAACCGCAAGGATCTCCGTCAAACCCGTTTGGAGGAGGAAACTTGATTCTTGTCATAACTCAAGTGATGTTGTTCCAAGTCAACCAACAACTAAACCTCAAACCCACACTAATGACTCATCTCACAACCTATCATCCAATCATGCCCTCATTAATGCTTCTTCTTATGATGAGCATGCTCAATCCCAAAACAACAATCCCAATCTCTCAATCAATACCTCACATGTTGCTCATTCAACAAAAACACCACCCACTCATGAAGAATCTCTTCCACCCATTTCATGTTTTCATGACTACCCAAGCTCAACCATGTCTCCACCACCAAGAGTACCACCACCACATCCTACAACTTCACATGCCATTCCTATGTTGCATGTTCAAACCTTCACCCAAGATAACTATCATGTTCCACCACCATCATCTTCCTCCGAACACTTGAAGTTCGTTGAGGAGCTAAAAGAGGCTCATGAGCTTAGTGCTCTTTTAGCATTACATCTTGCTCAACGCAATTTGGATCCACCTCAATCAAGCTCACCATCATCACCACACAACATCAACCAAATTGAGAAGCATGTCAACAATTGCCCTTGTTGCATCTTCCTCCAACAACAAACCATTGCATTGAATGAGCACTTTACTTGGATTGAGTATCTTCTTACTAGATCTCAACAAACACCATCACTTGAACAACATCAAAACCCTCAATCAACAAACCCAGCTTCAAATCCACCACCTACAAGCTCCACATCTCCAAACTCACCAACATCCATGCAACCAAAAGTTTATCTCCACTAAACCACCAAGCATTTTATATGCTTATGTTTCTCATTTTCAAATAAAACTCCTAAACCATTTTGGGATTCAAGAAAGTTTGGTGACACTCCTTGTTGGCACATTAGGATGCTCTACTTAGTTTAGTATTCTATCTTTATGGCCTTTGTAACAATGATTATGGGTTGACATAATCATTTTCTATTAATGAATGATTTAATATGTGTTTCTAATTATCTTTTGCCATGCTTATTATTAGTTGGTATTATGCTATATGTGTTTGCTTGTGCCATGCTTGTGCTTCTAATATTTTTCTTGCAAGAATTCCAATACTCGAACCCTTGGTGCCCTCAAACAAGGGGGAGCATACATCAAGGGGGAGCTTCCTTCTTATTGGTTTAAACCTTTTTGATTTTACAAAAAGGGGGAGAAGTGAATATAAACTCACTAAATACTTGTCTAAAAATTAAATTTTGGATTTAATGAGTTTAGGTTTTGTAATCATCAAAAAGGAGGAGATTGTTGATATAAATAAATGACTAAAAACGTTATTCATATCTTTCGATATCTCTATGTTTTGATAATCACAAAACGAAAACTCATCAAACCAAAGATCATGACGTAAACAAGTATTTAGTAGTAAATAATCACTTTCACCATCTAATCACTTAAGGTATGAATAAACATAGTGTTTAATGCATTATAAGATCAAAGGGATATTATTACAAAGTTTATTTTAATATATAAACTTATTATATATTTTTGAAAAACAAATTTGGTAATAAAGAAAAATGTTTTAATCATATACTAAATATATGATTTCAAAATTTTAACCAAAATCAGTTAGTTTTTCACCAAATAAACTTTCCCCACTAAAAAACAAAAAATCTGACCGTTACAGCTGGGCGGCCCCCTTAATTATAAAGGGCGGTCCCCTTAATTTTAAGGGGGCCGGCCTTGATTTTAGGGGACCGGCCACGCTCCTCTGTCAGATTTTGTTGCCTATAAATACCACCTCAAATCTGGAATTTTTCTCACCTTTTTGCACTAGAAACTTTCTGATTCAAATCTCCATTTCAATCTTAAAAGTCCTTTGATCATATAATTCATAAGCATTTGTTTCCAAGTGATCCAAAGCCTCATTCATTCAAGTGCAAAGAGAAGAATACTTCTATTCATCAAGACTTGGAATATTACAACTTAGTATCATCTTGCTATCTAAGTTGCTTGATCATTTCATCTTGTATATCATTCATTCTTTGGTGAATATAGTGTATACATTGGTTAGTTAGATTTAGATATAGGATCTAGATTTATTGAAGGTGTGAAGTAGTACTAGAAGTGAACAAGTAGTGGTGAATAGGATTGGTGATAGAAGAAATAAGTAGTGGTAGTATATTGAAGTGGAGATAGTTGTGAAGACAAAGAAGTTGAAGCTTTGAAGTTGAGAAGACCTTGAAGCCTAGAAGTTGTGAAGTAGTATATATCTTGGAGTAGTGGTTAGGACTTAGTAGTGAAGGTGTGAAGAAACAAGTGGCGTGAAGAAAAAGACTTAGGAAGTAGTTAGTTGTGAAGAAACTAGGAGCGAAGTAGAAAGTTGTGAAGAAGCTAGGAGTGAAGTACAAAGGTGTAAGGAAGAATTGGTGTGACGAAGATTGGTGTGAAGAAGTTGTGTAGAAGTTGTGATTGTGTTGTGACAAAGTTGTGGTGTGTTATTTGGTGTGTAAGGTTTTCTTCGCCATAAGGGAGGTTTTTGATCTAGTGAAGAAAACTCTTGAGTAGGTGACTCGGGGAGTGGAGTAGGGCAAGGAAGGTGTCCTTGTATCCGAACCACTATAAATCCTTTGTCTCTCGGTTTGATCTTTCCATCTCTCACTTTTTAATTACTTACTTACTAGCATTTCATACATAATTATAATTGCTTGTGTTGTGCATATATTGATTTCACATAAAGATCAAACTAAAATTCCTTCATAACATTAATCTTACAAAAACAAACCATGTACATAAACTTGTATTAAAATACTTATACATATATATATATGCTTATATATATGATATATGAAATTATAAATTCTTTCTCAACATTATACATAAGTAGTGTTTATACAAAATCATAAATATACTAGTATCGACACTTTCGCATTAAAGAGTTTTGAAATTGTACATTATACATAAGTAGTGTTTATACAAAATCGTAAATAAACTTGTATCTATATTTTTGCATTAAAGAGTTTTGAGATTTTCATCTAAACTTTAGAAGCTAACTTTTACAAAACAAATAAAACAAAAAAGACATAAAACTATTCAACCCCCCATTCTAGTTTTCCACAAGCTTGACCTTGTGTAATGTGGATTATTTTTGTGTGCTATAGATTGTGAGTTGTTTTTGTGGAAGCTGCGGAGTTTAAGGTGAGTTCATAGTCCCATATTTTTACTTGTTTTAAACTTGGGATGGGAATGATGCTTGTCTTATATTGTTTAAGTTACTGTGATTATGTGTGTGTCAAAAGAGCTTGGACTTATAATGTTATCGTATGCATGCTATGTGTGATTATTTGCTTATGTGGTCCAATTGGGGGGGGGGGGGGAGCATCCAATTGGAGAGTAATACTCCTACTCGTACCAGATTATGTGGATTGGATAATGTGATGATAATGTTGTGTGGTCCAATTGGGGGGGGGGGGGGGAGTATCCAATTGGAGAGTAATACTCCTACTCGTTACTAGTTTATGATTTCCAATTAGGAGGATGCTTATCCTGTTACTCGCGCATGCGACCTAATTGTAGTTTATTGGGGTCGAAGGACACGAGCCGTCCTGTTGTAATCATTGTGGGGTCGGAGGACACGAGCCGTCCTATTGGTTGCCTTATGTGTGTTGTTGCCTTGTGTGTGATTCTTGACTTCCAAATACATGTAGCTATATGATAACTGTAATTTATTCGTCCAGCTATGTTTTTATAATCACAGTGAACTGGTTGCCTTGAGAGTGTAAGTGTGTCTAAACCTATGAATCTCACCAACGTTATGTTGACATTTTAAGCATCATTTTCAGGTGAGCAATCTAAGGCCAAAGTTGAGGGCAGCAATTAGGCGAGACTTAGTTGCATATGGAGACTTTGTTATGTTTTAGGATTTGACTTTATTTGGATTTGGTTTTGATACATTTATGTTTTCCGTTTGGTACTTTCATGTCTATTGAAGTTACCTTTTGGATTTTGTTTTGGTTATTTATTTTATCTTGAGGTATTGTTACAACACTATGTGTTGGTACATTGCTCTATTTATGTGCATGTAGTTGTTCTCTATGTTGACACCAGGTGTTGTGATGATATCCATGAAGTTACACCCGCACGTTTCTGCCGTGGCGGGGTGTGACACTGTTTCTATCATTTTATTTTACAATGATAAGATTGCGAAAAGAATAATTAATATTATGCTTAACATTGCCAATTAACAAGATTTTATAATGTTAGTTTGTTGGGTATGATTTTCGACCCAATGGTCTCTGACAACATATTTAAACATAAAATAGCCTAATCAAGAAAGTCTCTGATATAAGTAAGTGAGAACAACACTCACTGATAAGGATCAGAGAGTAAGTTACCCTCTGATGTAAATCAACAGTCTTACTTTCTGATGGTTATCAAAAAGTGTTACTCCCTGATAGTTATCAGAGAGTACACCCTGATGATTGTGAGTGATAGGTGCCTCACTAATGATCATCAGTGGATGTAACCTCACTAATATAAAAAAATTAGTGAGCGTTGTATAAAGCTCAACCAACTGCCAAGCTTTAGGGAAGTCGAAGATCAACTGAAGAAACACTTTGTATGACTGATGCGGTGTTAGGGAGCAAGGTACAAGGAGCTATAAGTAACACAAGTGGGACTGAGGACTGACAAATACCTCAGTTACCCCGAAGACTTAAAGGGACTTAGTATATGATGAATGGGCGAGAAACTTGTTGGGAAGATAAGCGTAAGGTCTTATCAAATGACGATAAAGCAAGATCTTGGGTACAAAAGTTGTCAGCATTGGAAAGACAAATGCACGCTCCACCTAGTATATTAGGCACGTACTAAGCTACTTCAAGGCCGGGTAATCACAACACCCACGTGCATCCACAATTCATTGGCCTATTTAAATGAAACTTTGTAACCGGGATAAGTACGATTCTAAACAAACACATAAAGTAGAACGTAGCTCTATAGCTGATAGAATCCCCTCCCCAGGAACTTCTAAGCAAAGATAGTTGCCACTAGATTTTCCGAAGGGAGTGTTATATTTGTCGCTCAACTGGAATAGTTTTACCGAGGGCTATTCCACTATAAATATTTATTCTTTAATACTCCCTCTGTCCCATATTAAGTGTCCACAATGGAATCTTGGGATGTCCCAAATTAAATGTCCATTCGTACCTTCCAACCAAATAAGATGAGACTTTAGTGGGTAAAAATAATTTTTGATTGGTGGAGAATGTAGTTAGTGGAATCTCTTAAAACTTTGTACATTTGGTAAGTGGACACTTAATATGGGACGGAGGGAGTAAAAGATTTATATACATTGAAAAGTACAAATGGTGTTATTATGGTTTTGGGTGATGTTGTTACTATCCTTGTTACAAATAGGAAGATTTCGGCATTTAATCAAACCTTGTAGACCAACAAGTGGTATCAGAGCGGTTGGATTTCTCATATTACAGATCCATTCTTGAGTGACTGCTAATAATCCATTGCAGTTCTTAAATGACAGCTAAAAACACAAATCCAGAACCATCCTCTTCCAACCCCACCAAAATTTACTCTTCCATAAATCATTCATCTTTAACTCTGCAAGATCAGGCTGTATCACAATGATCTTGTATGAATAAAGAAGCACCAATAGACTCCACTCTAACTCTTATATAAAGGAGCACAAGGGGGTTCCTAGATGGTGTAAATCAAAGAATGATTGAAGGGGAGCATCAGGGGAAGGATGGTATTGTCTTCAGTCAAGCGGAAATGCTGTATCAGGGAGTGTTCCTAAATGAAATGTTCCCTGAAGCTCAAATATGTCACTGAAGACACCAACAACAAGGGGAAAATATTCACTGTTTAAAACCTTTATTCCCTTGTTGTACATCAGTTGTAAGAAGAAGCTTTCTTGCTCACTTACAACTGATTATAAATAGGCTATCTTTGTTCTTAAACGGGAAACTGTGGGGTGAAGTAACTGACCATGCAGTCTCTAAAATATTTCAAGATAGCCAAATCAATATAAAAGGAAGCTGAACCAACAGTGACTCTGATCTATGACAACTGATAGTTCAACATCCATGTCAATATCATCTTTAGCAACAATAAAGAAGAAGACTGTACTTGTTATATTCTTCTTTATTGCAAATCAGTATGTAAGAAAAAGCAGTTATGCTCACTTACTACTAATCTAGATTAGGCTATTTGTATATTAAAATAGGAGGAGATTGTTAGGTCTGATTTTTGACCCAGTGGTCTCTGACAATATATTTAAACATAAAATAGCTTAATCAAGTAAGTCTCTGATATATGTCAGTGAGAACAACACTCACTGATAAGGATCAAAGAGTAAGTCACCTTCTGATGTAAATCAAAGGTCTTACTCTTTGATGGTTATCAGAAAGTATTACTCCCTGATGGTTATCAAAGAGTACACCCTGATGATTGTGAGTGATATGTACCTCACTAATGATCATCAGTGGATGTAACCTCATTGATATAAGAAATCAGTGAGCGTTATATAAAGCTCAACCAACTGCAAAATCGAAGACCAACTGAAAAAACACTTTGTATAACTGATGCGGTGTCATGGAGCAAGGTACAAGGAGCTATAAGCAACATCAGTGGGACTGAGGACTGACCAATGCCTCAGTTACCCTGATGACTTATCTCTACAAGGGACTTTGTATATGATGAATGGGCGGGAAACTCATTGGGAAGAAAAGCGTAAGGTCTTATCAAAGGACAATAAAGCAAGATATTGGGTACAAAAGTTGTCAGCATTGGAAAGCCAAATGCACACTCTACCTACTAGGCACGTGCTAAGCCACTTCAAGGATGGCTAACCACAACACCCATGTGCATCCATAGTATTCCTTGCCTCCTTGGTATATTTAAACGAAACTTTGTAACCGAGATAAGTAGGATTCTAAACAAACACATAAAGTAGAACTTAGCTCTATAGTTGATAGAATCCCCTCTCCCAAGAACTTCTAAGCAAAGCTAGCTGCCTCTAGATTTTTTAAAAGGAGTGTTACCTTTGTTGCTCAACTAGAATAGTTTTACGAAGGGTTATTCCACTATAATGTTTATTCTTTAATAAAATATTTATACACGTTGAAAAGTATAAATGGTGTTATTATGGTTTTGGGTGATGTTGTTACTATCCTTATTACAAGTAGGAGGATTCCAATATTTACTCAAACCTTGTAAACCAACATAGTTAGGTGTAACAATCAATTCCTAAATGAGGTGATAAGATGTAGAATAACAAGGTCGGTAGGTATAACAACCTTGTATGTAGTAAATAAAAAAAATTAAGCTCGTGTTTAAAGTACATGTGTTACAATTTAATTTCATAAATTAATTGTATATTACTATTGTTGAAAAATTTCTCAAGTGTTTGAGCATCATCATAATTATTATTTTGAACATTATTTGTTTTCAAAAAAGGGTAATTCTCATAAGCATACCATCAATATTAAAGGAAAAATAGAGAAAAATATCGTACAAAATGAAAAAAAAAAAAAAAAAAAAAAAAAAAAAAAAAAAAAAGTTATGAGACATTAAGACACCCCTCCAGATTTATTTGGGTAAGAATTTTTAACTTCTGCCTGTGTCGAAAAAAAAGGTTTTATTAGGCTAAATGTCTGAACGCATTTGAATGAGTTACGTCTATAGACTTTTTTGAAAAATAAACACCACTTTACTTGGTGGGGAATGGTGACAGTCTGACAAATATCAAGTGACTGTGCATATTTGGCTATGATATTTGTAAATGGGTTTGGCTGATTTGCAAATGTTATTTACTTTGATGGTTTTGGTTAGGGGTGTTTATCGGTTCGGTTCTCTGGTTAATCGGTTTATTTGGTTCGGGTTGTTCAGTTAATTTTTTTGGGTCATGATGAAGCGAAAAGTGTACCGCTTTTAGGGGGTCATTTAAGCCCTAATTCGAGATTATTCGATCAAATATTGCCCTAAATCGTTTCTTTTGTCATTTTAGGTACTTTTGGAGAGAAATCTGGAAAAGGAAGCATTTTGGACGTTTTTGGAGCATAGAAGTGAAGAAAACGGCAAAGTCTCAAAATCCTTGCTGGGAACAGTACCTGACGGCGTCAAGGCTCTACAAGTGATGGCGTCAAGCTTGGCAAAAGAGGTGGATACGGAAAATACACATGACGGCCCAGAACTATTTCAAGGCAATTTGGCCTGACGGCGTCACCAAGGCCGTCAGGGTCAGATTACACGTGACGGCCCAGAGTAAATTTACACATGACGGCGTCAGGATTTAACCTGACGACGTCAGATGATATAGAGTGACGACGTCAGGAAGAAGGCTTACACAAGAAGAAACCTTAGTGAAACCATCACAAGATGATCGAGACGCGCGTGGAGTACCTGACACTGTTTTGGCCATAACTTTTGCATACGAAATCGGATTTGAGCGATTCAAAAAAGGAAACGATCGGGATGAAAAAATCTTCGATTTGGTGAAAAAATGGTCATGGCGCCGTCACTATCTAGTTCTTTATTTTCGTTCTTTTTATATTTTAATATTAATTCAGTCTTGGTTCGTATCAAATTGGCATCAGAGCAAGGTTCTGGATCAATTTTTTTTCTCCAGAGGTACTTTTCATCAAGGTACTGTTCATTCAAAAAAAAGTTTTAATGGCTAACACGAAGATCGAGGGTCTGGAAACTGAGTTCGCACAGTTCCGTACTGAAATCAATACCAGGTTCGCTGAAATCAATGACAAGTTCGCTGCAATGCAACAAGAAAACAAGGCAATGCAACAAGAAAACAAGGCGATGCAAGAAGCGAATACAAAGCGATTGGATGATATGATGAAGGCCTTGGCAGCTTTGACCACTAGCACAAGTAAGTTCCAACCTGAGAATGAGAAAAAGAATACTGGTCCACAATATGATGATCTCGGGTTTCTCATGAACCACCGAAATTTAAATGAGACATTCGATCAGAAAAAAAGGTGGAGGGTGTTGTGTTTCGGGATAAGAATAGAAGCGTGATTGAAGTAGGATCTGGATCGAATGGGATAGAAAATCATTACACAGGGGGATCTAAAAGGGGATCGTTTGGGGCTGATTTTCGCTTCTGGAAGTTAAAGATGCCAATATTCGAGGGTGAAGATGCTCATGGATGGATATATCATATGGAACAGTATTTTGACATCCAAGAAATCCAAGAGATGGATCAGTTGTGGGCTGCGGTCTTGTGTATGGAGGGTCCGGCCTTATCATGGTATCGTTGGAGTGAGGGAAGGGCTCCGTTTAGGTCTTGGGAAGGGTTAAAAAGACGATTATTGGAACGTTTTCAACAATCTTATGAGGGGACACTCTATGAACAATTTTTAGGCATTACTCAAGACGGCACTGCTAGGGAGTATGTGGCTTTAATTGAGAGATTGGCATGTCAACTGGTTGGAATTCCGGAACCGGTTTTGGAGGGCACATTTATTAATGGACTCAAACCTGAGCTGCGTGCATCCATTCGTGTGATGCAACCAAAAGGGCTGAATCATGCCATGAAGTTGTCAATTTCTATTGATGAGAACAAGACTTGTTACAATGCATTATGGGGAGGTGGGTCACACCGTTCAACAATTGAGCAAACCACTTCGAAGGGAGAGAACTTCAGAAGATTAACGGATTCGGAACTACAAGACAAGAAAGCTAAAGGATTGTGTTATCGTTGTGATAAGAAATTCGCCCCAGGTCACCGTTGCCCAAGTCAGACTTTACAAGTGATGCTGGTTGATGAAAGTGATGGAAGTGATGAGGAGACTGCACCAGATCTTCAAGTCAAACGATGGGATCCCAGAACAAAGATCGATTAGAGGAAATTTTAAAGCCACACCTTGAGGACAAGGTGTGTGTTTTGGCGGGGAGTATTGATACGATCCAACAGTTTTAGGCAAATATTATAAGTGCAGGGGCTGATTTGATTTAGTTGTTTCTGTTATTAGTACTTTCCTTTTATATGTATTAGCTTGTTGGCTAAGCTAGAGAGTCTTATTTATAGGGCATTAGGGTTACAGGTTTAGGGAAGCAGAATTTGGGGTCTTAAGACATTGGGAGGTCACCTACATCTCGAAAGTAGGCACTATCTTGTTCTTTATTTTCGTTCTTTTGATATTTTAATAATAATTCAGTCCTGGTTCGTATCATGTTGCTTGTTCTTCATTAATTATGCTTGGCTAATTCATTTTGTGTCTACTTATGATTGCGTGAAACTTGTATATAATTGATTAGATCTTATTGATATCTTTGTTGATGTTTGTGTCTATCTTCATCAATTAAGGTGTGACAACTTCAATAGGTATAGTTGATTTAGCTTATAATTCTTGATTCCTATTGTCTCTTGTTTGGTTAATTGAATTCGATGTTAGGCTAAAGAAAACTGGTAGACTTCCAATTGGTAACTTGCTTGAACGTCTTAAGCAACATGATAGGAGGTGTACTACGATTTAATGGTTGTATTTAATGCATAAGCGAATTTTAATGATCCCATGTTAGGAGCTTTTAGTCGGCTCGACATAGAAGTGAAGTAAGAGCTTATAGAGTTAGGGAAGATTGTACACGGCCCTACGAATGGTATTAAAGAATATAACCCGTCAATTAAAATAAGGATGTGACAATTCAATAGGAAGAATTGGATAGCTAGCAAGGAGTAACATATCATAGGTAGACATGCTTCGCTTACCTTGTAGAACCTTAGTTTATTTTTCTTGCACATTAGTTTAATTAGTAGCTTTTGGGTTAGTTGATTAGCAACTAATTCCGCCCCTCCTTCCAATACCCGAGATTTTTACATGCTTTTCATAAAATATAAAAACACAAAAAGAATCATCCTTCACCTTTAGACCTAGTTAGATTAATTTCAATCCTAACGAACACTATTCCTGAGTTGAACGATCAATCCCCCGGTACTTGTCACAATACTATACTACAATGATCAGGTACACTGCCTGGTGGGGGTTGCAAGCTTCTCAAGATCCCTTGAGAGATAAAACCTGTTGCGAGGGCGCAATCCCACGTATCAAGTTTTTGGCGCCGTAGCCCGGGGAATAGTTATTGCTTAGGTTGAAATTTTAATTTTATTAGGTCTACTCATTAGGTTCCTTTCTACTGAGATTTTTTATTTTATTTTTCTAGGTTTTCTATAGTCTATCTTATTTCTTCGTTTCTTTGTTCGTAACCATTACCATCCGCCATCATGGAAGGTGGTAATATCTTAGATCCCATCATCCCACCACAACCAAACCCACAACAACCAAACCAACCTCCTAGAGCTCTCACCCTAGGAGAGTACTCCCAACCAAGCCATAAAGGTTACCGAAACGCCATTGAGCTTCCCAAAGAACCCATTGTAGCCCACCTGCGACCTGACACCATCCGGTTGGTGCAAAACGGATGTGCATTCCACGGACATATGTTCGAAGGGATAATGCTAACTTTTGTAAACAACCAAGAGAGGCAAATCCAACAATTAGAAGCCCGCATGGAAAACACCCGAAGTGTTTTCATGGACTTGGCTGATAAGTTTATATCAAGGATTAAGGAGAAAATTAGGGAAGAAGCTATACCCAAAAAGATCGAAAAGATTTTTGAACTCCCAATCCCTAATGAAATAAGCAGCGATGGGCACAATGAAACACCTCTATCTGTAAGTTCAACCCAAAATAACTTCTATTCTCATAAGCTTCCTTTTGAGAAAGGGAACTTTCACGCCTATACCATAACCTTTAAATCACTCAAACCAACCTTGATGCATAGGGTCTTGATGATTTCTCAAACCAAACCCATTACCCATAAAACCTCTTTCCAACATTCCAACTTCAAAACGCCAACACTCCACTTCTTTGATGAAAGCAAGTTTGAGTACGATGATGAAGATGAAGTTGAAATAAAAAAGATGGGAACCAGAATGGATGAAGAACCGTTAGAGCATACTATTTATGAAAATGGCAAGAGCTCAAATCTTTGTCATAAAACACTTCTAACTTCAAATCCACCCATCAAACCAAAGGATTCGGGTAACTTAACAATGAAGGTGGTAGACTCTTTCCCCATTCACTCACAACCTTCACCTCACGTGGCATATTTCCACCCTAAGGGTGTGTATCGCTACTTCCACCCGCACGTAATCCTAAGTGTAGGGAAAACCTCCCCTATTTTCGTTAAATAAGGGTAGAGTCAGGCTCGTGACTCGAACAAAAACAAGCGCTTCTTGGGAGGCAACCCATGTTTTTAATTGTTTGATTTTTTTTATTTGTTTGTTTGTGTCATAAATGCTTAATCATAATTGTTAAGTTTTCATGTTCCGAATAATTTGTGAAAATGCTTTATTTAGTTTTTAACCTCGTCTTAATTGCATATAAAGGTATTTTACAAAAAGATAAGTTGATTGTACAATATTTTGCACTACCAGGCCTTCGATGGCGATCAAAGGAAATGAGGGGTGTTGTGATTACGCCAAGCTTGGATATAACCTGAAATAAGAAATACGAAAACACTACGTTAAGTGATTGCGCAGGGGTTGGACCCTGCGAACCACCTCCGGCGTGTTAATAAGTGATCGGTATGAGAGTTTAAGTATAAGCGTAGTAAAGTAAGGTGAGAGAGATTGCATACCAGATTTGTCATCATCCAGGACTATTTATAGGTGAAGAAAACGGTCCTAGAGAGTGGTCACACATTTGAGAGAGATCATGGGGGCGTCCCATGATTTGTGATAACCGCTACGGTTTAGTGTCCCACTCCTCCGGGTTTAGCGGGGGTGCTAAAGAGGAAGATGCGACGTGGGTAAGACTTGGTCTCCCCAATATTGGACTTGGCATTGTTCCGTCCATAAAACTTATCGAGAGATACCCCGAAGGGCTTAATCCTTCGATTGGCGAATTCCCACTTGGTAACTAGATCATTGATGATTAGTTTTACGCCAAAGAAAGTTTTAGGAGGCTAGCCAGAGCCTTTGATTATGTAGGTTACGAATAGACTCGAAGGGATGTCCTTCGAGCTAATCGGAGGATACATCATCAAGCCCCCCAGTTGAAAGTTAGATATGCGCACAAGAATATGTGGCTTTCAACTCTATCATAATTCATTGCTTTCCACCATATTCTCGAAAATTGGATAAGGTGGAGTTTTTGAAATACAAAAGTGCATTAAATGCGCATGCTATCCATTCAACAAAAGAATGCAACGGCATAATTATCGGTAAGCGCAACCAACTTTCAGAATTTAAAGGGTTGAGCAGATATAATTATCTGCAATATAAATACCAGCTCACCGCAAATTCTAAATCACAACTCTTTCCTCTGCAATTTTCACAAAGCTGTGACCTGTTAATTGGCAATGATCAAAAGGTAATCTCTTCCCCCATCTTGTAATTAGGCCCTTTAGGTATTATCGAGTAACCATGAGTATGGATGCTAAACGTATTATAAGACAACAAAAATGTACTCTTTCCAGAGAAGCCTTAGCCCTGTTTCTAGATGATTACCCCTATAACATCCCGTAAAATTTTCCTACGATTAACACATTTTTACAACATAAATTAACCATTTTTACCCATAACAATTTTTTTTATATATATACTTTGTCAATTACCACGTTATTCACTCTTACCTTGAAACGACATTTACACCTAAACCTTAATAACCTAGATACCATACGTAACTTAAAACATTGATACTTAATAAGTATACGTTTCAATAATTAACTAATACAATTTAAATAAATCCCGAGCCTACTAAAATTCCCATGTGTACTCGCTAATAATATTGGACCTCTAAGAACCATGAACGACAATTACTATCAACTTTCAAATATAATTACTATACTAGAATATTGATCAAGTTAAGGCACTTTACAAGTTTCATCTCAACTTGACACAAATAACATTTTATTTCAATAACAATTCGTATGAATTCTAATAACCACTAACTTTCTGTAACGTATTTAAATCCCAATTTTAAGGCCCTTCTGGTCCAAACCAGGAAAAGTGTAAAACACGAAAGTTGTCCGAAATAATGTTTTACGTCTAGACTCGCGAGATTTTGAACCAAAAATGTAAATCGTGGCTGTGATCTATAAAATACAACTTGACCCAAGTAGACCTCCCTCAATTATAACCTACAACTCACCCTCCCTCCCTTGCTACTTCCCCAAATGAAGCCTAAGGAATCCATGTGCATATCTTACACCACCTTCCTACTCCATTCTATCACTTATCACCTTCTTGTTCATATATATATGGATACATGTAAATCGACAGCTCACACCTTCACCTTCCCTCGTTTGTTACTACCTTAGGTATAACCTAGGGGACACCATGTGCAATCCTAACGCCACCTCCATTATGGCCCAATCCAAATACATGCAAACATCCTATCCTTACTCCATATCACATTCCAGATTGAGTATATAAGGGCTCATGCTAATCGATATTTCTAACTCACTACAACTCACATCACATAAAATCATACATACTTGGGGTTTCTGTCGAGACAGGTGATGGAGAAAGAAAGGTTTTGGAAACTAGTAACTGATCTTGGTTCGTGGGTGAGCCCTTAACCAAGCCTTACACCATCATCTTTCCACATCTCAGCTATCACTAAACCAAACGTAAACATAAAAGATTTCTCTTGCTGTTACTATACGAGAAGAACTAGCCAACAAAAGGAGCCTATATTTCCCTTCATGCGTACAAAGACTCAATCACAAACCACCAACAAAACTCACTTAATTACTCACTCTCTTTTATTCACTGTCGAGAAAGAAGGATCAAGAAGTCTTAGGTTACTGTTTTAGATGCTAAAATCCCTGCTACTTTAGTACAAGATGGGTTCAAAGCTTTGAAGCTTTGAGATTGTTTTGGCCCCTTGCTCGCCTTCCACACCGTTTCCCACCACCACTATTGGTGTAGTAAGTTGTTCCTATATCCTTCTCACATGTGCTTCATTTTTTTTTCATGTTTCGTTATTTATTTTCTCCCAACAGTATCACACGTACCACTTTGTTTCTTTTCATTTACATGCGCATACAGTACTGATAGCATAACACACTTTCACTTTCGACCTTCATAAAATCATGTGGCATGTCGTATCCTTGTGTGGCAATGCAACAAAGTAACATCAACCGGTTATGAAACCTTTTCAGGACATTGTATGTGATTACAATGGTCTCTCTTACTTCTCCGGCACTATGAGTGATATAGTGATCTCCGAACCTTTCACAACTTTACCTAAAATCCATCAAAATCTATAAATTCCTCTAATAGAATTACAAGATATGGAATTGCTAAGGAACAAACAGATTCTTCATCTACAAAAGCTTGAAACCAAATACCGTGTTGTCATTTAAAACTATACAAAAGCTGAAGTTCAACAACTTTCTCTACATTCATCAAGTTCTCATCCGAAACTCTCATTGTTAAAAGTCTGTAACTAGCAAACACCTTGTTTAACGGGTAGGTTACCCCCCCCCCCCCAATTTTAACTTTCATGAAACAAAATATTGTGAACCATGTTTATCTTCAAAACATGTTAAAATAAACATCTTCATTCAAATGGAATTGTTTCTTAAGTCAAGTTAATCAAAAGGAATTGAACATAAAGACAACATAAGTAGTTAGAACTACTCAACAATTATGACTATGAGAACTGCTATCATCAAGGAAAAAGCTAATGTAGTAGTAGATACGTTAAGCTAGAAAGAAAAATTAAAAAGAAGAAGCTAATGTAGTAGTAGATACGTTAAGCTGGAAAGAAAAATTAAAAAGAAGCTAATGTAGTAGTAGATACGTTAAGCTTGAAAGAAAAATTAAAACCACTCAGGGATTAGATCATTAGGAATAATTATTTGTTCACCCTTTCCACTCACCTTTACAGCTACCTTATCTTAGAATCCCGAGACGGGATTCCGTTTAACGGGTAGGTAATATAACACCCCATAAAAATTTTCCTACGATTAACACATTATTACAACATAAATTAACCATTTTTAACCATAACAATTTTTTTATATATACTTTGTCAATTACAACGTTATTCACTCTTACCTTGAAACGACATTTACACCTAAACCTTAATAACCTAGATACCATACATAACTTAAAACATTGATACTTAATAAGTATACGTTTCAATAATTAACAAATACAATTTAAATAAATCCCGAACCTACTAAAATTCCCATGTGTACTCGCTAATAATATTGGACCTCTAAGAAACATGAATGACAATTGTTATCAACCTTCAAATATAATTATGATACTAGAATATTAATCAAGTTAAGGCACCTCACACATTTCATCTCAATTTGACACAAATAGTAATTTTGTTCCAATACCACTTCGTATAAATTCTAATAAACCACCAACTTTCTGTAACGTATTTAAATCCCAATTTTAAGGCCTTTCTGGTCCGAACCAGGAAAAGTGTAAAACACGAAAGTTGTCCGAAATAATGTTTTACATCTAGAATCGCGAGATTTTGAACCAAAAATGTAAATCGTGGCTGTTATCTATAAAATACAACCTGACCCAAGTAGACCTCCCTCAATTATAACCTACAACTCACCCTCCCTCCCTTGTTACTTCCCCAAATGAAGCCTAAGGAATCCATGTGCATATCTTACACCACCTTCCTGCTCCATTCTATCACTTATCACCTTCTTGTTCATATATATATGGATACATGTAAATCGACAGCTCACACCTTCACCTTCCCTCGTTTGTTACTACCTTAGGTATAACCTAGAGGACACCATGTGCAATCCTAACGCCACCTCCATATGGCCCAATCCAAATACATGCAAACATCCTATCCCTACTCCATATCACATTCCAGATTGAGTATATAAGGGCTCATGCTAATCGATATTTCTAACTCACTACAACTCACATCACATAAAATCATACATACTTGGGGTTTCTGTCGAGCCAGGTGATGGAGAAAGAAAGGTTTTGGAAACTAGTAACTGATCTTGGTTCGTGGGTGAGCCCTTAACCAAGCCTTACACCATCATCTTTCCACATCTCAGCTATCACTAAACCAAACGTAAACATAAAAGATTTCTCTTGCTGTTACTATACGAGAAGAACTAGCCAACAAAAGGAGCCTATATTTTCCCTTCATGCGTACAAAGACTCAATCACAAACCACCAACAAAACTCACTTAATTACTCACTCTCTTTTATTCACTGTCGAGAAAGAAGGATCAAGAAGTCTTAGGTTACTGTTTTAGATGCTAAAATCCCTGCTACGTCAGTACAAGATGGGTTGAAAGCTTCGAAGCTTTGAGATTGTTTTGGCCCCTTGCTCGTCTTCCACACCGTTTCCCACCACCACTATTGGTGTAGTAAGTTGTTCCTATATCCTTCTCACATGTGCTTCACTTTTTCATGTTTCGTTATTTATTTTCTCCCAACAGTATCACACGTACCACTTTGTTTCTTTTCATTTACATGCGCATACAGTACTGTTAGCATAACACACTTTCACTTTCGACCTTCATAAAATCAAGTGGCGTACATTGGCTCTTGTGTGGCAATACAACAAATAGACATTAACAAGTAAATTAAACACGTATTTGTGAATTACCTGAACAACTCGCCTGTGGATGGGAAACACAAGATATATAAGCACCATGCATGTTACCTACGACCTCAGTACAATTCAAGTAATATATGTACAAATAATAAACAGTTGAAACCCCTTAAGTACCTTAACTAGTAACCTATAACAACAAAGAGACTCTAGCTCAGTTGGTTGTGCCATGGAGATGTAAACTAGAGGTCTTGAGTTCGAGCCTACACTAATGCAACTTTGCCATATTTATCATTTTTGCAACTTTCACATTTTAACAAGCTCAAACCTTCCAAATTGAACAACATGCCACTTTCTTAAGAACATTAATAGGGTTTAAAACTTATAATAATATTTACACTTTCAGCCCTTAACTTTGAACCACTTATCATTTTCTTAAAAACTTTTGTAAGTTTGTAAACATATTTATTTTGGATTGAATATGTGTAATCATTCAACTATTTAGGTTTAAAAGAGTAATGTAAGTATAACTTAAAAGTTTACATAGAAACTTAATTACGTTTGACAAAGTAATATTTTACAACTATGTCGTAGTAACATATAAACGAGACCTACATTTTTTTTAGACAATAACAAAGTAATAATTATATTTCAGAATATATATATATATATATATATATATATATATATATATATATATATATATATATATATATATATATATATATATATATATATATATATATATATATATATATATATATAATTTACGTTAGAGTCCGAGTCACGAAAAGGTAATATAACGGGTCAAAACGGAAAGTCAAACTACCAGCTGAAACTTGCAGGGGCATTTTGGTCATTTTACGTTGAGATTCAAGTCTCGGCTATAACTAAAAAGTTTTCCGGAATGTCGTTTTGCATAAAATCTCTTTTGAGTCCGAGATGTGAAAATGTGTTTTAGTGGGTGGTTTGGGCTGGGTCAGATTTAAGTAAAGTATATATATATGTAGAAAAGTCAACATAAAGGTCAAACTAGTACTTTAATCGACGTTAACACGTCGTATGGAGTAAGACTATCGAGTTAACTATACATGTGACATAACGGACTAAAACGAATCATATTAAGCTTGCATTTCCATACTTAATATATATTATCTCAATAACTTTTATTATAACAAAAACCGATAACAAAACAAGAAGGATAGTTACATTAAACCTTTTCTACTTGTTCTACATATTAAAACATGTGTTTTATTATAAAACATACATTATTTGGGAGACACCGGGTGAATGCCTAAAACTTAACCATCCACTCATTAAAATGCTTATCTGCTATTTGATTCTTACGTGTTTATTTCCTGTCATAAGTGTGTTATATGTTTTATACTATGGTATGTGTATTCGAGTCTTAACCTTAAAACCACCACACGAATGATGATACTAAACTTTTACAAACATTAATACAAATATTCCACGAAAACTAAAACATATTATCTTTTGAAAACTCATACGCTTTGAGTACTCTTCGCGTACCGTATTTTGGACAAGCTAATATTCATTAGGTCGTGCCGAATTCAATATCATTATGCTCCAATTCTTGACATCACTTATGTTACTCTTTCGGCCATACTATTTGACACCGTTGTGTTACCACGTCACTACCTTCCAAGGTGAGTCATAGCCCCTACTCTTACTTGTTTTACAATGGTTTATAAACGTTTTTGGGGGAGATACATGCTTAACTACTGTTTTTACTTTTACAAGTATTCATTAACTAAATACATGACTGTATTTCATATAAACTTTACTGGTTTACACACTTTTATATCTCATAAGGAAATACCTGCTATAGACATGATTACAAGCGATTTTTCCAACGATATGCTATATTTGATCTCTATTGCCTAAGTACCTATTACCAAAAGTCCCTCGATCATGCGCCTTAATCACTTGTAGGGTGAACGTAAATAATTGTGAATAGATCTATTAGGGATTGACAATCCCCATTTGGTCGCTAGAGGAAAGCCACCAAATGCACTTTATTTGATTTCATAGGTTACTGGTAAATACCTATCTTGAGGGCCACTGTTTTACATCATTATTATGGATAATTTTGATGCCTGTTAATCGTTGAGTGTCATGAGCTTAGGGCAAGAGAACGGTAATAATATAGCACTACAATGACTGATGTTAAGGGCGTAAAATGCTGTAGCCCACTGTTTTATTTAAACTACGAGTTTGTGCTCACTATATAGCAGGAAAAACTATTAATAATTGGCAAACAAACTACTATTTTGGTGTTGACCCGATTAGGTCAAACAAACTACTATTTTGGTGTTGGCCCGGTGAAGGGCAAACCAACAGATTGATTTGTATTGAATTGATAAGGAAATCACTCATTTTCTAATTAATGATTTAAACTATAAACTCTATGAACTCACCAACCTTTGTGTTGACACTTTTAGCATGTGTTTATCTCAGGTAACTAAACAAGAAGGAACTTGAAGGCACGGAGTGGGCTTGTAACCCGGCATGAGCTTAAATAAACATTTTGACATATTTCAAATAAACTTGTTGTTTAACGTGAGGTCCTCACCACCATCTCTGGTGTAGTAAGTTTCCTAAACTCATTCCATTTTACTTCCTTTCTGTTGCTTCATGCATGCCTACTATTAAACTGTTGTGTAAAAGGGGTTTTCATAAGTTACACCTTCGACATATGCATATGTTCAAACTTCCATGCATACAGAGAACGAAAGGGTGTTTAAGGCTTGTGTGGTGACAATTTAAACTTGCTTAAATACATATAAGTTTGAAGAAAATAAGCATATACTTACTAGTTTGTTAGTCGATCGACCCAAATATGGCTCTTATGTTTTTAAACTCGACACACCTCCATCTAACCTCACTGTAAGAACTCACTTTCGAAATTTTAAAACATAACATCGACCTTGAGTGGCCATACAATGAAGAAACAACAACAAATAAACTACATGTTAATGTAGAATAAACTTTTAAAACAAATGACGAGCACTTAGACGTAACCACGCACACATGTATGAAAAATCATAAAAACTCATTTGCGTTTAAGGTTCTTGTGTTTCGATTGAGTAGCGGGAAAACACTAAACAAGTAAAACCTAACGAGAGAAAACTACTGGAACATGCATTCACAAGCTCAGCTTTGGTTTAAGAAGATGGAACATCAACGTTTTATAAACCCAACCCACAACTCAGTATGCGTACTGAATGAAACCTATAACAATAATAAGCAGTTGAAACCTTTCTTAAATACATTAACTTTCGAGATATCACACCAAAGAGCCTGTGGCATATTTGGTTGTGTCGTTTGGTTTTAAGCGAGAAGTCCCGACTTCGATTCATGGCAGTGGCAAAAATACCACATTTTGTTTTTAATTAGCAACTTTTTTCGACTTAATAGTTTAGCCCCTCAATTTTGGAACAAGTGATAAATTTCTTAAAGACTTTTACAAGCTTATAACTTATATAAAAATTTACATTTTATACCTCCAACATTAACTCACTTGACTTTTTCTAAAAACTTCTATAAGTCTAAACAACTTATATATTTTTACCAAGTTTTGTCTAGATAAATATGGTTAACACTTATTTTACTTGGCAACCACATCGGCGTAAACAATAAGCTATATATTTGTCCTAATATATTATCACGAATCTAATGAATATATATTTTACATATTTTCACACCTCGAGACCTAGCGAAATGACAAATATAAATTGACAAAGTAATGTTTTACGACGTCATCATAATAACATATATAGAAATCTACATTTTGAGACTATAATGAATATATATTGAACGTAATGATTTAACTTTATTATCGATAACTTGAATGCACGTCAGGAAATGATTATTTCTCAAAACTCATCGATTCATTTAATTAAAGATGATTAACATTTACTACAAATTTATCATTCCCCAACTTGTGATACATATCATTTATTTATAACGAGAAATATATAAACATTAAACGAATACTTATACATAAAGACAAGTTATATTGTATATAACTTGCTCTTGAACTATTAATCGTTTTGCCACGCAAGCCACCTCTGCCACAATAAGTCATTTTGTCATCGAACACTATTCAAATCACGATTCTCGATAAGTCGAACTTATCTCGGACACCAAAATAGTAGTTTGTTTGACCTAACCGGGTCAACACCAAAATAGTTTGTTCGTTTACCAATTATTAATAGTTTTCCTGCTATATAGTGAGCACAATCTCATAGTTTAATAAAACAGTGGGCTACAGCATTGTACACCCCAAACATCAGTCGTTGTAATACTGTATCATGACTACAGTACTACCGTTCTATTGCTATAAGCTCATGACACTCAACGATTAACAGGCATCAAAATTATCCATAATAATGATGTAAAACAGTGGCCCTCAGGATAGGTATTTACCAGTAACCTATGAAATCAAATAGCGTGCATTTAGTGGCTTTCCTCTAGCGACCAAATGGGGATTGTCAATCCCTAATAGATCTATTCACAACTACTTACGCTCACCCTTTGGGTGATTAAGGTGCATGAACGAGGGACTTTTGGTAATCGGTACTTAGGCAATAGAGATCAAATATAGCATACCATTGAAAAGTAACTTGTAATCATGTCTATAGCAGGTATTTCTTTATGAGATATAAAAATGTGTAAACCAGTAAAGTTTATATGAAATACAGTCATGTATTTAGTTAATGAATACTTGTAAAAGTAAAAACAGTTTTTAAGCATGCATCTCCCCCAAAAACGTTTATAAACCATTGTAAAACAAGTAAAAGTAGGGGCTATGACTCACCTTAGTAGTACAGTAGTAGTGGTTGTAACATAATCTCAACGATGCAAGGCAACGGCTTCACACACAACCTAAAAGGTATGGTATTGTTTTAGTTGATAGTTTAAATCTCGTTTTATTGCGAATATTAGTCATTCGGTTTGTTATTAAAACTCGTGTTCATTTAAATGCTTGAAGTTCAAGAACAAAGTTATATATACATATAACTTGTGAGTATAATGATCGATGATCAATGTGCGATGGAAAATCATCATGAATAAGTCGAAGTGTGTAGACGATGTGTTACATTGTAGATGTAAAAGAAAAGAATATTGTATCGTTATATCGTTAAATATTAATTATTGTTACGCGAATATTTATATCGTATATATATATATATATATATATATATATATATATATATATATATATATATATATATATATATATATATATATATATATATATATATATAAGTTTAATTTATTAAATTTTTAGTCAATTGTATGTACATATATATATATATATATTTATTATTATAATTTATATAAAATAATATTACAAAAAAAATCCCCTTAAGTTTCTCAAAGTTACACTTTTATTCTTAACGGAATATATTTACGTCGTTAGTCCAAAGTTATATATTATTTACATTTTTGGTCCAAAAGTATCCTTATCAATATTATATACCCAAAAGTTTCAATAATTACAGTTTCTAACTCAGAAAATCAGTTTTGACAGTTTTGACCCTTAGTTTCCAAAATTAATACTTTTAGTCCCTCATTTAATAAAAATTGCAAAGTTAGTCCAAAAGTTACCAAATTCAAAACTTAATATTTTTACTTCTTAAATAAGCTCAGGACAGCTTATTTAACTTATCAAAACTGCTTATTAGCTTACAAATCTCTTTTTATACTTAATGGGCTTTTAACGAGCCAAAATAGTAGCCCATTAACATTTTATGATCCAAAGGGTTTGGGGGAACACTAGGTTTATCAAAATCCATCATTTTAAGTTCTAATAACATTTCAAAATAGCTTTTACGACCAGCTTATTAGAATAAGCTAAAAACAGCTTATTGGGCTTTTAAGGCCCAATCGATAATTATTAAGTTTATAGAAAACAGATTTTTGTTCAATCAAAATAGCATTAGGGATCAGCTTATAAGAGCTTATTAGTTCGAATTATTTACGTGTTCTGTTTGCTAGCCATGTTGTCAATGAAGTCACGTTTAAAAATCAATATGTCATGTGTCTAGATTTCGAAATAACGAGGCCAAGTATATGACCAAAAATCAATTCTGAAAATAGTTTACTCAAAAAAATATTCTAAGTGTTTTAAACTCAAAATTCGTATAGGTCCAAAAGAATAAAGGAACGTGTGATTTTATGTACTTATACGTTAGTATGGTTTCCAAGTTGTTATAGGAGCTCATTAACGACTTATTGAATAAGTAGTTTAATAAAGAAAATGTACATGTCGTGTTTAAGATTAACAAAATAATGGTATCAAGTGTATGTGCTAAAATCAAAATAATGAAATGTATAAATAGAAAGGTAGTTCACAAGGTCTTACCTCACCTAAAATGGTGGGGTAAAAACGTATGTATGGATCGAGCTGGGGCAAATGGGCAGCGTGGCTTGACACACGACCTACCAAAGGTCCAGGAATGAGAAATGATGGTACTTGAACTTGCTTCGAACTCCTCGTACGCTTGACAAACCGTTCGTCCCAATTTGATACTAAAACTTCATGAAATTAGATTTTTGGTGTGTTTATGTGTGTGTTATCAACTGAGATCGCATGGGAGGGTTATATAATGTCTAGTACGTGTATACAAGTAGGATTTCATCAGAGAATGAGTGCTTGATCGAATGGATTGCATGTTGCCTCCCATTGTACCCAATCGACACATTACAAGCTTACAAGGACAAGGAGAGGTGTGGGGTGACTTCTGATAACCTCTGACAGATGAAAATATGTTTAGGAATGTCTTGTAATGATTGGGGAGCAATGGAGGTGCTAAGAAGGCTTGTGACACGTTTTTACCAATTTTGCTCATACGAGCTGAGGCTTTCACTTTGGCCAGATTTGAGTGACTAAACGAGTGAGTTAAGGAACGAGGTTTGTCATTCTTGAATGTTAGCTGGGTCGTGATTCGTGTTGTGTAATAATATGTTGGTGTTGTGTGTCGAGAAAATGAATAACAAGGGTGGTTTGTTTGGCTGCGTCGACTGGAAACCAAAAAGAAAACAAGGAAATAAGGGTGCGTTTTGGGCTAAAAAGCCTGGTGGGCTTGTGTTTGTGTTCGGCCCAGCAGAAAACAAAGAAACAAAATAATTAAGGGTCCGTTTGGTGGTAATTGAGGTTTAAGTGAAAGGTTTGATATGTTTGTGTGTGAGTGAACTTGTTGATGCATGGCTTGTTTATATACGATATTGGATGCATGAATGTCAATGATGATAATGTGCAGGAAACATGTGTAAGTCTTGAGTGTGTAAGTATCTATAATATGCATGTCCTTGGATTGGGGAGAGTTAAAGGTGGGAGGTTGTGTGTAAGAGTTTACACATGTGTTTTGTAGGTTGTATTTGAGATAGAAATGAGTGAGGGAGGGTGATGTGTAGGAATGTACAAGTAGTAGTACATAAGTTGAGTCCAGGTCGAATTTTATAGATAACAGCCACGAATTGCATTTTTGGTTTAAAATCTCGCGAGTCTAGACGTAAAACATTATTTCGGACAACTTTCGTGCTTTACACTTTTCCTGGTTCGGAACAGACGAGCCTTAAAATTAGGATTTAAATTCGTTACCGAAAGTTGGTGGTTTATTAGAATTTATACGAAGTGTCATTACTATTTGTTTTAATTTGAGATTGTGTAAGGTGCCTTAACTTGATCAATATTATAGTATAGTAATTATATTTAAAAGTTGATAACAATTGTCTTTCATGGTTATTAGAAGCATGGAAACTAGAGTTGTGAAATAAAAGGGATACGTCGTGTGTAAAAGTTAAAATAAACCGAGCTAAAGCAAACATGTACTTGTGACTTGTAAATATAATAGTCACAAGTATTATATTTACAAGTCACAAGTACATGTTTGCTTTAACTCGGTTTATTTTAACTTTTACACACGACGTATCCCTTTTATTTCACAACTCTAGTTTCCATGCTTCTAATAACCATGAAAGACAATTGTTATCAACTTTTAAATATAATTACTATACTATAATATTGATCAAGTTAAGGCACCTTACATAATCTCAAATTAACACAAATAGTAATGACACTTCGTATAAATTCTAATAAACCACCAACTTTCTGTAACGAATTTAAATCCTAATTTTAAGGCTCTTCTGTTCCGAACCAGGAAAAGTGTAAAGCACGAAAGTTGTCCGAAATAATGTTTTACGTCTAGACTCGCGAGATTTTAAACCAAAATGCAATTCGTGGCTGTTATCTATAAAATTCGACCTGGACTCAACTTATGTACTACTACTTGTACATTCCTACACATCACCCTCCCTCACTCATCTCTATCTCAAATACAACCTACAAAACCCATGTGTAAACTCTTACACACAACCTCCCACCTCTAACTCTCCCCAATCCAAGGACATGCATATTATAGATACTTACACACTCAAGACTTACACATGTTTCCTGCACATTATCATCATTGACATTCATGCATCCAATATCGTATATAAACAAGCCATGCATCAACAAGTTCACTCACACACAAACATATCAAACGTTTCACTTAAACCTCAATTACCACCAAACGGACCCTTAATTATTTTGTTTCTTTGTTTTCTGCTGGGCCGAACACAAACACAAGCCCACCAGGCTTTTTAGCCCAAAACGCACCCTTATTTCCTTGTTTTCTTTTTGGTTTCCAGTCGACTCAGCCAAACAAACCACCCTTGTTATTCATTTTCTCGACACACAACACCAACATATTATTACACAACACGAATCACGACACAGCTAACATTCAAGAATGACAAACCTCATTCCTTAACTCACTCGTTTAGTCACTCAAATCTGGCCAAAGTGAAACCCTCAGCTCGTATGAGCAAAATTGGTAAAAACGTGTCACAAGCCTTCTTAGCACCTCCATTGCTCCCCAATCATTACAAGACATTCCTAAACATATTTTCATCTGTCAGAAGTCACCCCACACCTCTCCTTGTCCTTGTAAGCTTGTAATGTGTCGATTGGGTACAATGGGAGGCAACATGCAATCCATTCGATCAAGCACTCATTCTCTGATGAAATCCTACTTGTATACACGTACTAGACATTATATAACCCTCCCATGCGATCTCAGTTGATAACACACACATAAACACACCAAAAATCTAATTTCATGAAGTTTTAGTATCAAATTGGGACGAACGGTTTGTCAAGCGTACGAGGAGTTCGAAGCAAGTTCAAGTACCATCATTTCTCATTCCTGGACCTTTGGTAGGTCGTGTGTCAAGCCACGCTGCCCATTTGCCCCAGCTCGATCCATACATACGTTTTTACCCCACCATTTTAGGTGAGGTAAGACCTTATGAACTACCTTTCTATTTATACAATTCATTATTTTGATTTTAGCACATACACTTGATACCATTATTTCGTTAATCTTAAACACGACATGTACATTTTCTTTATTAAACTACTTATTCAATAAGTCGTTAATGAGCTCCTATAACAACTTGGAAACCATACTAACGTATAAGTACATAAAATCACACGTTCCTTTATTCTTTTGGACCTATACGAATTTTGAGTTTAAAACACTTAGAATATTTTTTTGAGTAAACTATTTTCAGAATTGATTTTTGGTCATATACTTGGCCTCGTTATTTCAAAATCTAGACACATGACATATATTTTTAAACGTGACTTCATTGACAACATGGCTAGCAAACAGAACACGTAAATAATTCGAACTAATAAGCTCTTATAAGCTGATCCCTAAAGCTATTTTGATTGAACAAAAATCTGTTTTCTATAAACTTAATAATTATCGATTGGGCCTTAAAAGCCCAATAAGCAGTTTTTAGCTTATTCTAATAAGCTGGTCGTAAAAGCTATTTTGAAATGTTATTAGAACTTAAAATGATGGATTTTGATAAACCTAGTGTTCCCCCAAACCCTTTGGATCATAAAATGTTAATGGGCTACTATTTTGGCTCGTTAAATTAAGTATAAAAAGAGATTTGTAAGCTAATAAGCAGTTTTGATAAGTTAAATAAGCTGTCCTGAGCTTATTTAAGAAGTAAAAATATTAAGTTTTAAATTTGGTAACTTTTGGACTAACTTTGCAATTTTTATTAAATGAGAGACTAAAAGTATTAATTTTGGAAACTAAGGGTCAAAACTGTCAAAACTGATTTTCTGAGTTAGAAACTGTAATTATTGAAACTTTTGGGTATATAATATTGATAAGGATACTTTTGGACCAAAAATGTAAATAATATATAACTTTGGACTAACGACGTAAATATATTCCGTTAAGAATAAAAGTGTAACTTTGAGAAACTTAAGGGGATTTTTTTTTTTGTAATATTATTTTATATAAATTATAATAATAAATATATATATGTACATACAATTGACTAAAAATTTAATAAATTAAACTTATATATATATATATATATATATATATATATATATATATATATATATATATATATATATATATATATATATATATATATATATATACGATATAAATATTCGCGTAACAATAATTAATATTTAACGATATAACGATACAATATTCTTTTCTTTTACATCTACAACGTAACACATCGTCTACACACTTCGACTTATTCATGATGATTTTCCATCGCACATTGATCATCGATCATTATACTCACAAGTTATATGTATATATAACTTTGTTCTTGAACTTCAAGAATTTAAACGAACACGAGTATTAATAACAAACCGATTGACTAATATTCGCAATAAAACGAGATTTAGACTATCAACTAAAACAATACCATACCTTTTAGGTTGTGTGTGAAGTCGTTGCCTTGCATCGTTGAGATTATGTTACAACCACTACTACTGTACTACTAAGGTGAGTCATAGCCCCTACTTTTACTTGTTTTACAATGGTTTATAAACGTTTTTGGGGGAGATGCATGCTTAACAACTTTTTTTACTTTTACAAGTACTCATTAACTAAATACATGACTGTATTTCATATAAACTTTACTGGTTTACACATTTTTATATCTCATAAAGAAATACCTGCTATAGACATGATTACAAGTGATTTTTCAATGGTATGCTATATTTGATCTCTATTACCTAAGTATCGATTACTAAAAGTCCCTCGTTCATGCACCTTAATCACCCAAAGGGTGAGCGTAAGTAGTTGTGAATAGATCTATTAGGGATTGACAATCCCCATTTGGTCGATAGAGGAAAGCCACCAAATGCACGCTATTTGATTTCATATGTTACTGGTAAATACCTATCCTGAGGGCCGCTGTTTTACATCATTATTATGGATAATTTTGATGCCTGTTAATCGTTGAGTGTCATGAGCTTAGAGCAATAGAACGGTAGTACTGTAGTCATGATACAGTATTACAACGACTGATGTTTGGGGTGTACAATGCTGTAGCCCACTGTTTTATTAAACTATGAGATTGTGCTCACTATATAGCAGGAAAACTATTAATAATTGGCAAACGAACAAACTATTTTGGTGTTGACCCGGTTAGGTCAAACAAACTACTATTTTGGTGTTGACCCGGTGAAGGGCCAACCAACGGACTATTTTTGAATTAATAAAGAAATCACTCATTTTCTGATTTTGATAAATCAACGATTTAAACTATGAACACTATGGATTTTCTCACACTTTAATTGGATAATCAACTCTTATTATAAACACTGTGAACTTGTAAACTCTTTGATTTTGGAAATCGATATTCGAAACTATAAACTCTATGAACTCGCCAACCTTTGTGTTGACACTTTTAGCATGTGTTTATCTCAGGTAATTAAACAAGAAGAAACTTGAAGGCACGGAGTGGGCTTGTAACCCGGCATGGGCTTAAATAAACGTTTTGACACATTTCAAATAAACTTGTTGTTTAAACTATGAAACATCTTGATGTATCGAATATTTGGTATTTTGAATGAATTAAACTTTAAAGCGTCACTTTTGTGTCGTTTTCTATGATTGTGACAAAGATCCTCGAAGTAACACCCAAAAAGTCTTCCGCTGACATTTTTAAGTCTTCCGCTGACGTGATGATTTTGGGGGTGTTACAGATTGGCATCAGAGCTACAGTTATAGAGAACCAAGTGTTTTGAACATTGGACTATAACTACACTTTTAAAATGGACCACTTTTACAAAATACCACCTTATGCCCTCCGTGCCTACGTGTTTCCAATATCTGGTAGAGACATTACTTTTACATGATTTCGTATATATGTTAACATGTTATAATTATGCTAATGACTTATATTTACTAATCGGGATTATTACCAATACCATGTCTTCATATTCCCACCCTATTGTCTTGTCATCATATTTATAGGCTTCCCCTTCGACATCACCTGATCCAATTCACCGAAATAGGAAAATTCGACAACTTTAGCCGTATGAAGCAAATTCTTCTTATATCACCACCAGCTCTTGTCATACCACCACCGGAATCAGTTGTGCCACCACCACTTACACCACCTGTGCTATCACCATCACCACCTACTATATTCTACCAATAGATCCCTGAACTTCTTACTAGAGCAATACTATAGGCAATTTTGAATGCACATCTTTTGTTCGACGAATTTGATCGGCATTTCGTGCCAAATAAGCATATCTTCACTAAAAAGTCATTAGGGCTACTTTTACCCATACCATGAATAGGAACAAGTCCAGTCCATCCTCCTTCCTTGAATAGGCTGTGTCCCCTACATTCGCTTCGCCCTCCGCTACTGCGCAAAGATTTTGATTCCCCGTTTAGTAAGTCGTGAAAACACTACCTTATGTTTAGACATATTGATTCCAGTAAAATGCCAAATAGAGAGTTTTGCGTGTGCCTGCTATAGTAAGAGTAAAGGAAAAGCTTGAAAAGCATACTTGCTTTAAGAACGGAAAGAGGTTCCTTCCGCGGTTCAACCTTACATCCACGTAGGAGTTATTTGCGTAGAAAAACCCCAGATAGTCCTCTTAGTATCAAAGCCTTCTTTTAACCTGTCAAGAAACGTAATTAAACTAAAAGACTTTAGACCTTCCACCAGAGCAAAAGCTGAAGTTCAGCAACCTTCTTTACGTCTATCACTTTTATCCGAAACCCTCATTGTTAAATATCTGTTACAGACAAACTTTTTGTCTAAATGGGTAAGTTACCCCACAGATTTTTACGGAACAATAGAATGTGAGCAATAATTATTTTTCCAAACACAATAGAATAACAATCTTCATTCAGAATAAAATTGTTTCTCAAGTCAAGACAACGCCACTAGTTAGAGCTACTCAACAATTATGACTGTGAGATACGTTATCACCCAAGAGAAGCTAATGTAGTAGTAGATACGTTAAGCTAGAAAGAACAATTAAAACCACTCGGGATTAGATCATTAGGAATAACTATTTATTCACCCCTTCATCACACTATACCCTTGTTGGCAGATAGACTTGCCGACATGAGAATCGAATCGATACTATTACCGACACCCTCAACGACTTTCTTCGTGAACACGTCAAGACTCTTACAGATAAGATTGAGAACTTCGTAATTGGCCAGTTAGCTATAAAGGCTGTATTTGAACAGATGAATACTCAGTTTTGGGAATCAATGGAGTTTATAGGAGCATTGTGTGGAGCCAACACTTCAACAGAAATAATGATGGGAGCCCTGGACCGTGAAATTGAGAGGATTGACATGGAGAATGTATATCTTAGGCAAGCCTTACAAGAATCCCTAGCTAGGGAAAGAGCAAGAGATCAAACCATCAAAACTATAACCACTGCCATTCAAGAACTCCAAAACCGTATGGACAAAACCTTAGGAAAACCATGAATCTGAGACTTGTCAGCTTAACAAACCAATATTCTATTAATAAGGAATCTTGTCATATGATGTTTTGTAAACATTCAAACAAGTATTAATAAATGTTGTAATGACATCGGTTTATGTTTGTCCTTCCGACATGATGTGACACATCTTAATTTAAATTTCTCATTGACTAAGTTGTTATGACTATAACCTATTCTTGGTTGTATACGAAGTATTCTAACTTAACATGGTCAGTATGAAATTCTAAACATACGTCTTTTTTCCGTCGATGATAGCAACATAGCTAGAACTAGAAGACCAAACACAACCACTACGCCAACAAACCCCGAAGTGATGACCCCAGCAGTGATACAACAAGCAATTGATGATGGTGTCAATGCCATCTTAACCGAACAAGCCCGCCAAAGAGATACTGGCACACAAATGGCTGAAAACGCGTCACCCGCACCTCGTTACTACACCTATAAGGACTTTATAGCATGCCAACCCACATACTTCAAAGGTACCAAAGGAATATCCCAATTAGCCCAATGGTTTGAGCGATGTGAAACGATTTTCCAAAGAAGTAGATGCCCAGAAAACAACAAAGTTAGCTTCGCAATGGGAACTCTAATGCAAGATGCCCTATCTTAGTGGAATCCTATTGTTCAGACTCTAGGAGCAACGACATCATATCAACTCTCATGGACTGAATTCAAGACCAAGATATTAAAGAAGTGTTGTCCTCATTCGGAATTGAGGAAGCTTGAGGATGAGTTCTATGTGTTGGTAGTAAAGGGAATCGATCTGAGAACTTACAACTGAAGGTTTCAGGAACTTAAGATACTATGTCCCTCGATGGTGCCCGACCTTGAGAAAATCTTGGAGAAGTATATCAAAGGACTCCCTAGGAGCATTGAAGGAGATGTCACCTCATCAAACCCGCCAACCCTAGAAGCAGCAATGAAACTTGCTCAGTGGCTATTGGACCAAAAGGTCAAATGCAATGAGCTCAAAAGGAAACTCGATAATAAAAGAATCACCCATCACCACGACAACAACCATCATAGCAACACCAGCAATCACCGCAACAACAACAATCCTCAACAACGTAACAGACTGATGAAGTATAGAATTTAACCGTCCAAATTTCCTTAAGCACTTTGTGGTACTAAGTGATGTCACCTTTAAGTGTTCGTATTTCTCATAACTTAGGTCTACTTTCTGTTCAATGAGCGACTCGCTGTGATATTTCCTCATCGATTGTGCTATCTAGTTCTTCCTGAATTCCATTTTATCCGCTCCCTCTACTCTAGCTATCATTTTATTTGTGGCACGGCCAAAATCCATTTCAACACCAAACCGACGAACTATTTTAGTATTGACTAAGTTAGGACAATCACTCACACCTTGATTTAGGAAATCAACCGTTTGACTTATAAACTCTACGAACCAACAACTAGACCAGACATCATACGAGTCGAATGGTTCAAGCATTGCATTATTACTCGTAAATTATACATAGCCTGATCACCTATGTCTAATTTAGGAAGAATCATGCAATGAAGGGAACAATTGTCTCTGAGATGTAAGTAAGTTATACTTGAGATATAGGATTTCTAAGGAACACGAAGACCAGATTCGCACCAAGTACCCACATCTTTTCCCTAGACACCTTTGGCAACTATCTTAGACTAGAATTCCGGGACGGAATTCCCTGTAAGAGGTAGGTAATGTAACCTCCCGTAATTTTCCCATACGATTAGTAAATATCAATAATTGAATAAAAGGATATTACGTGAATTAAATACCATTTTTACGGGGAACAATTTTTTTTTTTTTTTGCATGACTTATTATGTGAATCACTACGACAATTATGATTGACCATTTGCCTAGGAACGATGCTTACACACAACCTCGATAATCTATAAATATCGCGAATAATATAATATATTTAAAACGTTTATATTTTATAAATATACGTTTCGTATATTTACCATACAATATTTATATATTTCCGGAGCCTACAAAAATTCCCGAGATTGCTCAATAATATTTTGGACCTCGACACAATACTTTGAACAAGCACACCTCTAACTATTATATTTACAAGTCACAAGTACATGTTTGCTTTAGCTCGGTTTATTTTAACTTTTACACACGACGTATCCCTTTTATTTCACAACTCTAGTTTCCATGCTTCTAAGAACCATGAAAGGCAATTATTATCAACTTTTAAATATAATTACTATACTAGAATATTGATCAAGTTAAGGCACCTTACACAATCTCAAATTAACACAAATAGTAATGACACTTCGTATAAATTCTAATAAACCACCAACTTTCTGTAACGAATTTAAATCCTAATTTTAAGGCTCTTCTGTTCCGAACCAGGAAAAGTGTAAAACACGAAAGTTGTCCGAAATAATGTTTTACGTCTAGACTCGCGAGATTTTAAACCAAAAATGCAATTCGTGGCTGTTATCTATAAAATTCGACCTGGACTCAACTTATGTACTACTACTTGTACATTCCTACACATCACCCTCCCTCACTCATTTCTATCTCAAATACAACCTACAAAACCCATGTGTAAACTCTTACACACAACCTCCCACCTCTAACTCTCCCCAATCCAAGGACATGCATATTATAGATACTTACACACTCAAGACTTACACATGTTTCCTGCACATTATCATCATTGACATCGACGCAGCCAAACAAACCACCCTTGTTATTCATTTTCTCGACACACAACACCAACATATTATTACACAACATGAATCACGACCCAGCTAACATTCAAGAATGACAAACCTCGTTCCTTAACTCACTCGTTTAGTCACTCAAATCTGGCCAAAGTGAAACCCTCAACTCGTATGAGCAAAATTGGTAAAAACGTGTCACAAGCCTTCTTAGCACCTCCATTGCTCCCCAATCATTACAAGACATTCCTAAACATATTTTCATTTGTCAGAGGTTGTCAGAAGTCACCCCACACCTCTCCTTGTCCTTGTAAGCTTGTAATGTGTCGATTGGGTACAATGGGAGGCAACATGCAATCCATTCGATCAAGCACTCATTCTCTGATGAAATCCTACTTGTATACACGTACTAGACATTATATAACCCTCCCATGCGATCTCAGTTGATAACACACACATAAACACACCAAAAATCTAATTTCATGAAGTTTTAGTATCAAATTGGGACGAACGGTTTGTCAAGCGTACGAGGAGTTCGAAGCAAGTTCAAGTACCATCATTTCTCATTCCTGGACCTTTGGTAGGTCGTGTGTCAAGCCACGCTGCCCATTTGCCCCAGCTCGATCCATACATACGTTTTTACCCCACCATTTTAGGTGAGGTAAGACCTTGTGAACTACCTTTCTATTTATACAATTCATTATTTTGATTTTAGCACATACACTTGATACCATTATTTCGTTAATCTTAAACACGACATGTACATTTTCTTTATTAAACTACTTATTCAATAAGTCGATAATGAGCTCCTATAACAACTTGGAAACCATACTAACGTATAAGTACATAAAATCACACGTTCCTTTATTCTTTTGGACCTATACGAATTTTGAGTTTAAAACACTTAGAATATTTTTTTGAGTAAACTATTTTCAAAATTGATTTTTGGTCATATACTTGGCCTCGTTATTTCGAAATCCAGACACATGACATATTGATTTTTAAACGTGACTTCATTGACAACATGGCTAGCAAACAGAACACGTAAATAATTCGAACTAATAAGCTCTTATAAGCTGATCCCTAAAGCTATTTTGATTGAACAAAAATCTGTTTTCTATAAACTTAATAATTATCGATTGGGCCTTAAAAGCCCAATAAGCTGTTTTTAGCTTATTCTAATAAGCTGGTCGTAAAAGCTATTTTGAAATGTTATTAGAACTTAAAATGATGGATTTTGATAAACCTAGTGTTCCCCCAAACCCTTTGGATCATAAAATGTTAATGGGCTACTATTTTGGCTCGTTAAAAGCCCATTAAGTATAAAAAGAGATTTGTAAGCTAATAAGCAGTTTTGATAAGTTAAATAAGCTGTCCTGAGCTTATTTAAGAAGTAAAAATATTAAGTTTTGAATGTGGTAACTTTTGGACTAACTTTGCAATTTTTATTAAATGAGGGACTAAAAGTATTAATTTTGGAAACTAAGGGTCAAAACTGATTTTCTGAGTTAGAAACTGTAATTATTGAAACTTTTGGGTATATAATGTTGATAAGGATACTTTTGGACCAAAAATGTAAATAATATATAACTTTGGACTAACGACGTAAATATATTCCGTTAAGAATAAAAGTGTAACTTTGAGAAACTTAAGGGGATTTTTTTTTTGTAATATTATTTTATATAAATTATAATAATAAATATATATATGTACATACAATTGACTAAAAATTTAATAAATTAAAGTTATATATATATACGATATAAATATTCGCGTAACAATAATTAATATTTAACGATATAACGATACAATATTCTTTTCTTTTACATCTACAACGTAACACATCGTCTACACACTTCGACTTATTCATGATGATTTTCCATCGCACATTGATCATCGATCATTATACTCACAAGTTATATGTATATATAACTTTGTTCTTGAACTTCAAGCATTTAAACGAACACGAGTTTTAATAACACACCGAATGACTAATATTCGCAATAAAACGAGATTTAGACTATCAACTAAAACAGTATCATACCTTTTAGGTTGTGTGTGAAGCCGTTGCCTTGCATCGTTAAGATTATGTTACAACCACTACTACTGTACTACTAAGGTGAGTCATAGCCCCTACTTTTACTTGTTTTACAATGGTTTATAAACGTTTTTGGGGGAGATGCATGCTTAACAACTGTTTTTACTTTTACAAGTATTCATTAACTAAATACATGACTGTATTTCATATAAACTTTACTGGTTTACACATTTTTATATCTCATAAAGAAATACCTGCTATAGACATGATTACAAGTGATTTTTCAATGGTATGCTATATTTGATCTCTATTGCCTAAGTACCGATTACCAAAAGTCCCTCGTTCATGCACCTTAATTACCCAAAGGGTGAGCGTAAGTAGTTGTGAATAGATCTATTAGGGATTGACAATCCCCATTTGGTCGCTAAAGGAAAGCCACCAAATGCACGCTATTTGATTTCATAGGTTACTGGTAAATACCTATCCTGAGGGCCACTGTTTTACATTATTATTATGGATAATTTTGATGCCTGTTAATCGTTGAGTGTCATGAGCTTAGAGCAATAGAACGGTAGTACTGTAGTCATGATACCGTATTAAAACGACTGATCTTTGGGGTGTACAATGTTGTAGCCCACTGTTTTATTAAACTATGAGATTGTGCTCACTATATAGCAGGAAAACTATTAATAATTGGCAAACGAACAAACTATTTTGGTGTTGACCCGGTTAGGTCAAACAAACTACTATTTTGGTGTTGACCCGGTGAAGGGCCAACCAACGGACTATTTTTGAATTAATAAGGAAATCACTCATTTTCTGATTTTAATAAATCAACGATTTAAACTATGAACACTATGGATTTTCTCACACTTTAATTGGATAATCAACTCTTATTATAAATACTGTGAACTTGTAAACTCTTTGATTTTGGAAATCGATATTCGAAACTATAAACTCTATGAACTCACCAACCTTTGTGTTGACTCTTTTAGCATGTGTTTATCTCAGGTAATTAAACAAGAAGAAACTTGAAGGCACGGAGTGGGCTTGTAACCCGACATGGGCTTAAATAAACGTTTTGACACATTTCAAATAAACTTGTTGTTTAAACTATGAAACATCTTGATGTATCGAATATTTGGTATTTTGAATGAATTAAACTTTAAAGCGTCACTTTTGTGTCGTTTTCTATGATTGTGACAAAGATCCTCGAAGTAACACCCAAAAAGTCTTCCGCTGACATTTTTAAGTCTTCCGCTGACGTGATGATTTTGGGGGTGTTACAGATAATATGACATCCCATAAAATTTTCCTACGATTAACACGTTACCATAACATAGATTAACCATTTTTACCTATAACAATTTATATATATATATATATATATATATATATATATATATATATATATATATATATATATATACTAGCAGGGTACCCGCGCAATGCGGCGGCAGGTACCCTGTGACTATATTTTGCGGTAAGCAAATGTTATTCGGTTACACATTTTTTTATCAATAGCTGAGTTCCCGCGGCAGCGATGCCTGGTTTTTGTCATTATTTCATCGGCGAATAATTTTTCATCGACAAACTGTGTTTGAGCCGAGTACTCGCATGTAACGGCAGCGGTGTCTAGTTTTCGACATTATTTCATTAGTGAACAATTTTTATCGACAAACTGTGTTCGTAGCGTTAATCCAAAATGGCGCTCGCGCTATTTTACTAATGTTTTTTTTTTCTTTATTATGCCTACTAAATCTTTACTAAAACATTAATTTAACAAATATTAGTTACATGATCTAACATTAAGTTTGTAAACTTCACGAAACTATTAGTAAATGTTGGCTTCTCATAAACTATTTTTCAAATGAAAGTTAAATGACTTCATAATTTAAACTTTGATATGTATTCAATACAAAGATCCTCACGTGCTACTGATCTTCACATGCTATGTTTGTACTTTTTTGTACCTAGAACATGAGATTGATTTTAGATAACTGTGTCAATATTAGCCACTCGATCACCCCTATTTCACTTCGTATGGTTTTTACTTTTAGAAGTTGTTTTCAAGATCTAAACATTAAGGGTGCTAGTCATGATCTCATGTCTCCCCCATGCCTCATCACCCACCAATAATATAATTCCACCTCGTTCATGCCTCTCTCATGTCTCATCATAGTTTTTTATGTACTCTAGTGGGTTGTTAAGAGGTCACGATTGTTTATGTGTGATATTTATTTTTTTGGTATATTTGTTTTTGTGAGCCCTTCTTTTTGTTGTTTAGGCGAACAATTACAGTGATAGGATAGATAGATAAGTTATTTCGGTGTGTAGTTAAGGTGTGTTTGTTAAAAGTAGTAGTAACAGTGAGCTGTGAGTAGTGAGTGTGAGCTCACAGCTTGCAGCTTCTTAAAGAAGCATTGTAAAAATGACCATTCCTAAAAATATAGCAAAGCTCACCGCATCTTTGCCAAACGAACAATAAAAATCAAAAAACTCATTGCTCACCGCTTATCGTTTCAAAAAGCTCCGCGCCAAACATAGCCTTAGTCTTTGTTTTGCGTGTTTCTGTATTATAGATGGAGTAAGATCGAGCTTTAATTTCTTTGTATCATTCTATAAGTAAAGTTGGATATGTTGCATAATTTCATGTGTTAGTTTTAGTTTTGGTATTTTGACTTCAGATGTCTTAATGTTTACAAACACATGATTGCATTATAAAATGCTATCACATACGCCTCTTATATACTACGTAACTGAGTGGGGACTAATTCATGTAGATATCTATATTGCATGTATTAACAGAATAACAACTATTCTTTTTTTTCCCGACGAATACATATGATACCTCTATTTTGAAAAACCACTTTCGAACATACAATTATTTACGGTTGTAGATATTTTGTAGTTTGTTTTTATTTACGGTTGTAGATATTGTTGTATTCACTTTTGTAGTTTGTGTTTATTTCCTTACAATTTTTTTATTTTTTTTAGTGTTTAACAGTACCAGTACATTGTGCTTTAAGCTGTCATGCACTCATGCATAGGGGTGAGCAAAACCGACCCGATCCCGAATCCCGTCCCGATCCCGAGTCCCGATTCTTGTCCCGAAACCGAACCGACGTCATACGGGTCGGGACTCGGTTTGAGTTTTTCGGCTTGTCGGGATTCGGGATAGTCGGGATCGGGTCGGGACGGGCCAAAAACCGAAAAAAAAACAAACAAAACCGAGAAAACCGACCGATCCCGTCCCGTCCCGACTGTCCCGAAACCGAACCGAGCTTAATCGGGTCGGGACTCGGTTTGTGTTTTCCGGCTTATCGGGATTCGGGATATTCGGGATCGGGTCGGGACGGGTCGGGAGAGGCCCGATGCTCAGCCCTACTCATGCATGTCAAGTTTTTGTACTTTCTTATCTATCTTTAAAAGATTCGCTTTTTTTCAAGTGTTGTTCCCCGTGAAAGATGCTTTTGAAGATTTCAAAATTTTGAAACTTTCTAACGTAGGATTTCAAAATTTTTATCTACTTTTTGATTTTAATGATGTAGATTCCGGCCAAAAACACATCAGCAAAAGATCGTCGTTGCATCGCAACAGATTCAGGCCAAGAACAATCACACCAGCTTCAAAAAACAATATAAAGGGTGGAACTTAACAATTCTATGTTCAAACAAAATGACACTTTTTCACTTAATTATCTATATCCACAAAAACGTTATAGCTAGATGGCCCAAAATTTTTAACTCGAAATTCTAAAACTTTCGATACAAACTTTTAATGCATACGAATATTTTTCCCACATGTAAAAAAAAAAAAAAAAAAAAAGAAAATCATAATATGAGAAAGATAGACATTTAGATCTAACATTAAAAAGCTCACCACCAGTAAAAGTTTTAACAAATATCGAATCCAACATCAAGATGACATTTCACCATTGTCAAACTATGTAACTACTAAACCACCACTTACCATTGTCAAACTATCTAACTACTAAACCACCACAATCCAGCACCGAATATCACAAAAGCTTTAGCCTTGAAAAAAAAAAAAAAAAAAAAAAAAAAAAAAAAAAACTTTTATATCTTACATATCAATAGCCTCAAATGACTAAAACAAAACAATCTTCAAAGATATGATAAGAATCTACCGTATCAATAACCTCAAATGACTAAAACAAAAAATATTAAAAAGATGACCAACAAAAAACATAAACAAATTTCATAACAAAATATACCAACAAATTTTAAAACGGACTATACAATTTCGACGGCCGCTGAATGCAGATTCTAACAAAAGTGGCGTTGGGAGCAACACATCTGGAAAACAAAAACATGAAAAATTATTATAACTCAAATGTGTATAAAATACATATAAATCTTTAAAAAAAAAACTTTCATAACTTTATATAAATTTGTAAAAACCTTCAAAACTTAAAACACATATAGATCTATAAAAAACACACAAGAAAAACCTTAAATCTTTAACATACCTTGAACCTGTGGAGAGGTCTCGGTGGTGGGGTTTCCTGTGGTGGTGGGTTCGGTGGTGGCGTGGCATTCGACAGTGAAGGGGGTCTCGGTGGTGATGGTTGGGTGTGGTAGTCGGCGGTAGCAACAATTTCCGTCGGCGGCAGAACACTTTCCGGCTACAGCGGCGGTGGCGGTCACTCTTTCCGGCGATATAACAAAGTTTACGGCGTCGGTAATCCACGGCACTAACAAAAAAATACCAAAAATGTTAAGATACATAGATCTACAAAAAAAAAAAAAAAAAAAAAAAAAAAAAAAAAAAAAACGTCAAGACATTATTAATATTCGTAGATCTATTAAAAAACGCAAAAAAAGAAGTCAAAACTTGAAAAACCTTTTGGGTCTTGGTGGTTCTAGCGGAGGCAGAACGCAATGGAGGATGGATTTTTGTGTGTGACGGATTTATGGTGGCTGCAATGATGCTATGGGCATATGGTGTTTTTTATTGTGAGAGAAAATTGGGAGAGAGAGATATGTTGTGTCTGTGTGTGTTTTTATGTGAGTAGGTTGATGTGCTTCGGGTTATATATGGTTTAGGTTCGGTTGTTGAATCTTAAAATGTTGGTTCGGATTGAGGCTTGGAATTAGGCATTGGATATGCATGCTTTATAAAGGGGTATATATATATATATATATATATATATATATATATATATATACTAGCAGGGTACCCGCGCAATGCGGCGGCAGGTACCCTGTGACTATATTTTGCGGTAAGCAAATGTTATTCGGTTACACATTTTTTTATCAATAGCTGAGTTCCCGCGGCAGCGATGCCTGGTTTTTGTCATTATTTCATCGGCGAATAATTTTTCATCGACAAACTGTGTTTGAGCCGAGTACTCGCATGTAACGGCAGCGGTGTCTAGTTTTCGACATTATTTCATTAGTGAACAATTTTTATCGACAAACTGTGTTCGTAGCGTTAATCCAAAATGGCGCTCGCGCTATTTTACTAATGTTTTTTTTTTCTTTATTATGCCTACTAAATCTTTACTAAAACATTAATTTAACAAATATTAGTTACATGATCTAACATTAAGTTTGTAAACTTCACGAAACTATTAGTAAATGTTGGCTTCTCATAAACTATTTTTCAAATGAAAGTTAAATGACTTCATAATTTAAACTTTGATATGTATTCAATACAAAGATCCTCACGTGCTACTGATCTTCACATGCTATGTTTGTACTTTTTTGTACCTAGAACATGAGATTGATTTTAGATAACTGTGTCAATATTAGCCACTCGATCACCCCTATTTCACTTCGTATGGTTTTTACTTTTAGAAGTTGTTTTCAAGATCTAAACATTAAGGGTGCTAGTCATGATCTCATGTCTCCCCCATGCCTCATCACCCACCAATAATATAATTCCACCTCGTTCATGCCTCTCTCATGTCTCATCATAGTTTTTTATGTACTCTAGTGGGTTGTTAAGAGGTCACGATTGTTTATGTGTGATATTTATTTTTTTGGTATATTTGTTTTTGTGAGCCCTTCTTTTTGTTGTTTAGGCGAACAATTACAGTGATAGGATAGATAGATAAGTTATTTCGGTGTGTAGTTAAGGTGTGTTTGTTAAAAGTAGTAGTAACAGTGAGCTGTGAGTAGTGAGTGTGAGCTCACAGCTTGCAGCTTCTTAAAGAAGCATTGTAAAAATGACCATTCCTAAAAATATAGCAAAGCTCACCGCATCTTTGCCAAACGAACAATAAAAATCAAAAAACTCATTGCTCACCGCTTATCGTTTCAAAAAGCTCCGCGCCAAACATAGCCTTAGTCTTTGTTTTGCGTGTTTCTGTATTATAGATGGAGTAAGATCGAGCTTTAATTTCTTTGTATCATTCTATAAGTAAAGTTGGATATGTTGCATAATTTCATGTGTTAGTTTTAGTTTTGGTATTTTGACTTCAGATGTCTTAATGTTTACAAACACATGATTGCATTATAAAATGCTATCACATACGCCTCTTATATACTACGTAACTGAGTGGGGACTAATTCATGTAGATATCTATATTGCATGTATTAACAGAATAACAGCTATTCTTTTTTTTCCCGACGAATACATATGATACCTCTATTTTGAAAAACCACTTTCGAACATACAATTATTTACGGTTGTAGATATTTTGTAGTTTGTTTTTATTTACGGTTGTAGATATTGTTGTATTCACTTTTGTAGTTTGTGTTTATTTCCTTACAATTTTTTTATTTTTTTTAGTGTTTAACAGTACCAGTACATTGTGCTTTAAGCTGTCATGCACTCATGCATGTCAAGTTTTTGTACTTTCTTATCTATCTTTAAAAGATTCGCTTTTTTTCAAGTGTTGTTCCCCGTGAAAGATGCTTTTGAAGATTTCAAAATTTTGAAACTTTCTAACGTAGGATTTCAAAATTTTTATCTACTTTTTGATTTTAATGATGTAGATTCCGGCCAAAAACACATCAGCAAAAGATCGTCGTTGCATCGCAACAGATTCAGGCCAAGAACAATCACACCAGCTTCAAAAAACAATATAAAGGGTGGAACTTAACAATTCTATGTTCAAACAAAATGACACTTTTTCACTTAATTATCTATATCCACAAAAACGTTATAGCTAGATGGCCCAAAATTTTTAACTCGAAATTCTAAAACTTTCGATACAAACTTTTAATGCATACGAATATTTTTCCCACATGTAAAAAAAAAAAAAAAAAAGAAAATCATAATATGAGAAAGATAGACATTTAGATCTAACATTAAAAAGCTCACCACCAGTAAAAGTTTTAACAAATATCGAATCCAACATCAAGATGACATTTCACCATTGTCAAACTATGTAACTACTAAACCACCACTTACCATTGTCAAACTATCTAACTACTAAACCACCACAATCCAGCACCGAATATCACAAAAGCTTTAGCCTTGAAAAAAAAAAAAAAAAAAAAAAAAAAAAACTTTTATATCTTACATATCAATAGCCTCAAATGACTAAAACAAAACAATCTTCAAAGATATGATAAGAATCTACCGTATCAATAACCTCAAATGACTAAAACAAAAAATATTAAAAAGATGACCAACAAAAAACATAAACAAATTTCATAACAAAATATACCAACAAATTTTAAAACGGACTATACAATTTCGACGGCCGCTGAATGCAGATTCTAACAAAAGTGGCGTTGGGAGCAACACATCTGGAAAACAAAAACATGAAAAATTATTATAACTCAAATGTGTATAAAATACATATAAATCTTTAAAAAAAAAACTTTCATAACTTTATATAAATTTGTAAAAACCTTCAAAACTTAAAACACATATAGATCTATAAAAAACACACAAGAAAAACCTTAAATCTTTAACATACCTTGAACCTGTGGAGAGGTCTCGGTGGTGGGGTTTCCTGTGGTGGTGGGTTCGGTGGTGGCGTGGCATTCGACAGTGAAGGGGGTCTCGGTGGTGATGGTTGGGTGTGGTAGTCGGCGGTAGCAACAATTTCCGTCGGCGGCAGAACACTTTCCGGCTACAGCGGCGGTGGCGGTCACTCTTTCCGGCGATATAACAAAGTTTACGGCGTCGGTAATCCACGGCACTAACAAAAAAATACCAAAAATGTTAAGATACATAGATCTACAAAAAAAAAAAAAAAAAAAAAAAAAAAAAAAAAAAAAAAAAAAAAAACGTCAAGACATTATTAATATTCGTAGATCTATTAAAAAACGCAAAAAAAGAAGTCAAAACTTGAAAAACCTTTTGGGTCTTGGTGGTTCTAGCGGAGGCAGAACGCAATGGAGGATGGATTTTTGTGTGTGACGGATTTATGGTGGCTGCAATGATGCTATGGGCATATGGTGTTTTTTATTGTGAGAGAAAATTGGGAGAGAGAGATATGTTGTGTCTGTGTGTGTTTTTATGTGAGTAGGTTGATGTGCTTCGGGTTATATATGGTTTAGGTTCGGTTGTTGAATCTTAAAATGTTGGTTCGGATTGAGGCTTGGAATTAGGCATTGGATATGCATGCTTTATAAAGGGGTATAGATATATATATATATATATATATATATATATATATATATATATATATATATATACTTTGTCAATTACAACGTTATTCACCCTTATCTTGAAACGACATTTACACCTAAACCTTAATAACCTAGATACCATACATAACTTAAAACATTGATACTTAATAAGTATACGTTTCAATAATTAACAAATACAATTTAAATAAATCCCGAGCCTACAAAAATTCCCATGTGTACTCGCTAATAATATTTGACCTCTAAGAACCATGAATGACAATTGTTATAAAACTTCAAATATAATTATGATACTAGAATATTGATCAAGTTAAGGAACCTTACAAGTTTCATCTCAACTTGACACAAATAGCATTTTATTAAATTCTAATAAACCACTAACTTTCTGTAACGAATTTAAATCCCAATTTTAAGGCTCTTCTGCTCCGAACCAGGAAAAGTGTAAAGTACGAAAGTTGTCCGAAATGATGTTTTACGTCTAGACTCGCGAGATTTTGAACCAAAAATGTAATTTGTGGCTGATATCTATGGAATACGACCTGACCCAAGTAAACCTCCCTCACTCGTTCACTGCCCTAGAAACAACCCAAACTCACCACCCATTCTCCCCAATCATGAAAAACCATTTATGTTAGGAATGTCAGAAATGATCATATGTAAGTATTACACATTCCCTCACTCATGATTGTTGCTTATACTCGATTGGTCATTGATGGAGGTCACATGCAAATGGCAGCTCTCGTTCACACCTTCACCCTCCCTCACTTGGTTCTACCTCATGTATAACCTAAAGAAACCATGTGCAACTCCTACATCACCTTCCTGCTCCTTTCTGCACTTATCACATTCTAGTTCAAGTATATAAAGGCTCCATGCATGTCGACATTTCAAACTCACTACAACTCACATAAAATCATAGTTTCTGTCGAAGCCAGGTTGTAACTTGGAACTGATATTGGTTCGTGGGTGAGCCCTTAACCAAGCCTTACACCATCGTCTTTCCACATCTCAGCTATCACCAAACCAAACGTAAACATAAAAGATTTCTCTTGTTGTTACTATACGAGAAGAACTAGCCAACAAAAGGAGCCTATATTTCCTTTCATGCGTACAAAGACTCAATCACAAACCACCACCATCATCTTCGTCTCTTTCCGTATTTCTTTCGTTGGTAAGCCACTCCACCACTCCCTTTTTACACATATATCTTTCTTTTTATTTATTACCGATCAGATAAATAAGGGTTTCAACATTTTCGTGGTTAACTTTTATGAAATGGCTTTTCTTACTTTAAAAATCGTGTGGTTAAAACTAATTAAAAATGGGGTGTTGTTTGTTATTGATACGGGTCGGGATAAACCGTTTGAGTTTCAAGTCGACCTGGTTTGTATCTCTTGTTCAGGTTTAGGATTGCTAATTTAATTGGATTATGTTTATTTTGGTGGTGCTTGCTTGTGTTAGGTCGCTACCACAGCCACACCAAAATTGGTGATGGACTGTTTGGTTTAGTTCTGAGTTCGGTAAACAAAACAACCTGAGGAGTTGTTTGTTTGAGTTCTCGGTTAGCCATAGAAACACCCAAAGGGTGGTTTGTTTGGTTTGCTCATTCTCAGCCCAACAAGTGGTATTTGGTTATGCTTATGTTGGTCTCAGTTTGTATATTTTGAGCTTATCTAATTTGGAATAATATAAGTGATTAATTGCTTGACTTATTGAAACTATCCATTTATGTGCTTATTCGTATTTGGTTTAGGTTTATTGTGGTTGTAGTGGTTTGGTCACAGCTTATAGCCTTGGCTTTTTGGAATATTATATGAATGCTTATTGTGTTAGCTTTTGTCTTGGTATAATAACCTGATAACGAGGGTGTTTGGTTCTGCATATTTTAAGCCCATTAGGGGCGTTTATTTCTGAATTTTCTGCGCTTAATATGGGTGTTTACATGCTGAATTTTCTGTGCTTAATATGGGTGTTTACATGCTGAATTTTCTGCACTTAGAAGAGCGTCTACATGCTGAATTTTCTGCACTTATAGTAGTGTTAGTATGCTGATTTTTTTCAGCATATACAAAGATGTTTGGTTGCTGATTTTTCAGCATATATATAAATGTATGTATTATGTTTGAATTTAGCTTTAGCGTCGGCTTATGTGACTTATTTGGACACATTAGTGGATTTTGGTTAAGCTTATTATATATTGCTTATCATTGAACTTATGTAATATTGAATATATATGCTTGAATTATTAACTCATTTGGCTAAATGGACTAACTTATAATTTGTAACAGCTAAACATGTAAACCTCAAATGGACTAAATATATACATGTACATATATGATGTCGGACAAGGATTATTAATATTGAGCTTGGGATTATTAAACTTCTCATTTGACATCGTTGGACTTTTACAGACTTAATCATCTTTATATCTTGTTGCCTATTAGCTTAATTGATTCTTACATAATTATTTTCCTTTCACTATTCTATATGATTTATGCTTTGGCGTGCATTTAGTCCGAGTCTATGACTTCTTACCACCACACGAATGAGATACTAAACTTTTTACAAACAATGATACAAACATTCCACGAAAACTAAAACGCTCTATCTTTTGAAACTCATACGTATTGACTACTTTCCGCGTGTCATATTCTGAGATAACTACATATTCATTAGGTTGTGCCGGATTCGATTTCATTGTGCTTTAATTCTTGACATCGCTTGTATTACTTTATTCGCTACACTCTAAGGTGAGTCATAGCCCCTACTCTTACTTGTTTTACAATGGTTTATAAACGTTTTTGGGGGAGATACATGCTTAACTACTGTTTTTACTTTTACAAGTATTCATTAATTAAATACAGGACTATATTACATATAAACTTTACTTGTTTACACATTTTTATATCTCATAAGGAGATACCTGCTATAGACATGATTACAAGTGATTTTTCAACGATATGCTATATTTGATCTCTATTGCCTAAGTACCTATTACCGAAAGTCCCTCGATCATGCGCCTTAATCACTTACAGGGTGAACGTAAATAATTGTGAATAGATCTATTAGTGATTGACAATCCCCATTTGGTCGCCAGAGGAAAGCCACCAAATGCACTTTATTTGATTTCATAGGTTACTGGTAAATACCTATCTTGAGGGCCACTATTTTACATCATTATTATGGATAATTTTGATGCCTGTTAATCGTTGAGTGTCATGAGCATAGGGCAAGAGAACGGTAATGATATAACACTACAATGACTGATGTTAAGGGCGTAAAATGCTGTAGCCCACTGTTTTATTTAAACTACGAGATTGTGCTCACTATATAGCAGAAAAAACTATTAATAATTGGCAAACGAACTACTATTTTGGTGTTGACCTGATTAGGTCAAACAAACTACTGTTTTGGTGTTGGCCCGGTGAAGGGCAAACCAACGGATTGATTTGTATTGAATTGATAAGGAAATCACTCATTTTCTAATTAACGATTTAAACTATAAACTCTATGAACTCACCAACCTTTGTGTTGACACTTTTAGCATGTGTTTATCTCGGGTAACTAAACAAGAAGGAACTTGAAGGCACGGAGTGGGCTTGTAACCCGGCATGGGTTTAAATAAACGTTTTGACACATTTCAAATAAACTTGTTGTTTAAACTATGAAACATCTTGATGTCTCGAATATTTGGTATTTTTTAAACTTTAAAGCGTCACTTTTGTGTCGTTTTCTATGATTGTGATAAAGATCCTCGAAGTAACACCCAAAAAGTCTTCCGCTGACATTTTAAGTCTTCCGCTGATATTTTAAGTCTTCCGCTGACATGATGATTTTGGGGGTGTTACAGATTGGCATCAGAGCTACAGTTATAGAGAACCAAGTGTTTTGAACATTGGACTATAACTACACTTTTAAAACGGACCACTTTTACAAAATACCACCTTATGCCCTCCGTGCCTACGCGTTTCCAACATCTGGTAGAGACATTACTTTTACATGATTTCTTATATATGTTAACATGTTATGATTATGCTAATGACTTGTATTTACTAATCGGGATTATTACAAATACCGTGTTTTCATATTTCCATCCACTAGACGATTATGTGACTTTTAGATAGTTTATGCTACACCAACACTCTAATATATTGATATATATGCTTACGAACTATTTTGAATAATATACCAATCCTCCTTAATTATCTCACTCTCATCAGTATAGATGCGTATGACATACTCTTTTAGTACTCTTAGAAAATCCGCGCATAAATTGCTTTGTCGATTAGTATGGAGGTTAAGTCAGAATCTTAAAATGATTTACAACGTCTTAATTTGAATGGATTGGGACGCCATTTTATTCAAATCCAGAAATTGTAATCATTGAACCATAAGTTTATATTTCCTTAATTACATAGTTTGGGACGCTTCTCTATGTAAATAACGAAATATAGATAAATAGGTTTAATTATTTCTGAGATAACAAGCATATGAAACCACGAACCCCTAAATCTCACTAGAAACCACGAATATTGATACACAACGATATAACTAGCATCGGTAATGCTAACATTACAAAGATCATTAAATAAACCTTAACATCACTAAATGATTGATCCATCAAGCTGATGAAGAATGCCACCACTCCTATGAGTGCAAGAACCACGACTGGATGTAATACATCGAATACTCTGTACGACAAAACCACACAATGAAACATTAGTGCTAAATGCTAGGATACAAAATTCAAAACAACACTCCTATTATAAACAATATCTTTTACCCCCATATTTCATCCACACTAACGGCTAAAATCACGATTAGCATGAGAAATGCTATGATCCAATCCAAGGACTCCAGATCTTCCTTTGGGAAGAAAGTTGCAAAAACATACACAATTACGAGAACCATATAGATGTAAGACATTTTAAAATTTTGTTTGAAGAAAGAATGAACGATAAAGAGGAAAATCAGAGCATATATATAGGGAAGTAGCCATAAATCACTATTCTTGCCATGTGCATTCACTTTTTCCCAAACTAATTTCTATCCTCGAGAACTGATAATTCAAGAAATTTATCTACCCTCTTCCTTTTTGTAAAAATCTGTATCAACAAAACTCTTTTGTTTAACGGGTAGGTTACCCGCACAGATTTTTGTAATTATAAATTTTGAAGAAAATCTAAACGTAACAGAATAAATAAATTCTCATCCAAATTATGATCACAAGGAATTTTATTTAAACACTCAAACGATATATTATTAAAAACAGACTTGACAAAAATACATAAAAACATTACAAACGATGCTGAATTAAAACATCACACTTCAGCGGTAGTCTGGGTGATCCCAAGTCTGAGAATTGTTAGAATCATATCCATCATCATAAGGGTCGAAGCTTGCCAACCTCTCTTCTTCTATTTGAGCCTCCAACCTACTCAGCTCCCGCTCCATGTCAGAAGTCCAACCACCATCGTCGACCGCCACATTTTCCTCAAAACTTGGCTGGAATTGATCCAGATGAGGCAATTGTTGTTGTTGCACAACCACTCTTGGTGCAGAAGAACTTGGTGCACCTTGTTGTAGTGGTTGCAGTTGCGGTTGTTGTGGTGGTGGTGGTGGAATTTGTTGTTGTTGTTGTTGTTGTTGTTGTTGCTGTTGCTGTTGTTGTTGTTGTTGTTGTGGTTCAACCCTAGCAACTTCAACATTCTCTTCAAAACTCCAACGGATTTTGTTGGAAATTTGATTCTCTATCTGATGAACACAAGCCCATAGCGATTCAATCACCGCAGCATCCTTACGATATTCATCATGCAAGAACGTGTCGATCACATATTTTCTATCATCTGATATGTCTGTACACCCTACGTAGCGTTCCCTAAGCCGTTGTTTCAGTTTTTTCGCGACCTCAAACTTCAGGATGACCTTCACAATAGCATTTTGGCGATCCAAATCACTATTCTCAGCTTCCGCCTTGATATATTGTTGAAATTGTTCAGCGGTATGTGGTAACTTGCAAGCCATTGATTGTTTTGAGTGTGTGTGTGTGGATAACCCAACACGTACCAATGGTATTTATAAGGAATTAGAAAAATAATTCTCAATTATTTTTATGACCGTTTGTATTCAAACGGTAAAATTTTCAAAAGCCTGTGTCTATTAAAACTAGCAACAAATTTTTGAGATATGTGATTAAATTCTATCTTGGCCTTCGCATTTCAACACAAGTGGCAGGAACAGATTCCGTTAAATACGTAACAACATAACTTAAATTATGAACGCGCCACGTATGAATAATACACTCTCACACGAATTGACCCCTCAGCCTCTAAGAATTATGAACTTATCAATAATCTATACAAACTCTCGAATATTATACGAAATTTCAACTATCTCGTAACCTTATGTAACATGAAATGATAAAATACGTATCGATAAACACTTCATACTCGCTTAAACCAAATACACCTTCTTAACTTGGGCTTTGGCCATTGCTTCGTATGACAAACCACCCTAATGACATTGGGCCTTAACCCACTGCTTCTATGCGCTGACACACATTTGGGCCTCGAGATTTCGGTAACCCAACACACTATTGGACTTGATCACTAACTTGAGCCGACATTGCTCAAGCCCAAAACCTAAATATTACTTCCAACCGACTCATGCCCTACAGTTTCGAACCATTTCCATGACATTTTCCTTGCACCCTGTCAATATCTATTTGCGTCTCAATTTATCATGTACATAAGAATCAAGTGTGACGAATCTCTATAAATTAATCGATCTTTTGATGGTCAAGTTATCATCAAAGCTTAACCCGAATTGTACCTCTTCCAAACTAGTCAACTATACCAAGAATCATATTTATCTAAACATTCGAAGCCAAACAAACTTCTATATACACATTCGGTTAAAATTTATTAAAACCCACCTTTACAAATCTAACTACAATCAAACCAATGTTTTTGACATGTAATACAAGTTTAACGATCCATAAGCAATAAAAACGAGCGAAAAATCAACATAAACCACGGCATCAGGAAAACGAAGAAAATTTTATTCATACACTAGAGGTTACATAGGAACACAACGAACCTTTATTTCAACATTCCTACCACTACACTACAATATTATGCCTCACTTCCAGAACTTGTCAATGATAATCGATAAAACCACGAGTGGTACAAGAAACATTAAGATTCCGACCAACATAGCACGATCTTCTCTCGGGATAAACGCAAGATGAATGGCAGCAACAATGAGGTACAAGATCGCAAGGATAGTGATGAAGTGCGGCATGTCGACAACAAATAGAAAAAGATTTTTTTTAGGTATAAAGGAACTCACTAGTGGATAATATAAAGAGAAAAAGAATTGGGTACTGTACACCACTGTAGTAAAACACTGTTTACACCTTGAAACTACATTTAGTATTGCCAAGTAAGATTTATAGTTTGGACCAAAATTCCCCAAAATTTTTCTTTAAAAATCATATTAAGATTCAAGAAGAAGCTAATGTAGTAGTAGATACGTTAAGCTGAAAAGGACAATTAAAAGAAAAAGCTAATATTGTAGTAGATATGTTAAGCTCGAAAGAAAAATTAAAACCGCTCAGGGATTAGATCATTAGGAATGACTATTTTTTTTTCACCCTTTCCACTCACCTTTACAACTACCTTAACTTAGAATCCCGGGACGGGATTTCGTTTAACGGGTAGGTAATTTAACATCTCGTAAAATTTTCCTACGATTAACACGTTACCAGAACATAGATTAACCATTTTCACCTATAACAATTATTTTTTGTATATATATATATATAAATATATACTTTGTCAATTACAACGTTATTCACCCTTACCTTGAAACGACATTTACACCTAAACCTTAATAACCTAGATACCATACATAACTTAAAACATTGATACTTAATAAGTATACGTTTCAATAATTAACAAATACAATTTAAATAAATCCCGAGCCTACAAAAATTCCCATGTGTACTCGCTAATAATATTTGACCTCTAAGAACCATGAATGACAATTGTTATCAAACTTCAAATATAATTATGATACTAGAATATTGATCAAGTTAAGGAACCTTACAAGTTTCATCTCAACTTGACACAAATAGCATTTTATTAAATTCTAATAAACCACTAACTTTCTGTAACGAATTTAAATCCTAATTTTAAGGCTCTTCTGGTCCGAACCAGGAAAAATGTAAAACACGAAAGTTGTCCGAAATGATGTTTTACGTCTAGAATCGCGAGATTTTGAACCAAAAATGTAATTCGTGGCTTATATCTATGGAATACAACCTGACCCAAGTAAACCTCCCTCACTCGTTCACTGCCCCAGAAACAACCCAAACTCACCACCCATTCTCCCCAATCATGAAAAACCATCTATTTCAGGAATGTCAGAAATGATCATGTGTAAGTATTACACATTCCCTCACTCATGATTGTTGCTTATACTCGATTGGTCATTGATGGAGGTCACATGCAAATGGCAGCTCTCGTTCACACCTTCACCCTCCCTTACTTAGTTCTACCTCATGTATAACCTAAAGAAACCATGTACAACTCCTACATCACCTTCCTGCTTCTTTCTGCACTTATCACATTCTAGTTCAAGTATATAAAGGCTCCATGCATGTCGACATTTCAAACTCACTACAACTCACATAAAATCATAGTTTCTGTCGAAGCCAGGTTGTAACTTGGAACTGATATTGGTTCGTGGGTGAGCCCTTAACCAAGCCTTACACCATCGTCTTTCCACATCTCAGCTATCACTAAACCAAACGTAAACATAAAAGATTTCTCTTGCTGTTACTATACGAGAAGAACTAGCCAACAAAAGGAGCCTATATTTCCTTTCATGCGTACAAAGACTCAATCACAAACCACCACCATCATCTTCGTCTCTTTCCGTATTTATTTCGTTGGTAAGCCACTCCACCACTCCCTCTTTACACATATATCTTTCTTTTTATTTATTACCGATCACATAAATAAGGGTTTCAACATTTTCGTGGTTAACTTTTATGAAATGGCTTTTCTTACTTTAAAAATCGTGTGGTTAAAACTAATTAAAAATGGGGTGTTGTTTGTTATTGATACGGGTCGGGATAAACCGTTTGAGTTTCAAGTCGACCTGGTTTGTATCTCTTGTTCAGGTTTAGGATTGCTAATTTAATTGGATTATGTTTATTTTGGTGGTGCTTGCTTGTCTTGGGTCGCTACCACAGCCACACCAAAATTGGTGATGGACTGTTTGGTTTAGTTCTGAGTTCGGTAAACAAAACAACCTGAGGAGTTATTTGTTTGAGTTCTCGGTTAGCCATAGAAACACCCAAAGGGTGGTTTGTTTGGTTTGCTCATTCTCAGCCCAACAAGTGGTATTTGGTTATGCTTATGTTGGTCTCGGTTTGTATATTTTGAGCTTATCTAATTTGGAATAATATAAGTGATTAATTGCTTGACTTATTGAAACTATCCATTTATGTGCTTATTCGTATTTGGTTTAGGTTTATTGTGGTTGTAGTGGTTTGGTCACAGCTTATAGCCTTGGCTTTTTGGAATATTATATGAATGCTTATTGTGTTAGCTTTTGTCTTGGTATAATAACCTGATAACGAGGGTGTTTGGTTCTGCATATTTTAAGCCCATTAGGGGCGTTTATTTCTGAATTTTCTGCGCTTAATATGGGTGTTTACATGCTGAATTCTCTGTGCTTAATATGGGTGTTTACATGCTGAATTTTATGCGCTTAATATGGGTGTTTACATGCTGAATTTTCTGCACTTATATGGGTGTTTACATGCTGAATTTTCTGCACTTAGAAGAGCGTCTACATGCTGAATTTTCTGCACTTATAGTAGTGTTAGTATGCTGATTTTTTTCAGCATATACAAGGATGTTTGGTTGCTGATTTTTCAGCATATATATAAATGTATGTATTATGTTTGAATTTAGCTTTAGCGTCGGCTTATGTGACTTATTTGGACACATTAGTGGATTTTGGTTAAGCTTATTATATATTGCTTATCATTGAACTTATGTAATATTGAATATATATGCTTGAATTATTATCTCATTTGGCAAAATGGACTAACTTATAATTTGTAACAGCTAAACATGTAAACCTCAAATGGACTAAATATATACATGTACATATATGATGTCGGACAAGGATTATTAATATTGAGCTTGGGATTATTAAACTTCTCATTTGACATCGTTGGACTTTTACAGACTTAATCATCTTTATATCTTTTTGCCTATTAGCTTAATTGATTCTTACATAATTATTTTCCTTTCACTATTCTATATGATTTATGCTTTGGCGTGCATTTAGTCTGAGTCTATGACTTCTTACCACCACACGAATGAGATACTAAACTTTTTACAAACAATGATACAAACATTCCACGAAAACTAAAACGCTCTATCTTTTGAAACTCATACGTATCGACTACTTTCCGCGTGTCATATTCTGAGATAACTACATATTCATTAGGTTGTGCCAGATTCGATTTCATTGTGCTTTAATTCTTGACATCGCTTGTATTACTTTATTTGCTACACTCTAAGGTGAGTCATAGCCCCTACCCTTACTTGTTTTACAATGGTTTATAAACGTTTTTGGGGGAGATACATGCTTAACTACTGTTTTTACTTTTACAAGTATTCATTAATTAAATACAGGACTATATTACATATAAACTTTACTAGTTTACACATTTTTATATCTCATAAGGAGATACCTGCTATAGACATGATTACAAGTGATTTTTCAACGATATGCTATATTTGATCTCTATTGCCTAAGTACCTATTACCGAAAGTCCCTCGATCATGCGCCTTAATCACTTGCAGGGTGAACGTAAATAATTGTGAATAGATCTATTAGTGATTGACAATCCCCATTTGGTCGCTAGAGGAAAGCCACCAAATGCACTTTATTTGATTTCATAGGTTACTGGTAAATACCTATCTTGAGGGCCATTATTTTACATCATTATTATGGATAATTTTGATGTCTGTTAATCGTTGAGTGTCATGAGCTTAGGGCAAGAGAACGGTAATAATATAGCACTACAATGACTGATGTTAAGGGCGTAAAATGCTGTAGCCCACTGTTTTATTTAAACTACGAGATTGTGCTCACTATATAGCAGGAAAAACTATTAATAATTGGCAAACAAACTACTATTTTGGTGTTGACCTGATTAGGTCAAACAAACTACTGTTTTGGTGTTGGCCCGGTGAAGGGCAAACCAACGGATTGATTTGTATTGAATTGATAAGGAAATCACTCATTTTCTAATTAACGATTTAAACTATAAACTCTATGAACTCACCAACCTTTGTGTTGACACTTTTAGCATGTGTTTATCTCGGGTAACTAAACAAGAAGGAACTTGAAGGCACGGAGTGGGCTTGTAACCGGGCATGGGTTTAAATAAACGTTTTGACACATTTCAAATAAACTTGTTGTTTAAACTATGAAACATCTTGATGTCTCGAATATTTGGTATTTTTTAAACTTTAAAGCGTCACTTTTGTGTCGTTTTCTATGATTGTGATAAAGATCCTCGAAGTAACACCCAAAAAGTCTTCCGCTGACATTTTAAGTCTTCCGCTGACATGATGATTTTGGGGGTGTTACAGATTAGCATGCCAATCTGTAACACCCCCAAAATCATCACGTCAACGGAAGACTTAAAATGTCAGCGGAAGACTTTTTGGGTGTTACTTCGAGGATCTTTATCACAATCATAGAAAACGACACAAAAGTGACGCTTTAAAATTTAATTCATTCAAAATACCAAATATTCGAGACATCAAGATGTTTCATAGTTTAAACAACAAGTTTATTTGAAATGTGTCAAAACGTTTATTTAAGCTCATGTCGGGTTAGAAGCCCACTCCGTGCCTTCAAGTTCCTTCTTGTTTAATTACCTGAGATAAACACATGCTAAAAGTGTCAACACAAAGGTTGGTGAGTTCATAGAGTTTATGGTTTAAATCGTTAATTAGAAAAATGAGTGGTTTTCTTATCAATTCAATACAAATCAATCAAACAAAACGACTTTTGTGGCAGAGGTGGCTTGCGTGGCAAAACGCTTAATAGTTCAAGAGCAAGTTATATACAAAATAACTTGTCTTTATGTATAAGTATCGTTTAATGTTTGTATATTTCTCGTTATATATAAATGATATGTATCAAAAGTTGGTGAATGATTATAGTAATTGCATGTTTATGCCTGGTTAAGTGAACCGATGAGTTTTATTGTATGTATAATCATTTCTTAACGTGTGTTCAAGTTATCCGATAATAACGTCAAGTTATATAATTTATGTTATATATATTCAGAAATATATAGTTATTCAAGATTATTATTTCATTATCTCCTCAAAATGTAGGTTTCTATATACGTCGTTTTATATTTAGCATTTTTGTTAGGTTTCGAGGTGTGAAAATATATAAAGTATATATTTAGTAAATTCGTGATAATCTATTAGGACCAATATATATAGCTTATTGTTTACCCCAATGTGGTTACCAAATAAAATCAGTGTTAAACATACTTATCTACACGGAAAGTGGTAAAATTAACGTAGTTTGATTAGCTTGTAAAAGAAGTGAATTAAAATTAGAGGTTTAAAATGTAATAAAAAGTTTTCAAAACTTATAAGAGTTTTAAGAAAAATGGCAAGTTGTTAGAAGTCGAGGGTTAAATGTGTAAATTTTAATAAAGTAGTAATGTTATAAAATATCAATAAAAAGACGAGGACAGGGTTCGAACCCCCTGACCTCAAGTTCAATAGCCAAGTGCCTCAACTATCTATGCTAAGGCTCTTTTTGTGTTATACATAGCAGCTTAGTTTATTTAAGGGAGGTTTGCATCTGTTTATTTCTTGTCATTGATTTCCTTCTACGTTTGATGTGTTGTACGTATATAGGTTTCGTTCTTAGTCTCATTTCTTTGCTGTATTAATGTATTCCTCATGCAATCATGATATATTTTCTGTGTCTTATATTTGCGTTTAAGAGTGTTAAATGTTTTAATATAATTGCTACTCAAGTTTTAAGTATAATCAAGCCATCTTTTGAAAAAGAAGTGTTTCAAGTATGAATTTATATGTGCATACTTTCAAGTAGTAAGGTTTTTTTTTTTTTTTTTTTTTTTTTTCTAAATAGTCTTTGTAATACCAAGTTCTCTAGTAAACATTTATGAAAAGACATCAACCCAAAAGGGAATAAGGTTGAGAATTATATAAGTTTATAGATGGTCGAGAGTGCTTAGCTTTTTAGTTTTAGAAACGTATCATGTGAGCTTATCAAGGTAGCTTATTTACGTAGTTTGTTAGCCTATCTTATGAAGAATCGAACTGAGCCTCTTGCCCGTATGGTTATATGTCAAAATTGAAAAAAATATGAGCCCGATCCTAGAGGGGTTTAGTCGCTGTTTTCATTTTCTCAAATGACAATTATTATTCAAATTAGTTCATGCAAATTTTAAAATGTGTTATAAAAACTTGTCATGTATGATTAATAGTTCCATGTTATTGTACCATTTTATGCATAGCCTTGCCACAAAAGATGATGCCACATTTATATCCAAAAATGATTACGAGAGTTCGTAAATTAAGGGTGCAAGATAGAGTGATTATATACGTATGAAGAGAGTAGAAGAGACTTACAACACCCCGATGGGTGGGGAGGACACTAGATACGGTCAAGGATCAGAAAAAGAGACGACATGGCTCGCATGAGACTCCAACGAACCAAGACCAATACTCTTACTTGTTTTACAATGATTTATAAACGTTTTTGGGGGAGATACATGCTTAACTACTATTTTTACTTTTACAAGTATTCATTAACTAAATACATGACTGTATTTCATATAAACGTTACTGGTTTACACATTTTTATATCTCATAAGGAAATACCTGCTATAGACATGATTACAAGCGATTTTTCCAACGATATGCTATATTTGATCTCTATTGCCTAAGTACCTATTACCAAAAGTCCCTCGATCATGCGCCTTAATCACTTGTAGGGTGAACGTAAATAATTGTGAATAGATCTATTAGGGATTGACAATCCCCATTTGGTCGCTAGAGGAAAGCCACCAAATGCACTTTATGTGATTTCATAGGTTACTGGTAAATACCTATCTTGAGGGCCACTGTTTTACATCATTATTATGGATAATTTTGATGCCTGTTAATCGTTGAGTGTCATGAGCTTAGGGAAAGAGAATGGTAATAATATAGCACTACAATGACTGATGTTAAGGGCGTACAATGTTGTAGCCCTCTGTTTTATTAAACTACGAGATTGTGCTCACTATATAGCAGGAAAAACTATTAATAATTGGCGAACGAACTACTATTTTGGTGTTGACCCGATTAGGTCAAACAAACTACTATTTTGGTGTTGGCCCGGTGAAGGGCAAACCAACGGATTGATTTGTATTGAATTGATAAGAAAATCACTCATTTTTCTAATTAACGATTTAAACTATAAACTCTATGAACTCACCAACCTTTGTGTTGACACTTTTAGCATGTGTTTATCTCAGGTAACTAAACGAGAAGGAACTTGAAGGCACGGAGTGGGCTTGTAACCCGGCATGGGCTTAAATAAACATTTTGACATATTTCAAATAAACTTGTTGTTTAAATTATGAAACATCTTAATGTCTCGAATATTTGGTATTTTGAATGAATTAAACTTTAAAGCGTCACTTTTGTGTCGTTTTCTATGATTGTGACAAAGATCCTCGAAGTAACACCCAAAAAGTCTTCCGCTGACATTTTAAGTCTTCCGCTGACGTGATGATTTTGGGGGTGTTACAGAAATAGTAGTTTGTTTGACCTAACCGGGTCAACACCAAAATAGTTTGTTCGTTTGCCAATTATTAATAGTTTTCCTGCTATATAGTGAGCACAATCTCATATTTACTAATCGGGATTAAAACCAAATACCATGTTGTCACTTAAAACTATTCAAAAGCTTAAAGTTTTGGCTTGATTTGGAACAAGTGCTCGTTTGAAAAGTTAAACAAACTATTTAACTCTACCCTACATCGGTTTACATTTTGTCACGTTTGAAAGTTTGAATCAAATAAACTCAAATGAGTCGAGACTCATTTGAGCTTATAAACTTGAGCTTATTATTATGAAAAACCAGAAGAACCACGAATTATAAACACAACTCAAGAACACACTATATTATACGTAGTACATACAAAATATAACACCGACTCGTAAGTATATATGAACAAATCATTGGATAATCAAACACAAAAGGAGTAATAGTCCAAATGGTTGGGACGTTTGGCTTTGATCGAGAGGTCATGATATCAAACATTGTCCATGGCAGTTTTGCCCATTTCTATTATTTTTCAACTTTCACCTCTTGACAGATTTAACCCCTCGACTTTAAACTATTTGACATTTCCTTAAAATACTTTTATAAATTTATAACTTATCTTAATATTTACAACTTCCACCCTTATAAGTTTGATACTTTGACATTTAGACACTTTTCATTCTAAAACTTTTATACTTTTTATAAACGTATACACTTTACCACTTTTATCTAGATAAATATATCAAACACATATTTTTATTTAGACGACCACATTAACGTAAACTATAATATATTTGTCTAAATATATTATTTGCACACAACTTCGATAAATATATAACCTAGACATTTACACCTCGAGACCTAACGAAATAATAAATATAAATTGAAAAGGTAATGTTTTATGACGTCATCATAATATAAGATATCGGAAGCTACATTGTGAGACTATGACGAAATAATAACTTGAATTATAAAACATATGACTTGACGTTATTATCATTTTCTTGAAAACCTTTATAAGTTGTAAACATATTTATTTTGGGCTAAATACGAACATCATTTAAAAGAGTAACATTGGCATAGTTTAAAAGTTTACATAACAGCTTAATTAAGCTTGACAAATTAACATTTCATGACTTTCATGAAGTGTTAAATACGAATAACTATATATTTCTGAATATATATAATTTATAACATAAATTATATAACTTGACGTTATTAACGGTTAACTTGAATACACATTAAGTAATGATTATTCCTACAATAAAACTCATCGGTCCACTTAACCTGACGTAAACTTGCAATTACTATAATTTATCATTTATCAACTTTTGATACATATCATTTATTTATAATGAGAAATATAAATAATAAATGATACTTGTACATAAAGACAAGTTATATAGTATATAACTTGCTCTTGAACTATTAAGCGTTTTGCCACGCAAGCCACCTCTGCCACAAATCATTTTGTCATCAAACACTATTCAAATCACGATTCTCGATAAGTCGAACTTATCTCGGACTTCCGTATCATTCAGGTTATCTCTTGAAGTCAATTCCATCTTCACTTCTGACATTACTTATACTCTGTCTACCGTACTACTAAGGTGAGTCATAGCCCATACTCTTACTTGTTTTACAATGATTTATAAACGTTTTTGGGGGAGATACATGCTTAACTACTGTTTTTACTTCTACAAGTATTCATTAACTAAATACATGACTGTATTTCATATAAACTTTACTGGTTTACACATTTTTATATCTCATAAGGAAATACCTGCTATAGACATGATTACAAGCAATTTTTCAACGATATGCTATATTTGATCTCTATTGCCTAAGTACCTATTACCAAAAGTCCCTCGATCATGCACCTTAATCACTTGCAGGGTGAACGTAAATAATTATGAATAGATCTATTAGGGATTGACAATCCCCATTTGGTCGCTAGAGGAAAGCCACCAAATGCACTTTATTTGATTTCATAGGTTACTGGTAAATACCTATCTTGAGGGCCACTGTTTTACATCATTATTATGGATAATTTTGATGCATGTTAATCGTTGAGTGTCATGAGCTTAGGGCAAGAGAACGGTAATAATATAGCACTACAATGACTGATGTTAAGGGCGTACGATGTTGTAGCCCACTGTTTTATTAAACTACGAGATTGTGCTCACTATATAGCAGGAAAAACTATTAATAATTGGCAAACGAACTACTATTTTGGTGTTGACCCGATTAGGTCAAACAAACTACTATTTTGGTGTTGACCCGGTGAAGGGCAAACCAACGGATTAATTTGTATGAATTGATAAGGAAATCACTCATTTTCTAATTAACGATTTAAACTATAAAATCTATGAACTCACCAACCTTTGTGTTGACACTTTTAGCATGTGTTTATCTCATGTAATTAAACAAGAATTAACATGAAGGCACGGAGTGGGCTTGTAACCCGACATGGGCTTAAATAAACATTTTGACATATTTCAAATAAACTTGTTGTTTATATTATGAAACATCTTGATGTCTCGAATATTTGGTATTTTGAATGAATTAAACTTTAAAGCGTCACTTTTGTGTCGTTTTCTATGATTGTGACAAAGATCCTCGAAGTAACACCCAAAAAGTCTTCCGCTGACATTTTAAGTCTTCCGCTGACGTGATGATTTTGGGGGTGTTACAGATCTATAACACCCCCAAAATCATCACGTCAGCGGAAGACTTAAAATGTCAGCGGAAGACTTTAAAATGTCAGCGGAAGACTTTTTGGGTGTTACTTCGAGGATCTTTATCACAATCATAGAAAACGACACAAAAGTGACGCTTTAAAGTTTAATTCATTCAAAATACCAATTATTCGAGACATCAAGATGTTTCATAGTTTAAACAACAAGTTTATTTGAAATGTGTCAAAACGTTTATTTAAGCCCATGCCGGGTTACAAGCCCACTCCGTGCCTTCAAGTTCCTTCTTGTTTAGTTACCTGAAATAAACACATGCTAAAAGTGTCAACACAAAGGTTGGTGAGTTCATAGAGTTTATAGTTTCGAATATTGATTTCCAAAATCAAAGAGTTTAAGATTCCATAGAAGTTATAATAATAGTTGATTATCAAATTTAAGTGTGAGTAAATCCAAAATATTCATAGTTTAAATCATTGATTTATCAAAATCAGAAAATGAGTGATTTCCTTATCAATTCAAAAATAGTCCGTTGGTTTGCCCTTCACCGGGTCAACACCAAAATAGTTTGTTCGTTTGCCAATTATTAATAGTTTTCCTGCTATATAGTGAGCACAATCTCATAGTTTAATAAAACAGTGGGCTACAGCATTGTACGCCCCAAACATCAGTCGTTGTAATACTGTATCATGACTACAGTACTACCGTTCTATTGCTCTAAGCTCATGACACTCAACGATTAACAGGCATCAAAATTATCCATAATAATGATGTAAAATAGTGGCCCTCAGGATAGGTATTTACCAGTAACCTATGAAATCAAATAGCGTGCATTTGGTGGCTTTCCTCTAGCTACCAAATGGGGATTGTCAATCCCTAATAGATCTATTCACAACTACTTACGCTCACCCTTTGGGTGATTAAGGTGCATGAACGAGGGACTTTTGGTAATCGGTACTTAGGCAATAGAGATCAAATATAGCATACCATTGAAAAATCACTTGTAATCATGTCTATAGCAGGTATTTCCTTATGAGATATAAAAATGTGTAAACCAGTAAAGTTTATATGAAATACAGTCATGTATTTAGTTAATGAATACTTGTAAAAGTAAAAACAGTAGTTAAGCATGCATCTCCCCCAAAGACGTTTATAAATCATTGTAAAACAAGTAAGAGTAGGGGCTATGACTCACCTTAGTAGTACAGTAGTAATGGTAGTAACATAATCTCAACGATGCAAGGCAACGGCTTCACACACAACCTAAAAGATATGGTATGTTTTAGTTGATAGTCTAAATCTAGTTTTATCGCGAATATTAGTTATTTAGTTGTGATTAAAACTCGTGTTCATTTAAATGCTTGAAGTTCAAGAACAAAGTTATATATATACATATAACTTGTGAGTGTAATAATCGATGATCGATGTGTGATGGAAAATCATCAAGAAAAAGTCGAAGTATGTAGACGATGTTTTATGATGTTAGTCTTAAAAGAAAAGAAATAAACGTATCGTTATATATATATATCGTTAAAATTAATTATAGTTACGCGAATATTTATATCGTATATATATAAGTTAAATTTATAAGAGTTTTATACTAAATATGTGTATTTATATATAAAATATTAATATTATTTTTATAAAATAATATTACAGAAAATCCCTTCAAGTTTTAAAATGTTATCCTTTTTAACACTAACGGTCTAACTTTAACGCCGTTAGTTCAAAATTAACGATTGTTCCATTTTAAGTCCAATTACTATCACTATTTATATTTTTCAACTCCAAGTTTTAATATTAACAGTTTGTATCCCAAAAATTTAGATTTGACAGTTTCAACCCTAAGTTTGCAACTTTGGCAGTTTTAGTCCCTCGGTTTAAGAAAATTTGCAAAGTTAGTCCAAAATTCACCAAACTTGGAATTTAACATTTATACTTTTTCAATAAGCTCAGAATGTTCCAAATAATTTATTTCAACAACTTAATAGCTTAAAAAGTGCTTATTTTTATAATTAGGCCCTAACGAGACCAATTTAAGGCCCGTTAACAAATTGAGATCCATTGGGCTTACGGGACTTTTGGGCTTTGACTTGGGTTTGTTTTTAGAGTACAAAAATGTTGTAGTTGAGCTGTTGAGACTAGCTTATCAAATAAGCTCAAAATAAGCTTAACGGGCTAACTAGCCCAAAAGTTAACTTATTCTCGTAATTTAAACAACAAGTTTATTTGAAATATGTCAAAATGTTTATTTAAGCCCATGCCGGGTTACAAGCCCACTCCGTGCCTTCAAGTTCCTTCTTGTTTAGTTACCTGAGATAAACACATGCTAAAAGTGTCAACACAAAGGTTGGTGAGTTCATAGAGTTTATAGTTTAAATCGTTAATTAGAAAATGAGTGATTTCCTTATCAATTCAATACAAATCAATCCGTTGGTTTGCCCTTCACCGGGCCAACACCAAAATAGTAGTTTGTTTGACCTAATCGGGTCAACACCAAAATAGTAGTTCGTTTGCCAATTATTAATAGTTTTTCCTGCTATATAGTGATCACAAACTCGTAGTTTAAATAAAACAGTGGGCTACAGCATTTTACGCCCTTAACATCAGTCATTGTAGTGCTATATTATTACCGTTATCTTGCCCTAAGCTCATGACACTCAAAGATTAACAGGCATCAAAATTATCCATAATAATGATGTAAAATAGTGGCCCTCAAGATAGGTATTTACCAGTAACCTATGAAATCAAATAAAGTACATTTGGTGGCTTTCCTCTAGCGACCAAATGGGGATTGTCAATCCCTAATAGATCAATTCACAATTATTTACGTTCACCCTACAAGTGATTAAGGCGCATGATCGAGGGACTTTTGGTAATAGGTACTTAGGCAATAGAGATCAAATATAGCATATCGTTGGAAAAATCGCTTGTAATCATGTCTATAGCAGGTATTTCCTTATGAGATATAAAAGTGTGTAAACCAGTAAAGTTTATATGAAATACAGTCATGTATTTAGTTAATGAATACTTGTAAAAGTAAAAACAGTAGTTAAGCATGTATCTCCCCCAAAAACGTTTATAAACCATTGTAAAACAAGTAAGAGTAGGGGCTATGACTCACCTTGGAAGGTAGTGACGTGGTAACACAACGGTGTCAAACAGTATGGCCGAAAGAGTAACATAAGTGATGTCAAGAATTGGAGCATAATGATATTGAATTCGGCACGACCTAATGAATATTAGCTTGTCACAAATACGGTACGCGAAGAGTACTCAATGCGTATGAGTTTTCAAAAGATAATATGTTTTAGTTTTCGTGGAATATTTGTATTAATGTTTGTAAAAGTTTAGTATCATCATTCGTGTGGTGGTTTTAAGGTTAAGACTCGAATACACATACCATAGTATAAAACATATAACACACTTATGACAGAAAATAAACACGTAAGAATCAAATAGCAGATAAGCGTTATAATGAGTGGATGGATAAGTTTTAGGCATTCACCCGGTGTCCCCCAAATAATGTATGTTTTATAATAAAACACATGTTTTAATATGTAGAACAAGTAGAAAAGGTTTAATGTAACTATCCTTCTTGTTTTGTTATCGGTTTTTGTTATAATAAAAGTTATTGAGATAATATATATTAAGTATGGAAATGCAAGCTTAATATGATTCGTTTTAGTCCGTTATGTCACATGTATAGTTAACCCGATAGTCTTAGTCCATATGACGTGTTAACGTCGATTAAAGTACTAGTTTGGCCTTTATGTTGACTTTTCTACATATATATATACTTTACTTAAATCTGACCCAGCCCAAACGACCCACTAAAACACATTTTCACATCTCGGACTCAAAAGAGATTTTATGCAAAACGACATTCCGGAAAACTTTTTAGTTATAGCCGAGACCTGAATCTCAACGTAAAATGACCAAAATGCCCCTGCAAGTTTCAGCTGGTAGTTTGACTTTTTAAATGAACTGCAGTAGTTTGACTTTCCGTTTTGACCCGTTATATTACCTTTTCGTGACTCGGACTCTAAAGAGATTTTATGTAAGACGTCGTTCCAAACAACTTTCGTGTTTCGGCCGAAGGCCGAAACGGGTCAGAAGGTGTCCAAAACAACCCATTTCAGTTCTGCGTAGTATTCAAATTTAATAATATAATGCTGAATTTTAATATAGTATTTTCCAGATTTCGGATGGTCATAAAAACTTCGTTATTAGGAGTTACGGGACGTTCCAATTACCGAAACGAATACAAAAATAAGTTCTTTCATATTATCCAATCAAAATTTAGTTTTTACAAAGTCCCGAACCTCAGTTTGCGTGTCATAAAGTCTGCATTAATTTTACTTGTTCTAAACACATAAAAACCTCATTTTTAAGTTTCTATTCCAACTATAATATGTCTAATATGATATATAAACAATACATGACCTAAACAAGCAGACCCAAACGCACCTGTGGGCTGAATCAAATCAAAAACAAACACGCCCCTTGGTTTGCAATAACATAACCAAACGCGCCATATTGGTGCTGAAATAAGCAGCTTCATATGCACCCTTGTGCAGAAAATAACACATAAAAACGCACCCCATAGGGGCTGTCGCTATTAGTTGAACCAAACCAAACGGTCTTTTAGTTCGTGGTGGTGTGAGCCGAAACCAATCTAAACGGACCCTTGAGTCGTGGTGGTATGAGCCGAAACCAATCCAAACGGACCCTTGAGTCGTGGTGGTATTTCTAAATCCACGACCACCATAACCACACGAAATCAATAATAGTTTAACCACACGAATCATTGTTAAAAACATGTTTAATCCAGTTTTTGATGTGTTTTGTTTATAGTTTGGGAAATATGAGAGTGATTGTGTACGTATAGTATGGAGAGGAAAGTTCACATATTTAGTATCCATGTGCCTTGCTTCATTCTTTTCTTCTCGATGGATAGTAGCAAGAAGAAGAATGAATATGTTGGTTTGAATATGTTAGTGAATGATTTGCATGTGAGGTTATATATAAGAATGGAATTCAATGATGAAATGTGCAAGGATCTAGTATGACATTGAGTGTGTAAGTATTTCAAATATGTGGCTATTCTTGGATTGGGGAGAGTTAGAGGTGGGAGGTAGAGTGTGTAAGTAAACTTGTAAGAATGTAACATGGTTTCTATAGGCTTCATTTGAGGGAGTAGCAATGTGAGGAGGGTGGTGTAAGAGTTTTGCTCATGTAGTAGTACCCAATTTTGAGTCTAGGTCATATTTTAGAGATAATAGCTTGGGATTGTGTTTTTGGTTTAAAATCTCGCGAGTCTAGACGTAAAACATTATTTCAGACAACTTTCGTGTTTTACACTTTTCCTGGTTCGGACCAGAAGAGCCTTAAAATTAGGATTTAAATTCGTTACAGAAAGTTGGTGGTTTATTAGAATTTATACGAAGTGTTATTACTATTTGTGTTAATTTGAGATGAAACGTGTAAGGTGCCTTAACTTGATCAATATTCTAGTATAGTAATTATATTTAAAAGTTGATAACAATTGTCTTTCCTGGTTCTTAGAAGCATGGAAACTAGAGTTGTTAAATAAAAGGGATATGTCGTGTGTAAAAGTTATAATCAACTGAGCTAAAGCAAACATGTACTTGTGATTTATAAATATAATAGTTAGAGGTTTGCTTGGTGAGCTTGTTCAAAGTATCGTGTCGAGGTCCAAAATATTAGTGAGCAATCTCGGGAATTTTCGTAGGTTCCGGAAATATATAAATATTGTAAGGTAAATATACGAAACGTATATTTATAAAATATAAACGTTTTAAATATATTATATTATTCGCAATATTTATAGATTATCGAGGTTGTGTGTAAGCATCGTTCCTAGGCAAATGGTCAATCATAATTGTCGTAGTGATTCACATAATAAGTCATGCATAAAAAAAAATTGTTCCCCGTAAAAATGGTATTTAATTCACGTAATATCCTTTTATTCAATTATTGATATTTACTAATTGTATGGGAAAATTACGGGAGGTTACATTACCTACCTCTTACAGGGAATTCCGTCCCGGAATTCTAGTCTAAGATAGTTGCCAAAGGTGTCTAGGGAAAAGATGTGGGTACTTGGTGCGAATCTGGTCTTCGTGTTCCTTAGAAATCCTATATCTCAAGTATAACTTACTCACACCTCAGAGACAATTGTTCCCTTCATATCATGATTCTTCCTAAATTAGACATAGGTGATCAGGCTATGTATAATTTACGAGTAATAATGCAATGCTTGGACCAATCGAACCATATGATGTCCGGTCTAGTTGTTGGTTCGTAGAGTTTATAAGTAAACGGTTGATTTCCTAAATCAAAGTATGAGTGATTGCTCTAACTCAGTCAATACTAAAATAGTTCGTTGGTTTGGTGTTGAAATGGATTTTGGCCATGCCACAAATAAAATGATAGCTAGAGTAGATGGATAATATGAAATTTAGGAAGAACTAGATAGCACAATCAATGAGGAAATATCACAGCGAGTCGCTTATTGAACAGAAAGTAGACCTAAGTCGTGAGAAAGACGAACACTTAAAGGTGACATCACTTAGTACAACCAAGTGCTTAAGGAATTTGGATGGTTAAACTCTAAACTTCATCAGTCTGCTGCGTTGTTAAGAATTGTTGTTGTTGTTGTGGTGATTGCTGGTGTTGCTATGATGGTTGTTGTCGTGGTGATGGGTGATTCTTTTATTATCGAGTTTCCTTTTGAGCTCATTGCATTTGACCTTTTGGTCCAATAGCCTCTGAGCAAGTTTCATTGCTGCTTTCAGGGTTGGCGGGTTTGATGAGGTGACATCTCTTTCAATACTCCTAGGGAGTCCTTCGACGTATTTCTCCAAGCTTTTCTCAAGGTCAGGTACTATCGATGGGCATAGTACTTTAAGTTCCTGAAATCTTCGGTTGTAAGTTCTCAGATCGATTCCCTTTACTACCAACACATAGAACTCATCCTCAAGCTTCCTCAATTCCGAACGAGGACAATACTTCTTTAATATCTTGGTCTTGAATTCAGTCCATGAGAGTTGATATGCTGTCGTTGCTCCTAGAGTCTGAACAATAGCATTCCACCAAGATAGGGCATCTTGTATTAGAGTTCCCATTGCGAAGCTAACTTTGTTGTTTTCTGAGCATCTACTTCTTTGGAAGATCGTTTCACATCGCTCAAACCATTGGGCTAATTCGGATACTCCTTCGGTACCTCTGAAGTATGTGGGTTGGCATGCTATAAAGTCCTTATAGGTGTAGTAACGAGGTGCAGGTGTCGCGTTTCCAGCCATTTGTGTGCCAGTATTTCTTTGGCGGGCTTGTTCGGTTAAGACGGCATTAACACCATCAGCAATTGCTTGCTGTATCGCTGTTGGGGTCATAACTTTGGGGTTTGTTGGTGTAGTGGTTGTGGTTGTTCTTCTAGTTCTAGCCATGTTGCTATCATCGATGGAAGAAAGACGTATGTTTAGAATTTCATACTGACCATGTTAAGTTAGAATACCTCTAATACAACCAAGAATAGGTTATAGTCATAACAACTTAGTCAATGAGAAATTTAAGTTAAGATGTGTCACATCATGCCAGAAGGACAAACATAAACCGATGTCATTACAACATTTATTAATACTTGTTTGAATGTTTACAAAACATCATATGACAAGATTCCTTATTAATAGAACATTGGTTTGTTAAGCTGACAAGTCTCAAATTCATGGTTTTCCTAAGGTTTTGTCCATACAGTTTTGGAGTTCTTGAATGGCAGTGGTTATAGTTTCGATGGTTTGATCTCTTGCTCTTTCCCTAGTTAGGGATTCTTGTAAGGCTTGCCTAAGATACACATTCTTTATGTCAATCGTCTCAATTTCACAGTCCAGGGCTCCCATCATTATTTCCGTTGAAGTGTTGGCTCCACACAATGCTCCTATAAACTCCATTGATTCCCAAAACTGAGTATTCATCTGTTCAAATACAGCCTTCATAGCTAACTGGCCAATTACGAAGTTCTCAATCTTATCTGTAAGAGTCTCGACGTGTTCACAAAGAAATTCGTTGAGGGTGTCGGTAATAGTTTTGATTCGATTCTCATGTCGGCAAGTCTATCTGCCAACAAGGGTATAGTGTGATTGAAGGGGTGAATAAATAGTTACTCCTAATGATCTAATCCTGAGTGGTTTTAATTGTTCTTTCTAGCTTAACGTATCTGCTACTACATTAGCTTCTTCTTTTTAATTGTTCCTTTCAGCTTAACGTATCTACTACTACATTAGCTTCTTCTTTTTAATTGTTCCTTTCAGCTTAACGTATCTACTACTACATTAGCTTTTCTTGGGTGATAGCGAATCTTACAGCCATAATTGTTGAGTAGCTCTAACTAGCGGCATTGTCTTGACTTGAGAAAACAATTCCATTTTGAATGAAGATTTCTATCGTGTTTGGAAAATAATTATTGTTCACATTCTATTGTTCTGAGGAAATCTGTGGGGTAACTTACCCATTTAGACAAAAAGTTTGTCTGTAACAGATATTTAACAATGAGGGTTTCGGATAAAAGTGATAGACGTAGAGAAAATTGCTGAACTTAAGCTTTTGCTCTGGTGGGAGGTCTAAAGTCTTTTAGCTTAATTATGTTTCTTGACAAGTTAAAAGAAGGCTTTGATACTAAGAGGACTATTTGGGGGTTTTCTACGCAAATAACTCCTATGTGAATGTAATCCGCTGAAGGAATCTCTTTCCGTTCTTAAAGCAAGTATGCTTCTCAAGCTTTTCCTTTACTCTTACTATAGCAGGCATACGCAAAACTCTCTATTTGGATTTTTACTGGAATCAATAGGTCTATACATAAGGTAGTGTTTTCACGACTTACTAAACGGGGGATCAAAATCTTTGCGCAGTAGCGGAGGGCGAAGTGAATGTAGGGGACACAGCCTATTCAGGGAAGGAAGATGGATTGGACTCGCTCTAGTAAGAAGTTCATGGATCTATTGGTAGAAGATAATAGGTGGTGATGGTGATAGCACAGGTGGTGTATGTGGTGGTGGTACAACTGATTCCGGTGGTGGTATGATAAGAGCTGGTAGTGATATAAGAAGAATTTGTTTCATACGGCTGAAGTTGTCGAATTTTCCTATTTCGGTGAATTAGATCAGGTGATGTCGAAGGGGAAGCCTATAAATACGATGACAAGACAATAGGGTGGGAATATGAAGACATGGTATTTGTAATAATCCCGATTAGTAAATATAAGTCATTAGCATAATTATAACATGTTAACATATATACGAAATCATGTAAAAGTAATGTCTCTACCAGATATTGGAAACACGTAGGCATGGAGGGCATAAGGTGGTATTTTGTAAAAGTGGTCCGTTTTAAAAGTGTAGTTATAGTCCAATGTTCAAAACACTTGGTTCTCTATAACTGTAGCTCTGATGCCAATCTATAACACCCCCAAAATCATCACGTCAGCGAAAGACTTAAAATGTCAGCGGAAGACTTTAAAATGTCAGCGGAAGACTTTTTGGGTGTTACTTCGAGGATCTTTATCACAATCATAGAAAACGACACAAAAGTGATGCTTTAAAGTTTAATTCATTCAAAATACCAATTATTCGAGACATCAAGATGTTTCATAGTTTAAACAACAAGTTTATTTGAAATGTGTCAAAACATTTATTTAAGCCCATGCCGGGTTACAAGCCCACTTCGTGCCTTCAAGTTTCTTCTTGTTTAGTTACCTGAGATAAACACATGCTAAAAGTGTCAACACAAAGGTTGGTAAGTTCATAGAGTTTATAGTTTCGAATATTGATTTCCAAAATCAAAGAGTTTAAGATTCCATAGAAGTTATAATAACAGTTGATTATCAAATTTAAGTGTGAGTAAATCCAAAATATTCATAGTTTAAATCATTGATTTATCAAAATCAGAAAATGAGTGATTTCCTTATTAATTCAAAAATAGTCCGTTGGTTTGCCCTTCACCGGGTCAACACCAAAATAATAGTTTGTTTGACCTAATCGGGTCAACACCAAAATAGTCTGTTCGTTTGCCAATTATTAATAGTTTTCCTGCTATATCGTGAGCACAATCTCATAGTTTAATAAAACAGTGGGCTACAGCATTGTACGCCCCAAACATCAGTCGTTGTAATACTGTATCATGACTACAGTACTACCGTTCTATTGCTCTAAGCTCATGACACTCAACGATTAACAGGCATCAAAATTATCCATAATAATGATGTAAAATAGTGGCCCTCAGGATAGGTATTTACCAGTAACCTATGAAATCAAATAGCGTGCATTTGGTGGCTTTCCTCTAGCGACCAAATGGGGATTGTCAATCCCTAATAGATCTATTCACAACTACTTACGCTCACCCTTTGGGTGATTAAGGTGCATGAACGAGGGACTTTTGGTAATCGGTACTTAGGCAATAGAGATCAAATATAGCATACCATTGAAAAATCACTTGTAATCATGTCTATAGCAGGTATTTCCTTATGAGATATAAAAATGTGTAAACCAGTAAAGTTTATATGAAATACAGTCATGTATTTAGTTAATGAATACTTGTAAAAGTAAAAACAGTAGTTAAGCATGCATCTCCCCCAAAGACATTTATAAATCATTGTAAAACAAGTAAGAGTAGGGGCTATGACTCACCTTAGTAGTACAGTAGTAGTGGTAGTAACATAATCTCAACGATGCAAGGCAACGGCTTCACACACAACCTAAAAGATATGGTATGTTTTAGTTGATAGTCTAAATCTAGTTTTATCGCGAATATTAGTTATTTAGTTGTGATTAAAACTCGTGTTCATTTAAATGCTTGAAGTTCAAGAACAAAGTTATATATACATATAACTTGTGAGTGTAATAATCGATGATCGATGTGTGATGGAAAATCATCAAGAATAAGTCGAAGTATGTAGACGATGTTTTATGATGTTAGTCTTAAAAGAAAAGAAATAAACGTATCGTTATATATATATCGTTAAAATTAATTATAGTTACGCGAATATTTATATCGTATATATATAAGTTAAATTTATAAGAGTTTTATACTAAATATGTGTATTTATATATAAAATATTAATATTATTTTTATAAAATAATATTACAGAAAATCCCTTCAAGTTTTAAAATGTTATCCTTTTTAACACTAACGGTCTAACTTTAACGCCGTTAGTTCAAAATTAACGATTGTTCCATTTTAAGTCCAATTACTATCACTATTTATATTTTTCAACTCCAAGTTTTAATATTAACAGTTTGTAACCCAAAAATTTAGATTTGACAGTTTCTACCCTAAGTTTGCAACTTTGGCAGTTTTAGTCCCTCGGTTTAAGAAAATTTGCAAAGTTAGTCCAAAATTCACCAAACTTGGAATTTAACATTTATACTTTTTCTATAAGCTCAGAATGTTCCAAATAATTTATTTCAACAGCTTAATAGCTTAAAAAGTGCTTATTTTTATAATTGGGCCCTAACGAGACCAATTTAAAGCCCGTTAACAAATTGAGATCCATTGGGCTTACGGGACTTTTGGGCTTTGACTTGGGTTTGTTTTTAGAGTAAAAAAATGTTGTAGTTGAGCTGTTGAGACCAGCTTATCAAATAAGCTCAAAATAAGCTTAACGGGCTAACTAGCCCAAAAGTTAACTTATTAATGTTTTTTAGAAATCAGTTTTTGGTTGATTCAAAATGGGTCGAGCAAACAACTTATACGAGCTTATGAGGTCAAATAAAATATGTTTCCTAATTGTTTACTAAGTGGTTAACGAGGTTAAGCTTTAAAAACAGTATGTCAAGTGTCGAATTTATAAATGGCGAGACCAAAGCTTATGACCAAAATCTATATCAAAATAGTTTCCAGACTTAGAAATATTTCTAAGTGTTTTATTAAAATTCGAATGGGTCCAATTACTTGTAAAACGTGTGATATTTGTTTAGTATATGTTACTTTTAGGTTCGAAAGTTTATGTATCTCATTTGTTAACATATTAAGTATATAGGAGGTCGCATAAAAAGTATAAGTCACGTTTTTAATTAACGAGATAATGGATCAAAGTAGAGTGCCAAAAGTAGAAAGTTAATGAAATAGGAATATGAACTAGGTGTCGAGTAAACTTACTTCACTTCAAAAAGGGGGCGTAAAACTTAAGATAAGGTTCGAATAAGTGCAAATGGGGGTCGTGGATCGACTTGTGGCCAAGTAAGGATGTAGGATGAGCAAAGACGCTCCTTGAACTTGTCTCTAACCCTTCAAACTTCTCGCCAACTTTCTGTCCCATTTCTTAGTATACTCGACTTATATTTTTGCTATTTAGTTCGTTTGTGTGTGTGTGATCAATTGAGGATGTTAGAGGTTATTTATATAACCTATTTGAATCTTTGTGATGATAAGAGATGGTGTGTGAGCTTATGTGCGTTGCATGTTGCCTCCATAAACAACCAATCGAAATATTACAAGGCAAGGAATGTGTAAGAATCATTCCTGACACTTCTGGCAGCTGACATGATGTACATAGTTGGTTTGTGAGCATTGGTGAGTATGGGAGGTGCTAAGAATAGTTGTGACACGTTTTGTAATATTCTTCAAAGGGTGGGTTTTGTTGTTCATTTAGGTCGTATTTGAGGTAGTAAACGAGTGAGGGAGGCCATGAAATTTATCATTCTCGATTCTTTGTAACATGGTCTATTAGATGGTGTAAAAATATTAGTGTGTTACATGTCGATTTTGCAAGAAAACGGGGTGGTTTTGGTGTGTGTCGCGGCAGGTAAACAAAGAAAAGAAACAAAAATAATCAAAGTGTGTTTGGGCTTATGGCTGGTGGGCTCACTGGTTTGGGCTTGCGTTTGTGTTCGGCCCAGCATAAAACAAAGAAGAAGAAAAATAATTAAGGATCCGTTTGGTGGTAATTTGGGGTTTAAGTGAAAGGTTTGATGTGTTTTGTTTATAGTTTGGGAAATATGAGAGTGATTGTGTACGTATAGTATGGAGAGGAAAGTTCACATATTTGGTATAAAACTCTTATAAATTTAACTTATATATATACGATATAAATATTCGCGTAACAATAATTAATTTTAACGATATATATATAACGATACGTTTATTTCTTTTCTTTTAAGACTAACATCATAAAACATCGTCTACATACTTCGACTTATTCTTGATGATTTTCCATCGCACATCGATCATCGATTATTACACTCACAAGTTATATGTATATATAACTTTGTTCTTGAACTTCAAGCATTTAAATGAACACGAGTTTTAATCACAACTAAATAACTAATATTCGCGATAAAACTAGATTTAGACTATCAACTAAAACATACCATATCTTTTAGGTTGTGTGTGAAGCCGTTGCCTTGCATCGTTGAGATTATGTTACAACCACTACTACTGTACTACTAAGGTGAGTCATAGCCCCTACTTTTACTTGTTTTACAATGATTTATAAACGTCTTTGGGGGAGATGCAAGCTTAACTACTGTTTTTACTTTTACAAGTATTCACTAACTAAATACATGACTGTATTTCATATAAACTTTACTGGTTTACACATTTTTATATCTCATAAGGAAATACCTGCTATAGACATGATTACAAGTAATTTTTCAATGGTATGCTATATTTGATCTCTATTGCCTAAGTACCGATTACCAAAAGTCCCTCGTTGATGCACCTTAATCACCCAATAATAAATACAAATGAGTGCAAGACATAGCATCAAAGGACATCTAGGCCAGTGGTTTGTTGCATGCTTAGCTCCACAATTGTCCCAAGTTCGAACATGCACCTGACGTTTTTATTTCTTCTATTACTTTGCCAATTTTCACCATTTAATAGTTTTAACCCCTTAACTTTGGATCAATTGATAATTTTCTTAAAACTTTACAAGTTTAGAACTTATCCAAATCTTTACCACTTTCGTTTTAATAAATATGTTTAACACTTGTTTTATTTGGCAATCACATCGGCATAAACAATAAGCTATATATTCGTCCTAATATATTAACACGAATTTAATAAATATATACTTTATATATATTTTCACACCTCGAAACCTAATAAACTGATAAATATAAATTGACAAAGTAATATTTTACGACGTTATCATAGTAACATATATCGAAAGCCTACAATTATGAGATCAAAAATGAAATAACTATTTTTGACTATATATAATATATAATGTGAATTATATAACCTGGCATTATTATCGATAACTTGAAATTTCTATAATCTATCGTCAACTAAACTTTTATTATAAATGTTCCAAAAACAAGAAAATATAAATAATAAACGATACTCACGCATAAAGGCAAGTTATATTGTATATAACTTGCTCTTGAACTATTAAGCATTTTGCCACGCAAGCCACCTCTGCCACAAAGTCACTTTTGTCATCGAACACTATTCAAATCACGATTCTCGATAAGTCGAACTTATCTCGGACTTCCGTATATTCAGGTTATCTCTTGAAGTCAATTCCATCTTCACTTCTGACATTACTTATACTCTGTCTACCGTACTACTAAGGTGAGTCATAGCCCCTACTCTTACTTGTTTTACAATGATTTATAAACGTTTTTGGGGGAGATACATGCTTAACTATTGCTTTATACTTTTACAAGTACTCGTTAACTATTTACATATTACTATAAGTTCATAGGTACATTTTCTATCGTTTAACTGTTTTATAAACTCTTTGGGAGAGATGCATGTGTAACAACTTTTCTAACGATTTTACTATCGATATTTGGAATTATGGAATAAACTGTTTAAATACGGTTTCAACTGTTTAAATACGGTTCTCCACAAACTGTTTGGATACAGTTTCAACTGTTTAAATACGGTTCCCCGCAAACTGTTTGGATACGGTTTCAACTGTTTAAATACGGTTCTCTACAAACTGTTCGGATACAGTTTCAACTGTTTAAATACGGTTCCCCGTAAACTGTTTATGTTATGGACGCAACAACGTGGCCCAAATATCGAAACTCGTGTTCAATGGATTTATAAACCAACTACTATTTTTGGTGTTGACCCAGTGAAGGGCAAACCAACGAACTATTTTTGAATTGATAAGGAAATCACTCATTTTCTAATTAATAATTTAAACTATAAACTCTATGAACTCACCAACCTTTGTGTTGACACTTTTAGCATGTGTTTATCTCAAGTAACTAAACAAGAAGGAACTTGAAGGCACGGAGTGGGCTTGTAACCCGGCATGGGCTTAAATAAATATTTTGACATATTTCAAATAAACTTGTTGTTTAAATTATGAAACATCTTGATGTCTCGAATATTTGGTATTTTGAATGAATTAAACTTTAAAGCGTCATTTTTGTGTCGTTTTCTATGATTGTGATAAAGATCCCCGAAGTAACACCCAAAAAGTCTTCCGCTGACGTGATGATTTTGGGGGTGTTACAGATTGGCATCAGAGCTACAGTTATAGAGAACCAAGTGTTTTGAACATTGGACTATAACTACACTTTTAAAACGGACCACTTTTACAAAATACCACCTTATACCCTCCGTGCCTACGCGTTTCCAACATCAGGTAGAAACATTACTTTTACATGATTTCTTATATAGGTTAACATGTTATGATTATGCTAATGACTTATATTTACTAATCGGGATTATTACAAATACCGTGTCTTCATATTTCCATCCGCCAGACGATTATGTGACTTTTAGATAGTTTATGCTACAACAACACTCTAGTATATATATATATATATATATATATATATATATATATATATATATATATATATATATATATATATATATATATATATATATATATATATATATATATATATGCTCCCCAACTATTTTGAGTACTATACCAATCCTCCTTAATTATCTTGCTCTCATCTTTATAGATGCATAGGAATACTCTTTTCGTACTCTCAGAAAAATCTGCGCATTACCTTGTCGATCAGTATGGGTGTTGAGTCAGAAATTCTTAAGTAGGATGATTTACAATGTCTTTATTTGAATGGATTGGGACGTCTTTTTATTGAAATAAAGAAATTGTAAACCGTCGAACCATAAGTTTATACTTCGTTATTTACATCGTTTGGGACACTTCTCTATGTAAATAACGAATTATAAATAAGTGGGCTTAATTGTATCTGAAATGGCATGCGTATGAAAGCAAGGATCACTAAAGTTCATAAAACACTAAAACTTCAGCCAAAGACTCACAATTTTCTTCTGCGTATGCCTAATCCTAAGGCATTACGACACAACGACATTTATTCAATCATGTACTTACTTTTACATTCTGGCGATTTATGAAACCTTTTCATGACATTGTATGTGATTACAATGGTCTCTCTTACTTCTCCGGCACTATGAGTGATATAGCGATCTCCGAACCTTTCACAACTTTACCTAAAATCCATCAAAATCTATAAATTTCTCTAATAAAAATACAAGATATGGGATTGCTAAGGAACAAACGGATTCATCATCTACAAAAGCTTGGAACCAAATACCGTATTGTCACTTAAAACTATATTTAACAAGTTTCTCCTTACAAAAGCTGAAGTTCAGCAACTTTCTCTTCATTCAACAAGTTTCCACTTGATACTCTTATTATTAAAAATCTGTTAACAACCAACTAGTTTAACGGGTAGGTTACCCGCGAAGATCTTGATGTTCATAAAACAAGATATTGTGAACCATGTTTATCTTCAAAACATGTTAAAATAAAAATCTTCATTCAAAATGGAATTATTTCTTAAGTCAAGTGAATCAAAAGGAATTGAACATAAGACAACGTCACTAGTTAGAACTACTCAGCAATTATGACTATGAGAACTGCTATCATCAAGGAAAAAGCTAATGTAGTAGTAGATACGTTAAGCTAGAAAGTAAAATTAAAAAGAAAAAGCTAATGTAGTAGTAGATACGTTAAGCTAGAAAGTAAAATTAAAAAGAAGAAGCTAATGTAGTAGTAGATACGTTAAGCTAGAAAGAAAAATTAAAAAGAAGAAGCTAATGTAGTAGTAGATACGTTAAGCTCGAAAGAACAATTAAAACCACTCAGGGATTAAATCGTTAGGAATGACTATTTGTTCACCCTTTCCACTCACCTTTACGACTACCTTACCTTAGAATCCCGGGACGGGATTCAGTTTAACGGGTAGGTAATATAACATCCCGTAAAATTTTCCTACGATTAACACATTTTTACAACATAAATTAACCATTTTTACCCATAACAATTTTTTTATATATATACTTTATCAATTACCACGTTATTCACTCTTATCTTGAAATGACATTTACACCTAAACCTTAATAACCTAGATACCATACGTAACTTAAAACATTGATACTTAATAAGTATACGTTTCAATAATTAACAAATACAATTTAAATAAATCCCGAGCCTACTAAAATTCCCATGTGTACTCACTAATAATATTGGACCTCTAAGAACCATGAACGACAATTATTATCAACTTTCAAATATAATTACTATACTAGAATATTGATCAAGTTAAGGCACTTTACAAGTTTCATCTCAACTTGACACAAATAGCATTTTATTTCAATAACAATTCGTATGAATTCTAATAACCACTAACTTTCTGTAACGTATTTAAATCCCAATTTGAAGGCCCTTCTGGTCCAAACCAGGAAAAGTGTAAAGCACGAAAGTTGTCCGAAATAATGTTTTACGTCTAGACTCGCGAGATTTTGAACCCAAAATGTAAATCGTGGCTGTGATCTATAAAATACAACCTGACCCAAGTAGACCTCCCTCAATTATAACCTGCAACTCACCCTCCCTCCCTTGCTACTTCCCCAAATGAAGCCTAAGGAATCCATGTGCATATCTTACACCACCTTCCTGCTCCATTCTATCACTTATCACCTTCTTGTTCATATATATATGGATACATGTAAATCGACAGCTCACACCTTCACCTTCCCTCGTTTGTTACTACCTTAGGTATAACCTAGGGGACACCATGTGCAATCCTAACGCCACCTCCATTATGGCCCAATCCAAATACATGCAAACATCCTATCCCTACTCCATATCACATTCCAGATTGAGTATATAAGGGCTCATGCTAATCGATATTTCTAACTCACTACAACTCACATCACATAAAATCATACATACTTGGGGTTTCTGTCGAGCCAGGTGATGGAGAAAGAAAGGTTTTGGAAACTAGTAACTGATCTTGGTTCGTGGGTGAGCCCTTAACCAAGCCTTACACCATCGTCTTTCCACATCTCAGCTATCACTAAACCAAACGTAAACATAAAAGATTTCTCTTGCTGTTACTATAAGAGAAGAACTAGCCAACAAAAGGAGCCTATATTTCCCTTCATGCGTACAAAGACTCAATCACAAACCACCAACAAAACTCACTTAATTACTCACTCTCTTTTATTCACTGTCGAGAAAGAAGGATCAAGAAGTCTTAGGTTACTGTTTTAGATGCTAAAATCCCTGCTACTTTAGTACAAGATGGGTTCAAAGCTTCGAAGCTTTGAGATTGTTATGGCCCCTTGCTCGCCTTCCACACCGTTTCCCACCACCACTATTGGTGTAGTAAGTTGTTCCTATATCCTTCTCACATGTGCTTCATTTTTTTTCATGTTTCGTTATTTATTTTCTCCCAACAGTATCACACGTACCACTTTGTTTCTTTTCATTTACATGCGCATACAGTACTGATAGCATAACACACTTTCACTTTCGACCTTCATAAAATCATGTGGCATCTCGTATCCTTGTGTGGCAATGCAACAAAGTAACATCAACCGGTTAACAACGTGTGAACATATAATAAGCTATTGAACGAAAACCCGACTCACAAGCATGAAAAATCATAAGAACATACTGCACTTAAGGTTCTTGTGTTTCGTTAGAATCACGGGGAAACATCAAACAAGTGAAACCTAACAAGAGAAAACTACTTGTACATACATTCACAAGCTCAGCTTTGGTTTAAGAAGATGGAATATCAATGTTTTATAAACACAACCCATAAATCATATGTTAACGTGAAACAAACACTTGAACGAACAATACTAATGAAGGTTTTAAACTCAAACTTATCTTCAACTTTCATAAAAACATGTGTCTTTGGTTTAGTATATTTAAGAAGCTTATGTGACACTTGTGATCGTAAATCATGTCGTGTCTAGCCTGTAAAAAGAGAATAAGCACTTTGTGCTTATCCGTGTCTTAGAAATGGTTTTCTTTAAATGGTTTTAAATACTTTTCAACTTGTTTCTGTCATGCATAAATTGGTTACGAATGAACACCTAATAATACAAACATATATATGCAAACATACAAACTCAATATTCACTGAGTAAACTTGTAAACAAAATAATTTATCATTTATCAACTTTTGATACATATCATTTATTTATAACGAGAAATATAAATAATAAACGATACTTATACATCAAGACAAGTTATTGATGCGTGGGAATCGCAACAGGCTTTACCTCTCGAGGGATCTCGAGAAGCTTACAACCCCCACCAGGAAGTGTACCTGATCGTTGTAGTATAGTATAGTGACAAGTACCGGGGGATTGATCGTTCAGCTTAGGAATAGTGTCGCTAGGATTAGAAAGCCTAAATTACTAGTTCTAAAGGTGATGGATGATTATTTTTGTATTTTTATGTTTTTATGAAAGCAAGTAAAATCTCGGGTTTCGAAAGAGTGGGCGGAATTAGTTGCTATTCAACTAACCCAAAACTAAGATGCAATCAAAATAAAATACTAAAAATGAAAATAAGTTAAATTACACTAAAGTTGTGAGCAGTAATTGGAGAAAATGTGTTTACTTAGATTTCCTTACTCCCTAGATATCTTTTACACGTTAATTACTTGTTATAATTGCATGGATGATGGATCGTATTCCTTAATACCATTCATGGGGTGGCATACATAACTCCCCAATTCTATGAACTCTTATCTCCTCCTACACCATGACCCAGCACAACTAGAGGGATTGTAAACAGTGGCTCATGCATTAAATACAACCAATAAAGACCTAGTACGCCTCGGTTCATGTTTCTTAAGACGTTCAAGCATGTTACCATTTGGAGATCTGCCAGTTTTCTTAAGCCTAACATATAAATCATTCATCCAAGAACAAGAATAAACAAGTAATCAACGCATAATCAATATCTAGGTTTCATTAGATCTAAGCAAACACAAAGGAGATCTAGCCTAGCATAATGGAATTGAGACAAGAACAAGATATAGACAACCAACACATAGACATATTGATTGAATTAGAAGAACACTTATCTCAATTACAATGCAAGGTATCAAGGGTTTGGAACCCTTGAAAAACCTGTAAAAGTTGCACCAAATTCGTCTTTAGGGTTTCTCCAAAACTTCTCTCTTTTAATGTAAAAACTAGAAAACTATATATAGGAAAATCGAGGTGACGGCGTCAAGAGCAAGGGTGTGACGCCGTCATCTCGCCGCCAAATACTTCCTCGGACGGCCTTGATCTACTTATGACGGCCTATGTGACGCCGTCATCAACCACGGTATTTTATTCTTGGGACTCTGACGCCGTCAAGAGCAACTCTTGACGCCTTCATGCACTGTTCCCAGCATAGAAATTTGAGACTTTGCCGTTTTCTTCACTTTTATGCTCCAAAAACGTCCAAAATGGCTTCTTTTCCAGAATTCACTCTCCAAGTACCTAAAATCACAAAAGGAACGATTTAGGGAAATATTTGATCAAATAAAGTCGGATTCGGGCTTAAATGACCCCCTAAAAACGGATCATTTTTCGCCTCATCATATACCCTTACACTTGAGATTTGCTTGTCCTCAAGCAAATGCGCTTTTATTCTACTCAAAGGACAGGTTAGGGGTCATTTAACACTAATATAAAAGTAATTACAACAAATACTAGTTCCACTAAAGACCAATAGACAAGCACGGAGGTCATACACTAGCACCTCACAAATAGTGTTTAGATACTTACATCTCTCGGGTGTAATAAAGTAATATAACATTATGGAAATGGAAGATATCTCTCACTACCTGTCATAGCAAAATAGATTACCATAGGCTTGGGAAAGGATCAAACCTCCACCACATGGCGTAAGCACCTAGGATAAACTATCAAAGAGGTCTTTTAAAGGGTTGTAACGTTAGGTATAGGGATATGAATTACACGGTTTTGTTGGATAAAGGAAGTTTTACTGGTGGCGAGTTAACAATCTTGGTTAATTACATGTACAAGATGGCGTTGCTAAGCCAAGACTAGACTCGACTTATGCTAATAAATGAAAAATAACAAAAAACATAAAATGAACATAGAATGAAACGGGATAGTAGTCCGTATGTTTTTTTTTCTCTTTTTTTTTTCTTTTTCTATTTTTTTTCTTTCTTTTTCTTGTTTTTTCGAATTTTTTTTTTTTTTTTTTTTTTTTGCATACACTTTTACCCTACCATCCAAAATAATACATCATAGGGGATGAGAATTCCCCTTACACTTGAATCTTTACGTACTTTACATTAAACTAATCTAATGACTCGAATTAAGAAAATCAAAACACTTGGAGCACTTTTAAGATTAACGCACATATGGGGGTAATAATATTATGTTCTTCCCCATTACTCCATAAAATAAGTACTTACCCATGAGTCCCAATCGTCCCAAAACAATATGTACAAGGATATGATTCGACTTAGCAACCATGTAATCAATTAGAAAGTTAACTTAGGGTTTAACAAATAACAATAATGCACTAAAAATGAGCGCATACACGGAAGACTAAGGCGATTTGGTTGTACATTTAAGTGGGGTGTAACAAATTCTTCCTTTAAGTAAGATGCTTAAAGTTAGAAACGAAAAGATAGGTTCGGAGGGGTGTACTAGGGGTTTCGTGTACTAAAAATGAGTACAACGCTAAGGGTGTGGGAAAAATTAGTTGACTTAACTAGCCAAGTAATATGACTTAAATGGTCAAGTAATTATGATACGGGTTTAACACAAGGGTGATCCTAATGCCTCTTATCATGTAGTAAATCCTACCACACGAATGTAGTCTCACTAGCGGTCTCGGGATGCATCACTAACGCAAGTTCTAGAATCTAAATGCTACCGGTACACTCATAAGCACTAATAATAAATGCTTTTCCTATCAAATCTAAAGGCGAACCTCACATTTTTGGGTGGAAAATTTTTCTGAATATACAGTTATGTGCTAGTCATACAATCTCCTATCCATGAGACGCTTGCTATGGCTAAAGTTTCACTCCTAAATGTTGTAAAAAAATTTAAATTTGGCGCTAAAATTACACTAACAAGTATTTCTCATAGTTTTATTACACATCTACTATCAAACAAAACAAACTCAAGCGAAAGTGCATATGTAAGGTATCATCTTTTTACCCTCCCCTTACACTTAAGATGAACATTGTCCCCAATGTTCAAGTAAAGAATGTAAAAGTGAAAAAGTAAAGAGAATGAAATCAAATACTCCCCTGATTCGCTCGGTATGAATTATAGGTGGGCCAGGTTAGATCTTCTTCCAAGAAAACGAACAATCAAAGCTTCCCTTCCAGAATATAAATCATCTCCTTGTCGAACATAACCTGTAAAACCTGACAAAATAGACAAGACAACCTCGCGTAAAATCGGCGGCATCCTATATAAGTTACTAAATCCTAGAAAACAAAGTAAGATATAATGCTTGTGGAATGAAGTTTGCAGATTTCCTGGAGATTATAAAACTTAATAATTCACAAAAACCATAAGACTCCGTTAGAAAAACAAAACCGGTAAAATTTCCAGATTTTAACTCCTGACGCCGTCAAGAGTAAACCTCTGACGCCGTCAGAATGGACCTGCAGAAATTCTTATGTTAAGTTTCCGGAAAATTTCTCGAAAAACTTGGTCCTACTTCCTGGAAAATCCTGCAAAACTTCATTATGACTCAATACAAGCATTTGACTCTAACAAATACGAATATACATGTTCATTTAATATTGTGGAGAATCATGATCGGTTTGTTTCTTAAAAACATATTTGGGGTTTCCCCTTACACTTATCTTTTGCACAAATACTTTTATGTTGGAGTTAAGACTTGGCCAAACAACATAGTGAAGTATTTCTACATTTTAATTGAGAAGCATGATCAACCAACAATAAAAACAAAGCATGCATACGGAAGCAATTAACAATCAAACAAATAAAATCACATAAAACATGGGTTGCCTCCCAAGAAGCGCTTTTCTTTATTTACGAGTCTTGTAGCTAGACTCAAAGTCATGGGTTACTACGTGATCTCATCATTGGTTCCACTCTCCGATTGTAGATATTCCTTGTAGAAACCAATCACCTTTTTCTCAATCGCTCCCATAATCATTTGGGCAAATTCTTCATCGACTTTATACCTTGGTCCAAGGGCCAAGCAATCTTTGTAATAAAGACTCCTTTTTTCCCATACATAGTCCATGCCCTTCTTCTTATCCTTCTCATCAATATCCTCAAAAGCACCAACGTTGTCCTTATCAAAATGAGATATAAAGCGAAATTCTTTCATCCTATTAGGCATCCTATAAGTGATACTATCGGTGTTACTTGCAAACCGGATCGTGCCTTCTACCTCATCATATTCTAACTTAGACTCCTCAACAAATGGTTTGCCAAACACAACATTGGATAATCGACAATCAATAACATTAGCAAGATCCTCCACAATCATAAAGTCGGTGACAAAAGTGAAATTACCAACAAAGACATGTAAACCTTTAACTCTCCCGACAAAGTTACTAACTCCACCGGGGTACTTGGGATCCCTTCTAGGTTCAAGTCTTGTTTCCACTATATCATTATAAACCGTTGAGGACATAATGTTGATTGGAGATTTAAAGTCAATGTAAGCATTGCTAATGTGCCTATATCCAATCATACATGGTATCTTAGCATTCTTAGGATCGCCTCTCTTGATCTTAGGTTCAATTATGGTGAAAGGAGATCGCGGTTTATCAATAAGATTATTATAATATGCAATCTCCTCCTTAGTGGGGTATAGATTAAAGTAGTCGTTAAGCTTCGGATCCATTGCCTCCTCTTCTAGTCTCTCAACAATATTCACAAAGTCATTAGGCCCTAGGTCCTTATTTGAATACAAGGCGGTTGCTAGGTCACTAAATGTATGTTCAAGTTCAATCTTAATCAACCTATTAAGCTCTCTAAGCTCCCTAATCTCACTCTCAATTTGTTCACGTAACACAGCCACTTCTCCAGGGGAAAGGGGTGGATTCGCGTTTTCCATAATGGTCAACGGAATAGTCAATGAGGTTACTTTACTAACAGAGGCACAAAGAAATGAGATAGACTAAAGAAGACCTAAAAATAAAAATAAAATCTTACCAGAAAGGAATCTAGCAAATAGACCTAATAAAAAGAAATTCTAACCTAGACAATAACTATTCCCCAGGCTGCGGCGCCAAAAACTTGATGCGTGGGAATCGCAATAGGCTTTACCTCTCGAGGGATCTCGAGAAGCTTACAACCCCCACCAGGCAGTATACCTGATCGTTGTAGTATAGTATAGTGACAAGTACCGGGGGATTGATCGTTCAGCTTAGGAATAGTGTCGCTAGGATTAGAAAGCCTAAATTACTAGTTCTAAAGGTGAGGGATGATTATTTTTGTATTTTTATGTTTTTATGAAAGCAAGTAAAATCTCGGGTTTTGAAAGAGTGGGCGGAATTAGTTGCTATTCAACTAACCCAAAACTAAGATGCAATCAAAATAAAATACTAAAAATGAAAATAAGTTAAATTATACTAAAGTTGTGAGCAGTAATTGGAGAAAATGTGTTTACTTAGATTTCCTTACTCCCTAGATATCTTTTACACGTTAATTACTTGTTATAATTGCATGGATGACGGATCGTATTCCTTAATACCATTCATGGGGTGACATACATAACTCCCCAATTCTATGAGCTCTTATCTCCTCCTACACCATGACCCAGCACAACTATAGGGATTGTAAACAGTGGCTCATGCATTAAATACAACCAATAAAGACCTAGTACGCCTCGGTTCATGTTTCTTAAGACGTTCAAGCATGTTACCATTTGGAGATCTGCCAGTTTTCTTAAGCCTAACATATAAATCATTCATCCAAGAACAAGAATAAACAAGTAATCAACGCATAATCAATATCTAAGTTTCATTAGATCTAAGCAAACACAAAGGAGATCTAGCCTAGCATAATGGAATTGAGACAAGAACAAGATATAGACAACCAACACATAGACATATTGATTGAATTAGAAGAACACTTATCTCAATTACAATGCAAGGTATCAAGGGTTTGGAACCCTTGAAAAACCTGTAAAAGTTGCACCAAATTCGTCTTTAGGGTTTCTCCAAAACTTCTCTCTTTTAATGTAAAAACTAGAAAACTATATATAGGAAAATGAGGTGACGGCGTCAAGAGCAAGGGTGTGACGCCGTCATCTCGCCGCCAAATACTTCCTCGGACGGCCTTGATCTACTTATGACGGCCTATGTGACGCCGTCATCAACCACGGTATTTTATTCTTGGGACTCTGACGCCGTCAAGAGCAACTCTTGACGCCTTCATGCACTGTTCCCAGCATAGAAATTTGAGACTTTGCCGTTTTCTTCACTTTTATGCTCCAAAAACGTCCAAAATGGCTTCTTTTCCAAAATTCACTCTCCAAGTACCTAAAATCACAAAAGGAACGATTTAGGGCAATATTTGATCAAATAAAGTCGGATTCGGGCTTAAATGACCCCCTAAAAACGGATCATTTTTCGCCTCATCAGTTATATACTACCTCCGTCCCAAAATAATTGTCCTCATTTGACTTTTTAAAGTCATAATTTCTCAACTTTGATCTTAAATATTTTTGTATGTGTTATATAATACTTGATGAAAATTATACCAATGAAAAAGTATTTAAAAACCAATCAATTCATGTATTTTGCATTAATTAATATATAACATAAACAAAATTATTAAAGATCAAAGTTAAGAAATTAAGACTTTAAAAAGTCAAATGAGGACAATTATTTTGGGACGGAGGGAGTAGTATATAACTAGCTCTTGAACTATTAAGCGTTTTGCCACACAAGCCACCTCTGCCACACAGTCATTTTTGTCATCGAACACTATTCAAATCACGATTCTCGATAAGTCAAACTTATCTCGGACTTCCATATCATTCAGGTTATCTCTTGAAGTCAATTCCATCTTCACTTCTGACATTACTTATACTCTGTCTACCGTACTACTAAGGTGAGTCATAGCCCCTACTCTTACTTGATTTACAATGATTTATAAACGTTTTTGGGGGAGATACATGCTTAACTACTGCTTTTATTTTTACAAGTATTCATTAATTAAATACATGACTGTATTTCATATAAACTTTGCTGGTTTACACATTTTTATATCTCATAAGGAAATACCTGCTATAGACATGATTACAAGCGTTTTTTCAACGATATGCTATATTTGATCTCTATTGCCTAAGTACCTATTCCCGAGAGTCCCTCGATCATGCGCCTTAATCACTTGTAGGGTGAACGTAAATAATTGTGAATAGATCTATTAGGGATTGACAATCCCCATTTGGTCGCTAGAGGAAAGCCACCAAATGCACTTTATTTGATTTCATAGGTTACTGGTAAATACCTATCTTGAGGGCCACTGTTTTACATCATTATTATGGATAATTTTGATGCCTGTTAATCGTTGAGTGTCATGAGCTTAGGGCAAGAGAACAGTAATAATATAGCACTACAATGACGGATGTTAAGGGCGTACGATGTTGTAGCCCTCTGTTTTATTAAACTACAAGATTGTGCTCACTATATAGCAGGAAAAACTATTAATAATTGGCAAACGAACTACTATTTTGGTGTTGGCCCGGTGAAGGGCAACCCAACGAACTATTTTTGAATTGATAAGGAAATCACTCATTTTCTAATTAACGATTTAAACTATAAACTCTATGAACTCACCAACCTTTGTGTTGACACTTTTAGCATGTGTTTATCTCAGGTAACTATACAAGAAGGAACTTGAAGGCACGGAGTGGGCTTGTAACCCGGCATGGGCTTAAATAAACGTTTTGACACATTTCAAATAAACTTGTTGTTTAAACTATGAAACATCTTGATGTCTCGAAGATTTGGTATTTTGAATGAATTAAACTTTAAAGCGTCACTTTTGTGTCATTTTCTATGATTGTGATAAAGATCCTCGAAGTAACACCCAAAAAGTCTTTCGCTGACATTTTAAGTCTTCCGCTGACGTGATGATTTTGGGGGTGTTACAACCCCATACCCAAAAAACACAAAGTTATTCACCCAAAAAATAATCAGAGTATTTATGACGCCCCTAAAGGATATGTGGGCCTGTATACTCATGCTTTTACCCGGTCAAATCTAAGAATACCCCTGCACCCCCTGTTACAATATTATGAGGTGCATATTTCAAGGTTTAACCCATTTGGACTTGCCAAACTTACCACCTACATAGTAATGTGTAAGGCGTATGGGTATGAGCCTACACTACATGTGCTTCGAGGTTTTCTTAACCTGTGTCCCGGGGGAGATTGGTTGACATTGTCAAAGAGGAATGATGAAAATGTGCCCGTGCTAATCACCAAACCTTTCACAAATATAACAAACTGGAAAGGGAAATTCTTTTATGTCCAAGATACCATCATACCTTCGGGTTATCCAGCACTCTTGAATGAAGCATTCCGTTTTGACTGCAAGAAATTCAATGATCAACTTCCCCTTAATGTTCAAGCTGAACCACTTTATCAACGTCTTGCCAGACATCCCATTAATGTGCAGACTTTTCCAGAGCCCATCCTTTTTATGGCTGGTATTGTAGACCATTGGGAAGGATCTCCTTTGTCGCCACAAATCCATTGTGATGGCCAGAGTATGTATATGCAACTTATCATAAATAAGTAACATCTCTAATTATATTTATGCATCTGTTTATATTGCAGTAATGGCGTTCAGAAACTTCATCATATCTGATGGTGCAAAGGAAGCCAGCTTCATTCCCAGGGAACCTAGAGAATACAGTTACGGTGTGTGTTCTCCATCAACATCAGTCAACAATAATGACGTAGATGCTATGGCGCTAGAGCCAACAGTGATGATTGAATAGGTGGTTCCTCTTAATGCCGAGGAGGCGCCTTTGACAATCAAAGCTCTTCCTGACGTGGAGATTCTTTCCTCCGATGATGTCCCCAAAGCGTATGCCGGCACCTCCGGTATAGCTGACAGGGTACGTGAGAGGAAAGGGACTGACATGAAGGCTTTGAAACCCCCAATCAAGAGAAAACTTGACATACCCACTCTCTTATCCAGAGCTTCGAAGAAGAAAAACTCCCAAGAGAAGGTTGTTGCTGCCACCGAAAGCTCGGATGATGAAGATATTCATGGTAAAAGCGCATTACAATCCATATACTTCTATAATTATTTGAAGGTTTCAAACCGTTCTTAATTCGATAATGTGTAGGTTTATCAAATACTGAAGAACTCCCCAATTCTCAAGCTTGTCACCGATTGGTCGAAGCTGTTGTTCCAAGTCAGTGGAAGGGAGCCCTTGACAATATATCAATAGAGCGACTGTGTGATCTTCATGATAAAAGCTACACAAGGCAGGCTGTGCTAGACAACCATCTTAACAGTCGGACAAGGGAGCTGGTACAGACTGTTAAAAATTCTTAAGAAGAGTTGAATGTAGTTCTGGCTCGAGAAAAACATAGAGAGTAGTTAATTAGTGATTTGAAGTCAAAGTGTGACAGAGCTACGGAGGATATTGAGAAGAATCCCATTGTGAAAGATCTTCGATCCAACGTCATTAAACTTGCTACTCGACTAAAGGAAGCCCAAGTTGAGTGTGGTAGGCTCAAAATGGAGGAGGCCAAAGCGATTGGGCTAAAAGAGAGAGTATCTATACTTGAGTCGAAGTGATTGGCTCCAAACGGTCAACCTAGATTGACCAGGTGATGGTCAACAGGGTCAAACAGCCTAGAGTCAATCTCCGCGGAATATAGTGTTTCCCCGGGTCGTTATGTCCCGACGAGGTGTGGATTGTATTCAAACGGTTTCGTGATCGGGTGAATTTGGATGAAAAGGGGTTTGAGATTGATTGAACTAAGGAATCTACAATGAAATAGCTTAAACAAGCTATTTGAATAAGACGAGAAACTAGGAAAAACCAGAAACGATTAAAACCTAAAAACGCGTACGTTACGTTTAAAAAAACGTAAACGTACAAAATAAAACGTGAAATCTGAGATCTGAAAACCCCCAGGGGGTGAAAATGACTTTTTTACAAACTATAAGATAAAAGAAATTTTTTAGAAAAAGAAAATAAATTTTAACACTAATTAATTATTTATTATTAATTAAATACTAATTATTACTAATTATTAATTATTAAATAACTTAAATACAATATTATATTAATTAAATACTAGAAAAATGAAAATAAAATTTCTAAAATTATGAAATAACTAAAAATAAGTTTTAAAATTAAAAATAAGTATTTTTGTCTTTTTGTGCTTTTTCTATTAATTAATTATTAATTAAATACTAATTATCTAATTAAACTATTTTAAATTAAGAAAATTACTAAATGAACAGTAAAAATTCTAATAAAATTTCTAAAATTATTTTATAAAATATAAAAGCTATAAAAAATATAAAAACTAGGTTTTACTTAATAAAAACTAATTATGCTATTTAAAACTAATTATTAATTAATTATAAATAAAAATAAAATTAAATCTAATAAATACTTAATGACAAAATAAAAATCTGAAACAATTATTATAAATACTTTAATATATGAGGAATTTAATAAAAATATAAAAAAGCTAAGTTCTTAATAAAAATTTAAAAATTAAAATTAAAATTTAATTACATTAAATAGAAACTATCACTTATTATTAAATTTGTTTTTCTTGATTTTTCTTTTACAAACCTATTTAATACTTAAAAACAAACACTTTTTGTAAAAACAACTTTTTTATAAACTTAAAATAAGCACTTTGGAAGGTAATAAGCAAAACAGTTGACTTTGTTTGACCAAAGTTGAAAATAAGCTGAAATGGGTACAAGTGGGACCCATTTTGGTTAAAACTGATACAAACAACTTATATGAACTTGTGTAAGCTGGAAAAAGCACTAATGGACCACAGAATAAGCAAAAAGCTAACAATAAGCACTTGGAAAGTTGGAACTTGACTGAAAAGTGGGACAGAGTTGAGGCCTTGATTTGGGTGGGTCCCAGTGGTTCTCAGGTCAAAGCAAAGGTCAATCCATGATCCCTACTAGGAGGGGGGTTGAAAGGTGCAAGGAGGGGGCCATGGGACCAACTGGATTGATCAGAAAACCACCACCAAGTGGTGGTGGTGGTGGTGTGTCTGCTGAGACAGAGCAGAGGTGTGCCCTGCAGCCCACTTTGGGTGGCTGTGGGGCCCTCAAATAAAATCACAAAAATGAAAGGAGGGGGGAAAATAGAGGTGAGCTATGACACAACAAACCCTAGAAATCCAAAAGCCTGATTCCAAATACACAATTCTCTAAAAATCCTAGAATTTTTGAAAAAATCTGAAATGGTGCAATTGACTTTTTAAGAAAAACTTGATATCTTGACTTTCTTGAACTTCTGATTGATCCTACATGTAAAATAAGTTGTGATATGCTATAATACACTTAAATTAAGTTAAAACTACTAAAGATAAACTGAAATGAGGTTTTGTGGAACTCAATTCCTTCTCAGTCAACTGTGAGGGGATTTAATTGATGATTCTGACTTTTACTGAGATGGTAACCACAAAGATGAACACAATAAGTCTACTAAAGCCTAAGGAGCATATTTAAACCAGCAAAAGTCACAAATGATAACAACAATACACCCCAACAGTGTTAGCTAAACACCCTTTTAAGTAAAACTGTTAAGGTTTTTTGAAGCAAATAGGTGATAAGAACCAGGAAACCAAACTCTTATGACTCAATATGATTAGATAAACTCAATTAAGCATAGAAATATAAAAATATTCACATAATAAACTAGGGTACAGTAAAAAGAAAAATTGGAAGTTTAAAACTTACAAGTGCTTCCTTTGAGATCAAACACCAAGGATCACGAAACTACACTAAACCTAACACCTCCCTGAGGTCACTAAACCAAGAATAACCAAAATTCCACCCTGTTTCCCTTGCTTCTTTCTTCCCCAAACTGATTTTTGATTTTCTTTTTTATTTTTCTTGAATTTTTGGAATTATTTGAAAACCTAAATGAAATGCTGAGGAAACTTCATAACAGCTTACTAATAAAGCTTAATAGGCTTATATAACCAGATATCAATAACCTTTAACAATCTTAAGAGTAAATTGAGATTTCTATGAAAAATTGCAAATGTGAAATTTAAACAGCAAGATATGAAATTAAGGATCAATAAGATTAAAATTATATTAGAAATACTGATTACAACTGATTTGCACTAAAAATTACAACTCTAAATGAAATTATTTTAAAAACGACCTAATCTATATTAAACTAAAACTAATACTACTCTAATAATTCTCTTTCTCTTCTTTTTCTTTTCTTTTATAGCTCCTGGAGGTCCACTGAATCTTTCCCACTTCTATTAGAACCATTGGATGGCTTGCTTTGATCTGAGCCGTTCAATTGGGTTTTGGCGGGAAAAGGTTTTGGAGCAGGTTTGAGTGGAGTTGGTGAGGCAGTTGGGTGAATTTAATGGTGGTGGTGAGTTGTGGGGGACAAAAGGTGTGGAAGGTGAGGGTTTGGAGGGTGAGAGTAATTAATGGAGAGGGAGCAGGGGGAGGGAAATACGGGGAAGAGGAAGGTGAACAGTGGAGCGGGTGTTGTGGGTTTGACTGGGGTCAACGCCCAGTATTATCAAAGTGGTGGTGGGCCGGTTTATATTTTGGGCATGGGGGGTGTTTTATTGGATTAGGGATTAGGATTGGGTGGGTTGTATTTTGGGTTTGGATTATGGTATAAAATCAAGGGTCCGTTTGGTAGTTTTATGAAAAACAACAAGGACCAAAATTGGTAACTTTGCAAACTTTAGGGACTGAAAATGTAAATATTCCAAGGTTATTAAAAGGGCTTTTCTTGTCACATAGGAATAATACAAGGATTTATTTGGTATTTTCCAACATTAAATTTCCCGGGGACCAAAATTGACAACTTGCCAAACTTAAGGGACCAAACATGTAATTTCCTTAAAATTTCCACCCAAGGATTATTTTTGCCAACTTTTGAATTTCCAAAGACCAAACTTGATTTTTCTTACAAAAATATCCCACCAGGGACTAATTTTGTCATTTTATGAAAGTTGGGGGACTGAAACTGCCAATTTTGCAAACTTTGTGCGTTTTTCATTTGTTTTTGCTCATTTTGCATCTAAAACATATAAAACACGATTTTGAAATATTTTTGGTATTTTGATGCATTTCTGAGTGTTTTTGTATGTTTTGCAGTTCAGATTAGACAAAAAATGATGAGTGTTTGAGCACTTATCAATCCCCCACACTAAACTATTGCTAGTCCCTAGCAATACTGTTTTGAAAACTTGATGGATTTCAAACTCTTTACCAAAAGCCATCACTTCTGGAGTAGCCAGGTGTAAGAACTGTGGCACACCTGATAACCGTGTGATTTTGAGCAAACCACCAGCTGTCAACGGATTTGAGTAGTCTTTACCAGAAGCCATTTGCTTCTGGACTAGCCAGCTCTTGATGGAATTGTCAACATCTTGGTGAGCTGATTACCAATTATGGATTTTCCACGGCCTTTACCACAAGCCATAATCTTGCGGGCTAGCCAACTCATTTGTTTTCGGGGAGTTGAGGAACCATACAATTTTAGGCAAATTGCAAGCCGTAAACGGATTTGAGATGTCTTTACCAAGAGTCGTTTGCTCCTGGACTAGCCAATCCATTTTGTCATTTAGACAAGGCGGACTGATTACCACAAAAAATTTTGAAGCACCAGTGAATTTTTTTTTAAAATTTTTGAAATTTTGGCTAAAACGGGGGTATTATATAGTAAAATGTGATAAAATTCGCTAGAATAGCGAATACCCCCCCCCCCCCCCCCGCACACTTAGCATGAATATTGTCCTCAATATTCAAAGTCCCGGCTATTATGCCGACATTTTGAACGTAAAAGGGCAACATTATAAGCTACGCGTGGAAAACACCATTTTGTATTTCACTCTTGTAACCATAGCATGGGGGACTCCCCCACATTTAGGGTGAAAACCCTATAAACATGCTACTGTTTTTGTTTACCGAGTCGCTAGCTTGACTCGACCCCGAATTCATTTGTCCTTGGGGAAGCATGATGTGGAAGAAACAATCTCAATCGGACTTTCATTCAAGATGTTTGGACAAACATTTGAAGCACGTGAAAGTTCCACACCGATGAGATAAGTATCCGGCTCAAGATAATGATACATGAAAATGCCGGGATCAAATATAGTGTCCTCACTCCCGAAGGAGTGAAGAAGAGAAGAAGTCACCCTGTAGGTGAAGAAAAGGAAGAAAATCATGATGAAAAGCATGATTTGATCTTTTTCCTCGAGAGGAGGCTCCGTAGCCTGAGTTTGGATTTCAAAGGTTAAGCTCGTAAACAACCCGGGAGGGTGGGTGGGAATCTGCAAATTCTCATAATTGAGAGCATCTCCCCCCGGGCTATCAAACTCTGGAAGAATCGTGTCATGATGAGTGAGTTCACAGGAGAACTCCTCATGAAGAGAATCATTCACAAAATGTGAATCTGTGAACTCAGGTTCCGGAATAGACTCATCACAATCCTCATTCTGAATATCAAAGAGTGGATTATCAGAAATCAAAGTGAATTCAGAGTCAAATTCAAATAGAGGATCGGTGAGAGTGGTATTGAATGTTTCGGGAACAAAGTGAATATTATTCTCAATTGGATTGTCGGGATAAGAAGTGAGTGACGGATCATGATATAGGAGACTTTCAATTTCTCCCAGATCGGCTTGGAAATCGAGGAGACCATCATTACTTTCCAATGAAAGTGGATCGATGTGAGCAAGTTCATCAGCGAACTCCTCAAGAAGATGATCAGCATCAGTTTGTGGAACTGATGCCTCAACATACTCGATGTCTCCATAAGATATACAATCATCGCTAAAATCTGAGAAAGTCTCAAATTGATCTTTAGGACACTCAATAGGTGAAGGAATATCACACATATCATCCAAAGTTCCCTGTGACTCTCTCGGGATTGGGACAAGGATCTCAACACAAGACTTTATTAATTCGTCCGATTCCTTATTAGGAACAGTGCTAAGATGCTCATCCCCCATGTTTAGAGAGTGAGTGTGAACTTCGGGTGTGATAACACCAGACTGAGGGAGTTGAGAAGGACTAGCAGACATGGGTTTTATAAATTTCATTTATTCTTCTACTAGTAGTTCTATCATAGTCTTTTCTCCCTGATTTTCCGTGGAAGGAATCGCAAATGATGAATTTGAGGAACCCTAATAAAATTGAAGGATATCAAGGGTTTCTTCATTATCACTATTATCATCACAGTCTAGAAGAGCAGCTTGACGAAATTTGGCACGTGTTATAGCTGCTTGTTCTAAGACAAGTAATTCTTCCACGCTCAATTCGTTTCTAGCCTCTCGTTCTTCGGCAAGTAATTCTGCCATAGATTTCTCACGAGAGTCTCGAAACGGTGTAGTAACCAACTCCTCCTTAAGTTCTTTTAAAATATCAAGAGCCTTTAGTAAAAGGTCTTGCTCGGTTTCTTGAGGAGTTGTGTGAATCATTTGGTACTGTGGAGGTGGGTCTGAAAATGAATAGTCGTAATTGTTACAAGGAAATGGATTCCTTGTTTGACAATCCGAGCTAGAGTGTGGACCTCCACAATAATCACAACAGTGAAACTGATGTGGCTGTGGGTGGTATGTGCTAGAGTTATAATTGTGATCAAGAAACTGCTCATAGACAAGCGTGTTTCCTGATTGACAATCGGAACTGTAATGTGAACCACCACAGTACTCACAACAGTAAAACTGCTGAGTATCATGGTGTGGTAATTGATGGAATGAATCAGTCGTGTCATGGTAGGAATAGGGATCCTGGTTATAGACAGACCCGTTTCCTGATTCTACCATGCCACAACTAGGGCAATTGCCACCATTATGAGGATTACCACACCATTGGAAAACCAGAAAGTGTGGATGAGACATAGAAAGAATCAAATGTGTATAGAGGGTGAGGAATGAAGAATCAAAGATGTGAGAGGGTAAAGGAGAATGTTTTTGGATTTTTGGAAATACATTTTGTACAAATGATAAAGAAAATGTTTTTGTGTGTTTTTTTTTTGTGTTCGTTGAAAACTGATTATAAAAAGTTTTCAGGAACAGTTTTGTTTTGATAAATAGAAAATATGAACAAAGGATGGATAAATGTACAATGGAACGAATTCCAAAATCACTAATCAGAAAAACCGTTCAGAATAGCGCGTATACCTCCCCGGCAGTGGCGCCAAAATTTGATTGGCTCCAAACGGTCAACCTAAATTGACCAGGTGATGGTCAACAGGGTCAAACAGCCTAGAGTCAATCTCCGCGGAATATAGTGTTTCCCCGGGTCGTTATGTCCCGACGAGGTGTGGATTGTATTCAAACGGTTTCGTGATCGGGTGAATTTGGATGAAAAGGGGTTTGAGATTGATTGAACTAAGGAATCTACAATGAAATAGCTTAAACAAGCTATTTGAATAAGACGAGAAACTAGAAAAAACCAGAAACGATTAAAACCTAAAAACGCGTACGTTACGTTTAAAAAAATGTAAACGTACAAAATAAAACGTGAAATCTGAGATCTGAAAACCCCCAGGGGGTGAAAATGACTTTTTTAAAAACTATAAGATAAAAGAAAATTTATAGAAAAACAAAATAAATTTTAACACTAATTAATTATTTATTATTAATTAAATACTAATTATTACTAATTATTAATTATTAAATAACTTAAATACAATATTATATTAATTAAATACTAGAAAAATGAAAATAAAATTTCTAAAATTATGAAATAACTAAAAATAAGTTTTAAAATTAAAAATAAGTATTTTTGTCTTTTTGTGCTTTTTCTATTAATTAATTATTAATTAAATACTAATTATCTAATTAAACTATTTTAAATTAAGAAAATTATTAAATGAACAGTAAAAATTCTAATAAAATTTCTAAAATTATTTTATAAAATATAAAAGCTTTAAAAAATATAAAAACTAGGTTTTACTTAATAAAAGCTAATTATGCTATTTAAAACTAATTATTAATTAATTATAAATAAAACTAAAATTAAATCTAATAAATACTTAATGACAAAATAAAAATCTGAAAAAATTATTATAAATACTTTAATATATGAGGAATTTAATAAAAAATATAAAAAAGCTAAGTTCTTAATAAAAATTTAAAAATGAAAATTAAAATTTAATTACATTAAATAGAAACTATCACTTATTATTAAATTTGTTTTTCTTGATTTTTCTTTTACAAACCTATTTAATACTTAAAAACAAACACTTTTTGTAAAAAAAAAACTTTTTTATAAACTTAAAATAAGCACTTTGGAAGGTAATAAGTAAAATAGTTGACTTTGTTTGACCAAAGTTGAAAATAAGCTGAAATGGGTACAAGTGGGACCCACTTTGGTTAAAATTGATACAAACAACTTATATGAACTTGTGTAAGCTGGAAAAAGCACTAATGGACCACAGAATAAGCAAAAAGCTAACAATAAGCACTTGGAAAGTTGGAACTTGACTGAAAAGTGGGACAGAGTTGAGGCCTTGATTTGGGTGGGTCCCAGTGGTTCTCAGGTCAAAGCAAAGGTCAATCCATGATCCCTACTAGGAGGGGGGTTGAAAGGTGCAAGGAGGGGGCCATGGGACCAACTTGATTGATCAGAAAACCACCACCAAGTGGTGGTGGTGGTGGTGTGTCTGCTGAGACAGAGCATAGGTGTGCCCTGCAGCCCACTTTGGGTGGCTGTGGGGCCCTCAAATAAAATCACAAAAATGAAAGGAGGGGGGAAAATAGAGGTGAGCTATGACACAACAAACCCTAGAAATCCAAAAGCCTGATTCCAAATACACAATTCTCTAAAAATCCTAGAATTTTTGAAAAAATCTGAAATGGTGCAATTGACTTTTTAAGAAAAACTTGATATCTTGACTTTCTTGAACTTCTGATTGATCCTACATGTAAAATAAGTTGTGATATGCTATAATACACTTAAATTAAGTTAAAACTACTAAAGATAAACTGAAATGAGGTTTTGTGAAACTCAATTCCTTCTCAGTCAACTGTGAGGGGATTTAATTGATGATTCTGACTTTTACTGAGATGGTGACCACAAAGATGAACACAATAAGTCTACTAAAGCCTAAGGAGCATATTTAAACCAGCAAAAGTCACAAATGATAACAACAATACACCCCAACAGTGTTAGCCAAACACCCCTTTAAGTAAAATTGTTAAGGTTTTTTGAAGCAAATAGGTGATAAGAACCGGGAAACCAAACTCTTATGACTCAATATGATTAGATAAACTCAATTAAGCATAGAAATATAAAAATATTCACATAATAAACTAGGGTACAGTAAAAAGAAAAATTGGAAATTTAAAAGTTACAAGTGCTTCCTTTGAGATCAAACACCAAGGATCACGAAACTACACTAAACCTAACACCTCCCTGAGGTCACTAAACCAAGAATAACCAAAATTCCACCCTGTTTCCCTTGCTTCTTTCTTCCCCAAACTGATTTTTGATTTTCTTTTTTATTTTTCTTGAATTTTTGGAATTATTTGAAAACCTAAATGAAATGCTGAGGAAACTTCATAACAGCTTACTAATAAAGCTTAATAGGCTTATATAACCAGATATCAACAACCTTTAACAATCTTAAGAGTAAATTGAGATTTCTATGAAAAATTGCAAATGTGAAATTTAAACAGCAAGATATGAAATTAAGGATCAATAAGATTAAAATTATATTAGAAATACTGATTACAACTGATTTGCACTAAAAATTACAACTCTAAATGAAATTATATTAAAAACGACCTAATCTATATTAAACTAAAACTAATACTACTCTAATAATTCTCTTTCTCTTCTTTTTCTTTTCTTTTATAGCTCCTGGAGGTCCACTGAATCTTTCCCACTTCTATTAGAACCATTGGATGGCTTGCTTTGATCTGAGCCGTTCAATTGGGTTTTGGCGGGAAAAGGTTTTGGAGCAGGTTTGAGTGGAGTTGGTGAGGCAGTTGGGTGAATTTAATGGTGGTGGTGAGTTGTGGGGGACAAAAGGTGTGGAAGGTGAGGGTTTGGAGGGTGAGAGTAATTAATGGAGAGGGAGCAAGGGGAGGGAAATACGGGGAAGAGGATGGTGAACAGTGGAGCGGGGGTTGTGGGTTTGACTGGGGTCAACGCCCAGTATTATCAAAGTGGTGGTGGGCCGGTTTATATTTTGGGCTTGGGGGGTGTTTTATTGGATTAGGGATTAGGATTGGGTGGGTTGTATTTTGGGTTTGGATTATGGTATAAAATCAAGGGTCCGTTTGGTAGTTTTATGAAAAACAACAAGGACCAAAATTGGTAACTTTGCAAACCTTAGGGACTGAAAATGTAAATATTCCAAGGTTATTAAAAGGGCTTTTCTTGTCACATAGGAATAATACAAGGATTTATTTGGTATTTTCCAACATTAAATTTCCCGGGGACCAAAATTGACAACTTGCCAAACTTAAAGGACCAAACATGTAATTTCCTTAAAATTTTCACCCAAGGATTATTTTTGCCAACTTTTGAATTTCCAAAGACCAAACTTGATTTTTCTTTCAAAAATATCCCACCAGGGACTAATTTTGTCATTTTATGAAAGTTGGGGGACTGAAACTGCCAATTTTGCAAACTTTGTGCCTTTTTCATTTGTTTTTGCTCATTTTGCATCTAAAACATATAAAACACGATTTTGAAATATTTTTGGTATTTTGATGCATTTCTGGGTGTTTTTGTATGTTTTGCAGTTCAGATTAGACCAAAAATGATGAGTGTTTGAGCACTCATCACGAAGTATGCAGGTCTTAAATCTGAAAAGAACAGACTTATGGAACAAAAAACCAGGTTGCAACAAGAGACAGGTGCTCTAAACCTTCGATGTGAAAGTCTTCAGAAAGATAGGGCATATATGGTAGCCAAGGTAATTCCTTATATTGCTATGGAGTTGTACCATAGTGATGAGGTCGGACAGGTTGTGGCCAACTTAGTTAATGCTGCTATTTTTCATGGGAAATGTACTACCCTGGAGGAGATTGCTGAAATTGGGAAGCATGTGATCTTATCGAAGGTTCCTTACTATCGTACTTCACATGGAAAGGAATATGATGATGCTAGCAATGCATTTGCTTTGGCAGACTTTCCCTTTCTTTCGAAGGTGATGCGTAGGGATTGCACCAGGCTTTACCTCTCAAGGGATCTTGAGAAGCTTACAACCCCCACCAGGCAGTGTACCTGATCGATGTAGTATAGTTAATGACAAGTACCGGGGGATTGATCGTTCAGCTAGGAATAGTGTCGCTAGGATTAGAAAACCTAAATACTAGTTCTAAAGATGAGGGATGATTCTTTTTGTATTTTTATATTTTTTAGAAAGCAAATTAAAATCTCGGGTTTGAAGGATTTGGGCGGAATTAGTTGCTAGTCAACAAACCCAATACTAAAGATGCAATCAAAATAAAATACTAAAAATGAAAATAAACTATATTAAACTAAAGTTGTGAGCAATAAGTGGGAGAAATGTGTTTACTTAGATTTCACTACTCCCTAGATATATTTTACACGTTAATTACTTGTTATAGTTGCGTGGATGACGGATTGTATTCCTTAATACCATTCATGGGGTGGCGTACTTACTTCCCCAATCTTATGAGTGCCTACTTCACTCCTATGTCGAGCCTGCAAGAAGCTCCTAACATGGGATCATTAGAATTTACTCATGCATTAAATACAACCAATAAAACCTAGTACACATCGGTTCATGTTTCCTAAGACGTTCAAGCATGTTACACAATGGAGATATGCCAGTTTTCTTAAGCCTAACATTGAAATCATTCATCCAATACAACCATAAACAAGTAATCAACACATAATCAACATCTAGGTTTCATTAGATCTAAGAAAACACAAAATAAATCTAGCCTAGCATGTTGAAATCAAGACAAGCACAAGATATAGACAACCAACACATAGACATATTGATTGAATTAAGAAAAGACTTATCTCAATAACACATGTAAGGATTCAAGGGTTGAAAACCCTTGAAAAACTGTAAAATTCATATATGGTTCGGCCTTAGGGTTTCTCCAAACTTGTCCCTCCTTAATGAATGAAAATTAGAAAACTATATATAGATATTAGAGGCTGACGGCGTCAAGAACAAATGGGTGACGCCGTCATCTCGCCGCCAAAATAATCCTCGGACTGCCTTGATCTACATCTGACGCCGTCATGTTGTCCACTTTTGCAGGCCGTCACACTTTTAACTCTTGACGCTCTACTTGTGACGCCTTCATGTTTGTACTGGGTCGTCATGATATTTACTCTTGACGCCGTCAAATTCTTCCTCTTGACGCCGTCAAACACTGTTCCCAGCATGGAAAATTAAGTCTTTGGCGTTTTCTTCACTTTTATGCTCCAAAAACGTCCGAATTGCTTCCTTTTCCAGAATTCACTCCCAAAGTACCTAAAATCACAAAAGGAACGATTTAGGGCAATATTTGATCAAATAAATTCAATTCCGGGCTTAAATGACCCCCTAAAAATGGATCATTTTTCGCCTCATCAGAAGGTTACTAAAGATCCGAAAGCTTCCATTGAGGAATTGTTATCGAAGAAACCTAGCAGGATTCGGCCATCTTCGCCAAGTAGGAGGGGCTCCGGTGTGAAGGTTCCCGCTCGTCAAGAAGATCCCTCCTTATCAAAGAATACATAAATACTGCCTTGTTGGCAATGATTTATCTCGAGGGTGGTTAGTACCTTCCGAATATGTTTCCTTTCTGCTACTTTGATTTTTTGGATGTTTGTTTATTTGTTATCTACTTGCTCTAGGATGTTTTTCATTTATCCTTTGATTATATTATTCTCCTCTCTCAACGTTAGTATACAACCTGAGGTTACTGTAGACAAGTATTCTCATTGTGTGTATTTTGAACCAAGATTTTTAAGCAATCGTATAATTTAATTGCTGACAGAGGGTTGCGACCCACTCCATCTTTATCCTTATAGTCATAGGGCTCTTTAGTGCCCTTAGATGTTTTAGGAAAGCCAATGTGAATTATAATGGATGTCATGTGCGGGACATAAATATCATCCTTCGAACATTGAGACTTGTAGTACTTGGCTGAATAAATCTTTGTTGTAAAAAACGAAACAAGAGATTTAAAGGAAACATGTTGTATCATTAATTGGGTAGGGAGGATTACATCATTTTATTAAATGAATACTAAGACGCCTACCATTAATGCTTTTTTTTTTCCAAATGAGAGGAGTTCAACACGTGAATTGTTGAGAGATATATTCTCTAAAAGGTTGTAAGTTTTATATGTAAAACTTATGAAGGTTGGTGCCATTCCATGTCCTGTCAACTTCTTCTCCGAAGATTGTTGCTAACTTATAGGCCCCGTTACCATAGGCTTCGGCTACTACGTAAGGCCCTTCCCATGTTGGTCCCAACTTTCCTTGGTATTCGACTTTGCTTGCGCTGTTAAGTCGAAGTACATATTCACCTGGTTTGAAACATGAGGGTCGAACCCTGCTGTTGTAATATTTTTCCAACATGTGTTTGTACGTAGCTTCTCTTATAGAGGCTATTTCTCTTCGTTCTTCGAGTAGATCCAGATTCTCTCGAAGCCTTTCCTCATTTTCTGAGGATTCAAAGTTCATAATGCGTTCTGTTTCCACGCTTATCTCTGATGGAATGACGGCTTCTGTACTATAAGTAAGACTGAAAGGTGTTTCTCCGTGACTTGACTTAGGATGTGTCCTATGAGCCTAGAGAACTTGGGGTAATTCGTCTACCCATCCTTGGTGACTTCATCCTAGCCTTCTTTCGATTCCATTGATGATGTCTCTATTTGTAACCTCTACTTGACCGTTACCTTGGGGATGGTATACGGATGTGAATGATTTTTTGATTTTTAAACCGTTGCAAAAAGTAGGAAATCCCCCTTCGGCAAATTGCTTTCCATTGTCAGAGATGATGATGTGGGGAACTCCGAAGCGACAAACGATGTGTTCCCATACGAATTTCTCCATGTGTCTGCCTGTCACAGATGCCAATGGCTTGGCTTCGACCCATTTGGTGAAGTAATCGATGGCTACGACTAAAAACTTTACTCCTCCTGGTGCTACTGGCAGAGGTCCTACTATGTCAAGTCCCCATTGGGAAAACGGCCACGCAGATGTGACAGAAGTCATATCTTGTTTAGGTAGTCTCGGGACTTTCGAATGGATCTGACAGGCTTCGCATATGTATTATCTCCATTGCATCTCTATGCATTGATGGCCAGTAGTATCCCAGTTTCATGATTTTAGAGACAACGGAGCGGGGTCCTGCGTGTAGGCTGCATGATCCCTCGTGAACTTCATTGATTATGTTAGTAGCCTATTTAGGTCCGACACAGCGAAGCCACGTGGATAGGAAGGATCGTCTGTAGAGGTGATCTCCTATTATCTTGTATTGAGGATCTTTAACTCTGACTTTTCTTGCTAGTTTTGGATCTTCCGGCAAAATGCCGCTTATTAAGTACTCCCGTATCGGAGTCATCCAATTAGCTTCTTCTTCGGATATTATATCGGATACTTCCTTCCTTTGGATAGATCTTTCGGCTAGTACCTCGACCAAGACTTCTTTTGTTAAGTGAGCGAAAGCCATTGAGGCTAATTTGCTTAACGCATCTGCCTTCTTGTTTTGGTTCCTTCTGACGTGCTCGATGGTATAGGATTCAAATCCCTGTAGGATTTCTTTTGCTTTATCAAGGTACTGTTTGATTGTGGACTGCCTTGCCTCATAGGAACCTTTGATTTGATTGGCGACCAGCTGTGAGTCAACAAAAATCGAAAGATTACGTACCTCCATGTCTTTAGCTAGGCGTAGGCCTGCTAATAAAGCTTCGTATTCTACTTCGATGTTGGTTACCCCGAATTCGAATCGCAGTGCATAAGTGTATTCTTTCCCTCCTAGATTGACTAACATCAGCCTTGCCCCTGAGCCGTCGAAGCTTGAGGCTCCATCTGTGAATAACTTCCAGTTGTCTTTTTCTTTCGAAAGTCCTTTTTTGGGAGTTTCTTTATTGTCACCAGGCTCGGAAGGAGTTTCAGCGAGAAAGTCTGCGAGTATTTGACCTTTTATGGAGTTTCTCCCCTTGTACTCTATTTCATGTTCCCCCAATTCGATGGCCCATTTAGATACCCTCCCTGATTTCTCGGGCTTCGATAGTATCTGTTTGATAGGCTTATCGGTTAGTACTCTGATGGGGTGAGCTTGAAAGTATCATCGGAGGCGCCTTGCGGCGTGGACTAGAGCAAGAATTAGCTTTTCCAATTCTGGGTAATTTAATTCAGCTCCTTGCAAAACCCGACTGACAAAGTAGATCGGAACTTGCCTCTTTTCTCTTTCTGCCAAAAGTACTGCACTAATGCTTTCATGTGATGCTGCGATATACATATACAATACTTCACCATTAATTGGGGCTGTGAGTGTTGGTAGGATTTCCATGAAGTCTTTCAATCTTTGGAAGGCAGCTTCAGCTTCGACACTCCATTGGAACGTCTTCTTATCCATACATCCTTTAAGGGTCTTAAAGAACGGTAATGATCGATCTGCGCCTTTCGACAGGAACCTACTCAACGCTGCCAGCTTTCCGTTAAGGCTTTGTACCTCCTTTAATGTCTTTGGGGCCTGTAGATTAGTGATAGCTTTTACTTTTGAAGGGTTTGCTTTGATTCCTTGTTTTGTGATCAGGTGTCCTAGGAATTGCCCCTCCTCGACACCGAATGAGGATTTCTTCGGATTGAGCTTCATATTTATGGCTCTTAGCTGGTTGAAAGTTTCTTGAATGTCGGAGAGTAAGTCTTCCTCTGTCCTACTTTTTATGACCATGTCGTCGACATATGCCTCCAAATTCCTTCCTATCTACTTGTCGAAGGCCTTATCCACCAAACGTTGGTAGGTTGCACCTGCATTTTTCAAACCGAAGGGCATTTTCCTGTAGCAGTAGACGCCCTTTCCCGTGTAGAAAGATGTTTTTTCCTCGTCTTCGACTGCCATTTGTATCTGATGGTAGCCTTTGTAAGCGTCTAAAAAGCATTTTAGGCGGAACCCTGATAAGGACTCCACATTCCAATCTATTTCTGGGAGAGGGTAACAATCCTTTGGGCATGCTTTGTTGATGTCAGTGAAGTCGACGCACATACACCATCCCCCATCACTTTTCTTTACCACAACTAGGTTGGCCACCCACGTTTGGTATTTGACCTCTCTGAGTATGCCTGCCTGTACTAATTCGTCCTCCTCTTTACAGGCCGCGACGTTTCTTTCTGGTGCGAGGCTCCGGTGTTTTTGTTTGATGGGCTCAATATGCTTATACTCATTGAGTTTATGTTCCGTTCCGAAAGGCTTACCATCGATTATGAGGCTTCTTGGAACCCCTGTCATATCAGAGTATGTCCATGCGAAGATGTCTTTGTTGTCTATCAAGAGTTGTTTCAGTTTTTCTTTGAAGGTGGCAGGGAGTTGTTTTCCAATTACCACTGTCTGCTCCGAATGGAGGTTATTTATCACAATACGCTCTTCGGCGTCCCTGGTGAGTGCTTATTCACTCACTATTATATGGCCAAAAATCGACCCAATACGACTATTTGAGCTAACAAATGCCAAGAAAACGTATGTTTTTATGTTGTGAATGTGCAGGTACGGATTAATCACAAAAAGACGAAAAATCACATGAATACCGGAAAAACGGGCGCGAGAGTTGAAGTTGGTCAAAAAGTCAAAACCGGGGATCCAAGAGTCAGTTTCAGTCCTTCATCTATTCAGACTTGGCAAGATTAGTCCCTGAATTTTATTTTAAGGAAATTACACGTTCAGCCCTCGGAGTTTGGAAATTTACACAATTAGTCCTTGATATTGTGGATTTGTAAATTTTAGTCCTTATGTGTTATTTATAACACACATGAAATAAAAGATAACAAGCCTGATCCAAGCCTAGTCCATCAAAGCCCAATCCACATCTATTAAAAATCCACTCCAAGCCCACATTTCCAAAATATTACCCGAGCCCACTTTATAATCTTCGGTCAATACTTCGGTCAACACACAAAATAATATAACCAAACGTGTTTTTTCCCCCATTTCCCCCAAACCCAGAATCCCAATTAACCACATGAACCCTAGAAACGCACCATGGTTTAATTGACCCAAGTTACCTCAATTAACCATTATTAGCTAATCATTGAGCTTCTAGAAGGTCTGTCACGTGCTCAGACATGTGTCAGAGAGAATGTATAAATCTATCAGGGACATGTGGCTGCTTGTAATTGGTCATGACACCTCATTTTATCTGATCCAAGTGCTCTGAATGATTGGAAAAAGCACAAAATAGATCTAAGGACTATAAGATGAAGTGAAGAAACACAATGAGGTGTGGATCGCCAACCTGGCAAATCAGACTCAACCCCTCTCACCTCATCTATAAATAGGGATGTATTTAGCTCATTTCTAGTGTAGTTTTTTTAGTGTAGAGTAATGCTGCCAATTTTATTTTAGATTGTATTTTAGTTTAGTGATTGTAATTTTCATATGAATTTTAATAAAATTTCTGGTTATTTCAAATAAATCTCAGCTTATATTGTTCTTATCTTAGCTTATTTTCTGTTTTATCAGCTTATTTCTTCTGTTTCATTTAGTTAAAGCTTATTTCTATCTGTTACTCTTATATAGTTTACATTAATTTACATAAAAATTAAAAAATAAAGAAGTTTACATATTAGTACTAAAGCTTACAGTGAGCTTATTTTACCTTTTGGAAATTCCATTTGAGCTCCTTAGCTTATTAGTGGAATTTATTGAGTCAATCAATCTCAGTAAAGGAATCAGATTAATAGTAGCTGAAGAATTTGATAGCTGATACAGAAGCAATGACATCAGCCTATCTTAAAGATAGGCAACTGTGAATCCCCTCTGTTCTAGCTGAGGGGAAATTAAGTGGTAAATCTCATCTGAATTTACTTTAGTGTTAGATCTGATGTTATAGATATTGATTTGTAGTTTAGTTGTTAGTGATAGCTGAATTGCATTTGATTTTAATTTCTGAGTATCTAGCTATTAGTTTAGAACTGAATTTGATCATTTATTTTTTTTTCAGCTTAATATTAGTTTTAGTATACTGATAGTTTGGATTTGATTCAATAAGAAGTTGAGAGTTTTGGATTGTAATTTGGTCACTATTTCATTTGAGTTGCTTATATTTGTGATAGTTTGATCATCTGTCATAACTTTCGGATCAGATAGAATTTGGTGTGTGATAGGTAGGTGACATTTGAATGATTGAAATCCGAGTTTAGTTGTGGATTTTATAGAATTACTGTTTCATTGATTCAATTTTGATATGTGTAGTTTTGTTTGTCTCATATTAGTATCATTGAACATCTGTCATAGTATTTGGTTCAAGCTATCTGTGGGATTAATAAACCTCTGTCTGTGATCTTTTGTGCACATCTGTAATTGCTTTGATCTTAGTTGTTGATTGATCATCTGTTAGTGGATCAGTAGTAGTGAGAGTTGTTATTGGAATTGTGTTGGTTTAATTTAGTTTTACTGATTTCTAGTTGGATCGTTGTAATTGCATCTATTTCAGTTTGGATAAAATTAGAACTAGTTTTAGTAGTAATCTGAGTTGTCTATATTTCTTTGAGCTTCTGATTTAGAAATAAGTTGTATCTGATTGCATCTGTTTCATTATCAGTTACTAATTAGGAGTGTTTGGAATTAATAGTTGCATTGTTAAGTTGTTGTTGTTTAGCTGAAATAGCTTAGCAATTAATTCACATAGGGTTAGAAATAGATTAAATTGGAATAGAATAGTGATATAGCTCAGTTGGTGGCTTACTTTAGGTCTGTGCGTTAGTTATTTGGCTGTAACTTACTCACCTTGCATCAGTTGCTGTATCAGCCTACTCTAGCCCTCTAATTGTCTAGATTTAAGATTGCTAGTTGTTTATAGTGTAGTAGATTTATACTTGAGTTTTTTTTAATTTGATGCTTGAATGCTAGTTTAGTTCTTGGCTACTTATTAGAACTTTAAGACCTGTTCTGTTTGCTCTGCATCACTGCTATTATCTGAACCAGTTTTCTTGAGATATATCTGTCTATTCTTCTGAGTTATTGGTATGAATTTTAGTGCTATTGGAAGATTGTATTTTAGGTTTGCTGATTCAGTGCTTTTACTTCACATTTGAGCTTAATTAGTTAGCTTAACTGTGGCTTCTAGTTAGGCTTGTAGAACTAGAATTTTGATTTTTACTAGGCCTGCATAATTGAATCTGAGCTTGTATTGATCATATTTCTTGCATATCTGAGTTCAAAGCTTCATTCTCAGCCTGTGTTTATAGTTTCATAAGGATTGGATCTCAAGTGCTTAATAATAAGCACTTGAGATAAGCAGTTTTTACTAACGAAGCAGTTTCACTTTTCAATTTTACTCAAAAATTTTATTTCAAGTTCTTTTTATTATTTTAGATTTTCTGGAATTTTTCCAGATTTTTCCTACCATTTTTACTATTTTTCTTAATTTCTTTTTAATTTTATTCAATTTTAAATAGTTTTTAAATAGCAAAAATCAATAAAAAAATTAGAAAAAGCTCTGAAAAATACAAAAATATTTTTAGAAATTCTTTTATAATATTTTAGAATTTTTATAATTTAATTTTCATTTTTCCAATTAATTTCTCTATTGTCCTTATTTTTAATTCATTTAAAAAGTCCAAAAATCATTATTAATTCATAGAAAATAAAAGAAAAGTCTAAAAAATATTTTCCTTTTTCTTAAAATTCTTTTAATTAGTTTAAATTTTTTAGATAATAGTTCCAAGTTCGTAGGATCATTTTTCGATATACGTTACGTTTTAAATTTTACGGTTGCGTTTCCGTTTTTACGTTTTTCATTTCGGTGCATAATTAGCTTGTAATCTTTGCATATTTCATATTTGTTTGTGAATACGTGAACTATTTGATTGCTATTTTCATTTTCTCACTTTTCAATTCACGATTTCACGAATCGATATTCTCGATTCCATTCGCCTTCGTTGGGAAACGACTCGGGTGATCCGTATTTTACGCGGATCACTTCGATACTATACGATATTATATATAATTGGTTTTCACACGAATCAGTCCCCGCAGCTTAAGATAGCCTTCGGAGGTTCCTGAGGACTTTCTTTAACCTTCTTTCCTGCTTCTGGTGTCCTTGGTTTGTTGTAATTGGATAGTACGGTCCCTATTCCATTGGCTGTTTGGAACTTGATTGTTGCGTGTATTGTGGATACCACAATGCCCATCTTCTGCATGGCGGTCCTCCCTATCAACAGGTTGTAAGGAGAATCTGACCTTACAATTGCGAAAGTAAGGGTTTCCGTCCTTGCTAGTCTGCCTTCACCAATGGTTTATGTCTAAAGGTATTTCACCTAGAGGCCATGAGTGTTCTCCCGAGAAGCCTACTAAAGGTATCTTCGAATCTACTCTTTGTGTTCGTATGGAGGGTTTGAGCTTCAGGAAACAATGCTCGTATATGATCTCGCAAGAACTTCCGCAATCCATATAAGCTCTATTCACTTCTCGATTGAAAATAAGGACCTTTATGACTACGGGGTCGTCTGAGGGAGGCTGACCCTTCAAGGGTGGAAAAGTAACCTCTCTTACGCTGAGTGTTCCTTCCTCAGTTTCTTTTCTTTTCTGGCTTGGGCCTCCCCTGCGAACCATAAGAATCGGAGCCTCATGAGTATAGTCTTTGGTGTCGGTGACCTTTTCTTTTCCTTTTCTTATACCTTTTATTATGTGTGTCAGCTGCCCTGATTTAACGGCTTCCTCTATTTGCTTCTTCAATTCTCTGCAGCTGTTTGTTTCATGACCGAAATCTTCATGAAAATGGCAATACTTGGTCATGTCTCGGCTCCTCCCATTGCTTGTCATACGAGGAGGGAGTTCAAAGGTTTTGGCCGCCTTTTCCGTAGCCAGAATTTCCTTTGGGGACTTCATCAGGCTTTCCCATAAACCAGAGTTAGGACTCTTATTGTAAGGGGTAAACCTATTATGGTTTTTGTGTTTGTTCTTCGATCCTTCCCATGAAGATGGTTTTGTTCCTTTGTTGTTCTCCATCGGAGCTCCATTGGTGGAAACTTCTTTGGTTTCTATCCATGTGTATATTTTTTCCATCAGGCCCTTATATGTTGTGGGAAGGTCTGTGGATAAGAATTCCACAAGAGTCCGGTTGCGTAGGCCGTGGACGAAGCCAAAAATTTGTTGGTCTTCGTGTAAGCCTAGAATCTGTAGAGTTTCGTCGGTGTATCTAGTAACGAAGTTCCTCGTTCTTTCATTCTCCTTCTGTTTAATGTTGTGCACTGTGAGGTGTGTCCTTGTGAACTTCTTTTGCTGGCTGAAGTGAGATCGAAACTTAGCCTTTAAATCATCAAAGTTGATGATGCTTTCTGGTCTCTGTCCATTCCACCAAATACGTGCGGAATCCTGAAGGGTGTATGTAAACATGTGACAGGCTACTGGCATGACCCACTTCTGCATCCTAATGGCTCCTTCGAACAAATGTAGGAAATTGTCCGGATCTCCTTTTCCGTCATAGGTGCCTATATGCGAAGGCATCTTTAGACCATCCGGCAATGGATAATCTTCGATCCATCTCACAAAGGGTGTCAAAGGACCAGCGGGCTCTGCGTACGAGTGTGTGTAAGGTGGTATGTTCATGGGAATGCCATGATATGGATTATCAGTAGGGGTACCCCTGAAGAAAGTGGATTAGTGTAGAAAGGATGAGGAGTACTCGCGTTTGGGGGGTAACCATTATACACAGTGTATGGAGGGTATATCATGGAATGATTGTAGGGTACAACCATTTGTGAGGGATACTGATTTTCGGGTTGTACATTAACGGAGGGATAAATATTTGAGGGGTAACTTGGAACCGGGAACTGGGGATACGGGTTGAAGGGAGGGAAACTTCCTACTGTGTTGACCGATCCCAGGTTACCTCCCACACCAGATGCGTGGGAGGGTTGCAGTGGAACTCCTCCTTCAGTCCTCCCTAAATGTGTTGCTAATAAGGGAGGTAAGTTCACCTCCGTGTTCTCCCTCTGTTGGCTTCTTCCATGAGAACCTTCAGTAATAGTCCTTTCTCACTCGTGGGAGTTCTTTCAGGGATTCCCTCGAAGACCACATTCCTTCCTCCAGCCCTTCTACCCGTAGGAGACCCAATCCGCAGGATGGGGTGTTGAGCCCTAGTTGTCGAAGGTCTTGGCTCCATCTCAATTTCTTCATCATACTCATCACTGGAATATTCTAACTCCTTCCACATCTCCGTGTTTCTGATTTGTCTCCTTCGAGCCCTTAATAAGGACTCTAGCTCTACGTAATTAGCATCGACAAAGGCGGGGCTAATGGTGAGCTCTGGATTGGCTTACGTGGATGCGTGATGGTTGGGCGTTATTTCAGGGTGAGATAGTGTGGTGAAGGTGGGGGCCGTGATTGGTGGAAGGTCGTTGGTGTCAGTTGCGGGTAAAGGGGTTAAAGACGAAAAACCCAGTGGGGGTGTAATTTCTCTTTCTGGATTTATGCCGGAATAATAGTGGGTGTATTTGACTTGGTTATTTTACATGGAAATAACGGGACTAATTGTAGCAGGTCCCACCGATGGCGCCACTGATTGTACAATATTTTGCACTACCAGGCCTTCGATGGTGATCAAAGGAAATGAGGGGTGTTGTGATTACGCCAAGCTTGGATATAACCTGAAATAAGAAATACGAAAACACTATGTTAAGTGATTGCGCATGGGTTGGACCCTGCGAACCACCTCCAGCGTGTGAATACGTGATCGGTATGAGAGTTTAAGTATAAGCGTAGTAAAGTAAGGTGAGAGAGATTGCATACCAGATTTGTCATCGTCCAGGACTATTTATAGGTGAAGAAAACGGTCTTAGAGAGTGGTCACACGTTTGAGAGAGATCATGGGGGCATCCCATGATTTTTGGTAACCGCTAGGGTTTAGTGTCCCACTCCTCCGGGTTTAGCGGGGGTGCTAAAGAGGAAGAGGCGACGTGGGTAAGACTTGTTCTCCCCAATATTGGACTTGGCATTGTTCCGTCCATAAAACTTATCGAGAGATACCCCGAAGGGCTTAATCCTTCGATTGGCGAATTCCCACTTGGTAACTAGATCATTGATGATTAGTTTTACGCCAAAGAAAGTTTTAGGAGGCTAGCCAGAGCCTTCGATTATGTAGGTTACGAATAGACTCGAAGGGATGTCCTTCGAGCTAATCGGAGGGTACATCATCATAAGTGTAGGGAAGTTTATATTTTGTTAAAAAGAATGAAATTCGAACACGAAAAATTCACAATTCATGATTAGCATATATTCTATCTTGTTTGTGTGTCAATACTTGTGGATATGTTTTATGAGTTCCTATTTGTAATTCATTCCACAAGTATCCTATCCTTTAATTGTTTTGTTTCTATTTCTAATTCTGGAATTACATCTAGTTGTGATTTTTGTTCGTTTTGATGCTTTGGTTTTTGTGTTTGTTGATTACAGGTTACATATGTCAAGAAGATGATTACATTTCTGTAGTGGAGCTTATCATGTTCATTCTCTTGGAGGAAGATTTAACCATGTTGTCACATTATCCACACCGAACGAATCAGGGGAGTATTAGTTTCTTTCATTCTTATTTATTTTTACTTTTACATCTTTTATCTAGAACATTGGGGACAATGTTCGGTTTAAGTGTAGGGAGGGTATATTAGAAACTATAACTCCACTTGATTTATGTTTTGTTTGATAGTGAATGTGTAATAAAACTGAGAGAAATATTTGTTAGGGCAATTTTAGCACAAAATTTAAAAATTTTTGCAACATATAGGAGTGAAACTTTAGTCTTAATAAGCGTCTCATGGATAGGAATTGTATGACTAGCACAAAAACCATACCACTTAAAAATTTCCACCCCAAAAATGTGAGGTTCGCCTTTTGATCTTTAGGAAAAAGCATTCATTCTTAATGCTTGTGAGTGTACCGGTAGTATTTAGATTCTAGAACATGTGATAGCGATGCATCCCGAGACCGCTAGTGAGACTACATTCGTGTAGTTAGGATTTACTACATGATAAGAGGCATTAGGATAACCCTTGTTTCACACCTGTAATATAATTACATTGACTTCATAGGTCAAGTAATTCTCCCACACCTTTGTGTTGTACTCATTTTTAGTACATGATACCCCTAGTACACCCCTCGGAGCCTATCTTTTTCGTTTCTAACTTTAAGCATCTTACTTAAAGATAGAATTTGTTTACAATCCACCCCAAAATTTACACCCAAATCGCCTTAGCCTTCCTTGTATGCACTCATCTTTAGTGCATTATTGTTACAACAATTGTTAAACCCTTAGTTAGTTGTCTAATTGATTATATGGTTGCTAAGTCGAGTCATATCTTGTACATATTGTTTTGTGACGATTGGGACTCACGGGTAAAGTACTATTGTAATGGAGTAATGGGGATGACGTCAATTATTACCCCCACATGTGCGTTAATATCTAAAAGTACTTCAAGTATTTTGATTATCTTGATTCGAGTCATTAGAATAGTTGATTGTAAAGTATGTAAAAATTCAAGTGTAGGGAGGAAACGAGCTCCCTTTGATGTATTATTTGGATGGTAGAGTAAAAGTGTATGCAAAAAAAAAAAAAAAAAAAAAAAAAAAAAAAAAAAAAAAAAAAGGTGAAAAACGAAAAAAAAAGAAAAAAGAAAAAATATATATATAAAAAGAAAAGAGAAAAACATATGGGCTACCAGCTGTTTCTTTTATTTATGTTTAAGTCAAATAGTGTCTTGAAAAAAAATCCAAAAAGAGTCGTAGTTAGTTCAAGTTGGGTCGAGTCTTGGCTTGGCAACGCCTCATTGTACATGTAGTTAACTAAGACAATTGACTTGCCACCAATAAAATATCCGTTTATCCAACAAAACCGTGTTTTCCATATCCCCTAAACCTAACATTATAATCCTTTAAAAAGACCTCTTTGATAGTTTTCCTAGGTGCTTACGCCAAGTGGTGGAGGTTTTGATCCTTTCCCAAGCCTATAGTAATCTATTTGCTATGACAGGTAATGAGTGATATTTCTTCATTTCCAATTATGATATATAAATTTAAACACGAGAGATGAGAGTATCCAAACACTTAATGTGAGGTGTTAGTATATAATTTTCGTGCTTGTTTTGACTAAGGTAGAACGATCATTTGTTGTAATTACTTTTATATTAGTGTTAAATGACCCCTAACTTGTATTTTTATTGGTGGAAAAGCTCATTTGCTTGAGGACAAGCAAATCCCAAGTGTAGGGACATTTGATGAAGTGAAAAGTGTACCGCTTTTAGGGGGTCATTTAAGCCCTAATTTGAGATTATTTGATCAAATATTGCCCTAAATCGTTCCTTTTGTCATTTTAGGTACTTTTGGAGAGAAATCTGGAAAGGAAGCATTTTGGACATTTTTGGAGCACAAAAGTGAAGAAAACGGCAAAGTCTCAAAATCCTTGCTGGGAACAGTACCTGACGGCGTCAAGGCTCTACAAGTGACGGCGTCAAGCTTGGAAAAAGAGGTGGATACGCCAAATACACATGACGGCCCAGAACTATTTCAAGGCAATTTGGCCTGACGGCGTCACCAAGGCCGTCAGGGTCAGATTACACGTGACGGCCCAGAGTAAATTTACACATGACGGCGTCAGGATTTAACCTGACGATGTCAGATGATATAGAGTGACGACGTCAGGAAGAAGGCTTACACAAGAAGAAACCTTAGTGAAACCGTCACAAGATGATCGAGACAATCACAACTTGCGCGTGGGGTAGCTGACACTGTTTTAGCCATAACTTTTGCATACGAAATCGGATTTGAGCGATTCAAAAAAGGAAACGATCGGGATGAAAAAATCTTCGATTTGGTGAAAAAATGGTCATGGGTTTAGGTAGGTGTTTTTCCAGCAACAGAGAGGGTTTCAATCACTCCATAAACATCTTGTAATGGTTTGTTGATTCTATCTTAATTCATGTCTTCAATTATCATTATTGTTGTGATACGATCCAGCAGTTTTAGGCAAATATTATAAGTGCAGGGGCTGATTTGATTTAGTTGTTTCTGTTATTAGTACTTTCCTTTTATATGTATTAGATTGTTGGCTAAGCTAGAGAGTCTTATTTATAGGGCATTAGGGTTACAGGTTTAGGGAAGCAGAATTTGGGGTCTTAAGACATTGGGAGGTCACCTACATCTCGAAAGTAGGCACTATCTTGTTCTTTATTTTCGTTCTTTTGATATTTTAATAATAATTCAGTCCTGGTTCGTATCAAATTGGTATCAGAGCAAGGTTCTGGATCAATTTTTTTCTCCAGAGGTACTGTTCATTCAAAAAAAAAAGTTTTAATGGCTAACAAGAAGATTGAGGGTCTGGAAACTGAGTTCGCACAGTTCCGTACTGAAATCAATACCAGGTTCGCTGAAATCAATGACAAGTTCGCTGCAATGCAACAAGAAAACAAGGCAATGCAACAAGAAAACAAGGCGATGCAAGAAGCGAATACAAAGCGATTGGATGATATGATGAAGGCCTTGGCAGCTTTGACCACTAGCACAAGTAAGTTCCAACCTGAGAATGAGAAAAAGAATACTGGTCCACAATATGATGATCTCGGGTTTCTCATGAACCACCGAAATTTAAATGAGACATTCGATCAGAAAAAAAAGGTGGAGGGTGTTGTGTTTCGGGATAAGAATAGCAGCGTGATTGAAGTAGGATCTGGATCGAATGGGATAGAAAATCATTACACAGGGGGATCTAAAAGGGGATCGTTTGGGGCTAATTTTCGCTTCCGGAAGTTAAAGATGCCAATATTCGAGGGTGAAGATGCTCATGGATGGATATATCGTATGGAACGGTATTTTGACATCCAAGAAATCCAGGAGATGGATCAGTTGTGGGCTGCGGTCTTGTGTATGGAGGGTCCAGCCTTATCATGGTATCGTTGGAGTGAGGGAAGGGCTCCGTTTAGGTCTTGGGAAGGGTTAAAAAGCTATAGATCACGCTGCCAATGGTATACTGAGCAAGCTCAGTGTTGATAATGTTGGGAGGTCATTGAGGACTTAGCACAATACGAAGAAGGAGAATGGGAGGATCCAATTTTCTTGGAGGAATGAAGTTTAGATTACATGAATGCAACCCAAGAACAGTTATTTGAGAACATCGAAAGGCAGGTTGAGGAATTGATGAGAGCCGAGATGCCCATGGCTAATCCCTTTGGATATGTGAATGCAGACAGTAAATATACGTTTCCTGAATATTCACGACAAGAGGAATTCGAAGGGATAATGCTAACTTTTGTAAACAACCAAGAGAGGCAAATCCAACAATTAGAAGCCTGCATGGAAAACACCCGAAGTATTTTCATGGACTTGGCTGATAAGTTTATATCAAGGATTAAGGAGAAAATTAGGGAAAAAGCTATACCCAAGAAGATCGAAAAGATTTTTGAACTCCCAATCCCTAATGAAATAAGCAGCGATGGGCACAATGAAACACCTCTCTCTGTAAGTTCAACCCAGAATAACTTCTATTCTCATAAGCTTCCTTTTGAGAAAGGGAACTCTCACGCCTAAACCATAACCTTTAAATCACTCAAACCAACCTTGATGCATAGGGTCATGATGATTTCTCAAACCAAACCCATTACCCATAAAACCTCTTTCCAACATTTCAACTTCAAAACGCCAACACTCCACTTCTTTGATGAAAGCAAGTTTGAGTACGAAGATGAAGATGAAGATGAAGTTGAAATAAAAAAGATGGGAACCAGAATGGATGAAGAACCGTTAGAGCGTACTATTTATGAAAATGGCAAGAGCTCAAATCTTTGTCATAAAACTCATCTAACTTCAAATCCACCCATCAAACCAAAGGATTCGGGTAACCTAACAATGAAGGTGGTAGACTCTTTCCCCATTCACTCACCCCCTTCACCTCACGTGGCATATTTCCACCCTAAGGGTGTGTATCGCTACTTCCACCCGCACGTAATCCTAAGTGTAGGGAAAACCTCCCCTATTTTCGTTAAATAAGGGTAGAGTCAGGCTCATGACTCGAACAAAAACAAGCGCTTCTTGGGAGGCAACCCATGTTTTTAATTATTTGATGTTTTTATTTTATTTGTTTGTTTGTGTCATAAATGCTTAATCATAATTGTTAAGTTTTCATGTTTCGAATAATTTGTTAAAATGCTTTATTTAGTTTTTAACCTCGTCTTAATTGCATATAAAGGTATTTTACAAAAAAGATAAGTTGATTGTACAATATTTTGCACTACCAGGCCTTCGATGGTGATCAAAGGAAATGAGGGGTGTTGTGATTACGCCAAGCTTGGATATAACCTGAAATAAGAAATACGAAAACACTACGTTAAGTGATTGCGCAGGGGTTGGACCCTGCGAACCACCTCCGGCGTGTGAATAAGTGATCGGTATGAGAGTTTAAGTATAAGCGTAGTAAAGTAAGGTGAGAGAGATTGCATACCAGATTTCTCATCGTCCAGGACTATTTATAGGTGAAGAAAACAGTCCTAGAGAGTGGTCACATGTTTGAGAGAGATCATGGGGGTGTCCCATGATTTGTGGTAACCGCTAGGGTTTAGTGTCCCACTCCTCCGGGTTTAGCGGGGGTGCTAAAGAGGAAGAGGCGACGTGGGTAAGACTTGGTCTCCCCAATATTGGACTTGGCATTGTTCCGTCCATAAAACTTATCGAGAGATACCCCGAAGGGCTTAATCCTTCGATTGGCGAATTCCCACTTGGTAACTAGATCATTGATGATTAGTTTTACGCCAAAGAAAGTTTTAGGAGGCTAGCCAGAGCCTTTGATTATGTAGGTTACGAATAGACTCGAAGGGATGTCCTTCGAGCTAATCGGAGGGTACATCATCAAGCCCCCCAGTTGAAAGTTAGATATGCGCACAAGAATATGTGGCTTTCAACTCTATCATAATTCATTGCTTTCCACCATATTCTCGAAAATTGGATAAGGTGGAGTTTTTGAAATACAAAAGTGCATTAAATGCGCATGCTATCCGTTCAACAAAAGAATGCAACGGCATAATTATCGGTAAGCGCAACCAACTTTCAGAATTTAAAGGGTTGAGCAGATATAATTATGTGAAATATAAATACCAGTTCACCGCAAATTCTAAATCACAACTCTTTCCTCTGCAATTTTCACAAAGCTGTGACCTGTTAATTGGCAACGATCAAAAGGGATTGTAATTAGGCCCTTTAGGTATTATCGAGTAACCATGAGTATGGATGCTAAACGTATTATAAGACAACAAAAATGTACTCTTTCCAGAGAAGCCTTAGCCCTATTTCTAGATGATTACCCCATACCCAAAAAACACAAAGTTATTCTCCCAAAAAATAATCAGAGTATTTATGACGCCCCTAAAGGGTATGTGGGCCTGTATACTCATGCTTTTACCCGGTCAAATCTAAGAATACCCCTGCACCCCCTGTTCCTAGAATTGTTACAATATTATGAGGTGCATATTTCAAGGTTTAACCCGTTTGGACTTGCCAAACTTACCACCTACATAGTAATGTGTAAGGCGTATGGGTATGAGCTTACACTACATGTGCTTCGAGGTTTTCTTAACCTGTGTCCCGGGGGAGATTGGTTGACATTGTCAAAGAGGAATGATGAAAATGTGCCCGTGCTAATCGCCAAGTGGTGGAGGTTTTGATCCTTTCCCAAGCCTATAGTAATCTATTTGCTATGACAGGTAATGAGTGATATTTCTCCATTTCCAATTATGATATATAAATTTAAAACACACGAGAGATGAGAGTATCCAAACACTTAATGTGAGGTGCTAGTCTATAATTTTCGTGCTTGTTTTGACTAAGGTAGAACGATCATTTGTTGTTATTACTTTTATATTAGTGTTAAATGACCCCTAACTTGTATTTTTATTGGTGGAAAAGCTCATTTGCTTGAGGACAAGCAAATCCCAAGTGTAGGGACATTTGATGAAGTGAAAAGTGTACCGCTTTTAGGGGGTCATTTAAGCCCTAATTTGAGATTATTTGATCAAATATTGCCCTAAATCGTTCCTTTTGTCATTTTAGGTACTTTTGGAGAGAAATCTGGAAAAGGAAGCATTTTGGACGTTTTTGGAGCATAAAAGTGAAGAAAACGACAAAGTCTCAAAATCCTTGCTGGGAACAGTACCTGACGGCGTCAAGGCTCTACAAGTGACGGCGTCAAGCTTGGAAAAAGAGGTGGATACGCCAAATACACATGACGGCCCAGAACTATTTCAAGGCAATTTGGCCTGACGGCGTCACCAAGGCCGTCAGGGTCAGATTACACGTGACGGCCCAGAGTAAATTTACACATGACGGCGTCAGGATTTAACCTGACGATGTCAGATGATATAGAGTGACGATGTCAGGAAGAAGGCTTACACAAGAAGAAACCTTAGTGAAACCGTCACAAGATGATCGAGACAATCACAACTTGCGCGTGGGGTAGCTGACACTGTTTTAGCCATAACTTTTGCATACGAAGTCGAATTTGAGCGATTCAAAAAAGGAAACGGTCAGGACGAAAAAATCTTTGATTTGGTGAAAAAATGGTCGTGACACCGTCAAACCTTAGGGCTGACGCCGTCAGATCGGGCCGATAGAAAATCTGCCTATAAGTATAACCTTATTACTTCATTTTTGTAAGCTCTAAACCCTAAGGACGATTCCTGGGTTTAGGTAGGTGTGTTTTCAGCAACTTAGAGGGTTTCAATCACTCCATAAACATCTTGTAACGGTTTGTTGATTCTATCTTAATTCATGTCTTCAATTATCATTATTGTTGCTTGTTCTTCATTAATTATGCTTGGCTAATTCATCTTGTGTCTACTTATGATTGTGTGAAACTTGTATATAATTGATTAGATCTTATTGATGTCTTTGTTGATGTTTGTGTCTATCTTCATCAATTAAGGTGTGACAACTTCAACAGGTCTAGTTGATTTAGCTTATAATTCTTGATTCCTATTGTCTCTTGTTTGGTTGATTGAATTCGATGTTAGGCTTAAGAAAACTGGCAGACTTCCAATTGGTAACTTGCTTGAACGTCTTAAGAAACATGATCAGAGGTGTACTGCGATTTAATGGTTGTATTTAATGCATAAGCGAATTCTAGTGATCCCATGTTAGGAGCTTTTAGTCGGCTCGACATAGGAGTGAAGTAATATATTTTGTTGTTTTTAGGGCCCGTTTGGTTGAGGGGTGTTGAATGAAAGAATGAAATGAATAATATAATTTGTTGTTTGGTTCATTGAGGGCCCACCACAATGAAATGAAAAGTTAAGATGATAGCCATAGTTCCATACCACTCATACAGAGTGACTTTTGCTAGGTGCTGTTTGGTTCCCGGTTTGGTGTCGGTTCACCCAAAGAGAATATGAATAACTTGTTTGGTTGTTCAAGTAGGCCCATAATTTGGGAATGAGGTAATGAATAGTTGATAGATCTCATACCACACCATTATGCTCGGTATCAAAATGAATCATCTTGTTTTTTTTTTTTGTTTTTTTTACATAAGTGGGCCCTACAACTTTTTTTTCTCTCTTATGTCTCATCACTATATATTAAAAAATTATTAAATTAAAATTTGTTTTTAATTTTTCATTAACTAAAATGTTATAATTTATTAAATTAAATTAATATATTTTATTTTTCTATCTTTTCATTTAATTTAAACTTGTACTTAAATCCAATTTCTTTTAAATCTTTCCCAAATTCAAATCCAATTCAAATCTCACTTACAAACGAGACGGGCCCTTAATTTTTTTTTTTGTCTTTTACTCTTTTCTAGTGGTCCCAACCATTATAATATATTTATTTTGTATTTTAAAATTAACAATTTCAATTTTAATATATGTTTTAAATTTTAAAACAAATATTATTTAAATCAATCAATCATTTTCTCTCTTATCTTTTTCTTTCAAACCATTCCAAATCCAAATCCAAATCCAATTTTAAACCCACTTACAAACCAAACGGGCCCTTAATATATACTTTTGGTCTGCGCAAAAACTTGTGAGGAATCAGTGAAGTCATGTGGGCTAATAGAAAACTGTCAGTCGGATTTATAATTACTTAAGTTAGAGCTGGTAACACCAAAGTGACACCATTCTCATGTGGATACCAAATGGCTTTGGAAATTTCAGTGCCATCATACCTCCCCATGTGCCATTGTCTCAGCCATTTAACTGGCGTGCGCCATTGTGGATTTATTTTATTTTTAATAAAAAATTGGGTTTATTTGTTAAAGTGACGAAATGGCCTGAGTTATTAGTGATGGTATTTTGATGTGTTCATGTGAAAAATGAAATGCTGAAGTGGCGCTAAGAATCCACGTAAGAGGACAAATTAAATGAAAGAGAAAACTACGGAGTATAACTTTTTCGTTTTTTTTTTTTTTTTTTTTTTTTTTTTTTAATCAAAATTTGGTGACATTGCGAAATATAATTAGTCCACTTGAATCCACGAATTACCAAAAAATCTTACATGAACGAAAAGTCCAATTCGGAAAAGCATTTAAAATTAGTCTAGAATGTATATGCAAAGTCACTCAATTTTGGTCTCACGATGTGATGATTTTATGCATACAAAAAATAAAGTAGGTAAGTTGTTTTATTCGCATCTCTAAAAACTAGTTATAAGTCGGTTTACACATAAATCAAATTTATTTTAAAATTTTAGTTTTTATATAAACAAATAAGAATTTACCCGTAACAATTGTGATATAAGTATCTATTAATATTTTTTGAAAAATTTTAATGGATGAAAGATTTAACTTTGTTTATCTCACATAGATGTTGAAATTCAGTTTGATATTGTTGTTTAAGTTTAACTATTGATATCATGTTGTACAAAATGTGTGAGTTTAGTAGCACATAATGAGCGTTAATGAAGTTAAAATATACTCCGCAAAGTTTTTTTACAAATGTGTTTCCGGATATCCGTATATAAATTTTAAATATTAATTACATGAGTTGTTATAACTATAATCGAGTATATTTATTTTCATATCACAGTAACTCATGCTTACCATTTGATATTTATATTACTGTTAATAATAATTTTTCCGTATTTTATATTTAAACCCGTGTACGCATAAATTATATTTTTAAATAGGATAACATAAATTCTTATTTAACGTACATAGTAAACAAAATTTTATTAGATGAAACAAACTTTTGTAATTTTAATGGATGAAAGTCTCAAACTAATAACAATACTCATGTAATTGTAAATAAAGTCCATATTATAAACTCTAAAGGTATAAAGTATAGGGAGTTATTTTTTTATTATCTAAAGTTATTTAAAAACATGGAGAGTTACAATTTACATTTAACTCTCTATAATATATTTAAAATTCAACGACTAAAATTTTATTATCTCATCTTTTTTAAGTTTTTGTTTTTTTAAATTTGACACATATATTTTTATGTGTTTTTTTTTCTCAACTAAATTCTTCACCAAATTTATTAAAATTTAACCAAAATCAATTCAATTTTGACTTTTTATTGAAAATCATATTGCTTGATTTTGTCTATGTGTCAAAATTGAGCTTTCTTATTGATCTAATTTTTTTTTCCTATAAGATTGTTTTATTAAAAAAATAAAAAAATAAAAAACAAATGATGTAATTTCTTTATTATATATAAAAAATTAGATTTGCTTTTGAAAAATATGCATGTAGATGGATAAACACTTAAGTAATCTTAATGAGCGTTTGTAATTGAGATATATTTCATATATTTAAGTTTAGTATACAAAATAATTATTAAACTTCATATAATTGAGTGTGATATATAAAGATTTAAAATTTTAAGTATAAACCATTCTTTAATAATCCGAGTTACTAACTTTCTAGATCAACGGTTGTACACCTCCTTTAGGCCTCCCTTAGGCCAACTTTAGTCTTTAATATGTTAAAAGGTAAAATTTCACGCAAAAAATGTAAATATTAAATGATTTGAAACTATTTGATACCCTAAAAATTAAGTTTCGAGCAATAAAGATTCAAAATTTAAAGTATAAACCATTCTTTAACAATCCGAGTTACTAGCTTTCTAGATAAACAGTTTTACGCCTCCCTTAGGCCGACTTTAGTCGAATGATGTTAAAAAGTTGTCATGCGACAAACGTGAGTTCTAGAAATTGTAAACTCTTTTAAAACTCTTATAAAGAAACTCACGTGGTATATAGTTAATCAACATTCTCGATAAACTATCGAGCAACCAAATCTATTAGTAATGACAATTTACTTTACAATTAAGTACATCGCACGTGTCAGCATGCGTAGTATACTTCTAAAGTTGAGTTTTTGTTAAAAATGTTGTCAAATATTCACTAATAAAAAATACATGCACTTCATTTGGTTCATTTGTTGTGATACGTTTTTTGCCACTTTCATTTTCTTATTATTAAGAAGAAGACTATCCATATATCTAGATTAGTCATTACTCATTAGTAGGTATAAATGGCCGACTTGGGTTTCTTCCACAAGCAATAATTTTCAAACTTTTCATGAGTAAAATCGCAATACCCGCAGTGGCGGAGCCAGAAAAACTGAACATGGGGGGCAAATTTTTTTTTTTTTTTTTTCTCAAAAGCTGAGTACAAAAAAGTTCAACAAAAAAATATAACATAGTAGATTACAACTAAAACGTAGAAGTTTTCGACAAGGAAAAAGTATTTACATTAAGAAAATAAGCTATAGAAACATTTCAAGGTTTTGTAATTAATATGCGTGTTGGGGCGATAGAAAAAAAAAAAGATATTGCAACACATTTTTTCGCATCTCTAAACATTTTTGTAACTCACTAAATTTGTAAATTGTTCGAAATTCATGTCAACGACAGAAGCACAATGGCTACTGTAAATATTATAAAGATACTAATTGATACTGTTTTCTTAGCTATAAACGTTGTAAAGCATCGCACAATTACTGTAAACATTTTAAAGATACCAATAGGTCAATAGATACCAATAAATGTTACTCCTACTAGTATTATTAAAATGCATATATTATAACTAATTTAATAAATTATTTATAAACTCTTGGGTGCCCCACTTCATCATCCCCAACATCTCATTTTCCCCATCTCCATTTTTTCCGATCTATAATCTGTGGAAAACATTTCACTCCTATTTTGACTATCTCACTGTTTGTCCTCAAAAGCGCAGAGGGCACTCGGATAGTTTTGCTGAGGGCATTCAACTTTTTTCTACGAATTTGATATTTTTTCCTACGTGATTTGTGTCTCTGCGAGAGCTTCGTCGGGGGCATCTCCCCCCACTACTCACCATGTGGCTCCGCCCCTGAATACCCGCTAGAATAAGCCAAACAGAGAATTTATTATGTTTGCTTGAGCAATCAAGGAAGGAGATGATGCTTTCAAATATGTGATGACATGTCGAAAGTGCCAACATTAATAACAGAGCCGTCTCATTGATTCGGGTGGTCCGGTGCAAAATCATGAATGAGGCTCTAATAAATCACAAAAAGTTTAATTATTTTTGAAAATAAAAAGTTTTTGTTATTACGCAAAGACACTAAAAATTCAACTATGATAATATTTAACAAATACACTACAAATTCAAAACATTATATACTTAGATATGTATAAAATTATACATATTAATAGATATATACTAAATTGGATGCCCCTTATAATGAGGGGTTCTGTGCAGTTGCACCATGCTAATCGCCGACACTGATTATTAATAGGTGATACGTAAGCACTTAGTTTGACGTCTCCTTTAATTTAATTGTGCACATGAAAATTTTGTATAAGTTCATGCATTGCAATTATGGTGGATATTAAGAAAAGACTATCATGCATTGTAATTAACTAATTATGGTAAACTAGTTGGATACTCGCGCAACGGCGACGATAAATATAGTTTTATTTTAATAAATATTAAATGAATTACTAACCTAACTCTTCTCGTAATTCTTTATCCGCTTAGTAAATTCATTTCACAACACTTCAAATGTATATGTATTAGTTGTATGTGTTTGATTGGGTTTTCCGTAGCTTTCCGTGACATCATTATTCCCGCATGTAGAAAGACCCTCACAATCTCTTACCCGTCAGACACTCCTCCAAAAGTACATGATTTTGACGAATCAAATTTGTATTGATTGAAATAAAGGTTAAAGTTGTAAAAATTTAAATCAAAATAATATAACGCACTAAAATTGTAAAAGGTAAAAACTAATAAAAATATATCAAAATGTATGATGAATTAAAGATAAAAAATTTTTAGAAAATATAGTTTAATTAAATTATTAAAAAAATAAATAGATAAAAAGATATTTCAATTTGATAATATAAAAGTGATTTTTTAGTTGAAGAAAAGTGACACATGTCACTTCATGATTAGAGTTCTTTATTTTAATTTTTAGTGAATCACACAACTTAAATGCTTTATATAATAGTATAGATAATTCAAACCATACTTTTCTTCCACAAACGGAGAATTTATTATTTTTGTTTGACCAATCGAGGAAGGAGATGATGCTTTTAAATAGGGAAGTGATACTTACACAACTTTTTTTGATGCACATAGCACAATGTTACATCATTAATGCATATGTTACAATATGATATATGCATAATTGTGGTGTGTGCATTAAAAAAAATGATGATATAGCTAGTGCCAACATTATTAATGGGTTGATACGTAAGCAGTGACTTAGTTTGATAACTCTTTTAATTTAGCTGTGCACATGAAATTTTGTATAAGCTATTTTTTTTAATTTTTTTTTGGGTAAATTGTCCCAGTAAAATATATTACAATAAAAAAACATTTAAATATAATAAAATGCGACTGAAATACTATATTAACCTCAAGTAACCGCTTGAACAAACACTATATCATTTGTGACATGCTATAAAACGGCCACAATAACTACATACACCAACTAGAACACCAAAATGTCTCAAGTTCAATTCCTGCTAGGTGCAAACAACCTTAAATAGCCACGCCAACCTCTTGAAAAGAGAGGGCATTACCTAGTTTGAGTTTGAGTCTGTGTGGCGATGGGTTCAAACCCTGTGGATTAGTTGGCCAAAAGATTGAAAATCACGGTTACTAAAAAAATAAATAAAATAAAAACTAAAACACAAAAACTGTCCAACTGCTACATTAGATCAGCATCATCATTACTCTCCTGTAGATCACGCAAAATACTCTTCTCATCTTCTTTCGTGAGGAGGTCAAGGTCCACATTCTTACCCGACCAAATACCGGTCTTCCTGGGAGGCGCCCATACCTTTTTTTCTTGTATCATCAATTAAGTTTTCAACTTCATCACTGTCACTTCCAGTAGCCACTTTAAACTTCCTATGTTACCCCTAAGGTCCCAAGATAAGTTTTTTTTTTTTTTTTTTTTTTTTTTTTTTTTTTTTTTTTTTTTTTTTTTGCGCGCAGCCGAGGTATTAACTTCAACCACATCATCTTGGTCCTTTAAAACATCAAAGGGGTTTTTAGAGTATATATTATTAGTAGCTTGAACATTCAAACCAATATTACTCATGGTAGTATGTTTACCATACGATGTAGATGCCTTATTTGCATCTTTAGACTGACATGAAGAACCCTCATTAGTGTCCATAGGAGTCGAAATATTAGGTTCCACTTGATTATTATTCGTTTTACCAATATGACGATAGAAGTAATTTGGTTTTGGTTTATTCAAACGAACCCCATCTATATGTCGTGGCTTAGATGGTCGCTTCCCTTTCCTATTCTTATGAGTAACCTCGACGAAACCATCATCCATAACCTGAGAAGGAGTAGAACCTTAATCCGTTTAGGAAATTTCTCATCCCTATGGTCAAAATCTTACTAGTATCGCATCGAGGAGATAGCCATTCATATTCTACTTCAATAGTTCTCATAGATCGTCCCAACCCGTTAGGCAATGGTATAGCCACAATCAAAGGGACGAAACCTCAATAAGACCAAGAGCATAATTATTACGACCCTAAGAGTTAAGACATATTGAACTAGTTTAGGCATCTAACATTATGGGGCGTCCCAACTTAGTAGTAGTCAAACTAAGACCAACTTCTTAATACACAACAATAGGCACGTTATGTAGTTTAACCCAAACCGGAGCCGTGGTAATTTCCTCCTTTTTTTTTAAACCATATTAGGTGTCCAAACATTTAAGACAATAGATACTAACCTAATAAGCCACAAACCATTTTCTAGAACTTGTTCCATACCCGTCTTATTAGCGAATTGGAAAAGAAAATATCATTTCTAAGCATAAGATATTCCAAAACGAACTTAGCCCAATTATTTTAACATAATTTTTGACAATGGGAAACGCAAGACGCTTACCAATAAACTACCCATATAGGGTATTATCAAAATGTGTACTAACCTCCTCTACCGCTTGACATGGGATAGCAACATCAGCACCGTCCACACCCTCATCATTCCTCAACTCCGTAACTTGAATCGATTTCTTTGGAACAGTATCCTTAAATATGGAAGCAAATGAAGACTTACTTCCATTACCATTAGACGTAGCAGCATCAACATACTCATCCCTGGCAGCCAAGTTACTCAACAATGAACCAGGAGCCTCCATACTCTCCAACCCACAATCAATTAACAATGGATACAACAACAAATAGGTGACTCAAAGAATAACGAAACCCTAATAAATTAGGTTTTAGCCAACGAGAAGAACCAAGCCCTAACCAACACTGTTAGCATTAAAGAAATGTATAAAAGAAGTGATGGTCATTCTCATATATAGAACTTTGTATGTCGTATGTTAGTAATAGATATTGGGCTATGGGACTTGGTAATCTAATATGTTATGAGTTAGGATATGTAAGCCTTTTATATATCATGTAAACCAAGCCCAAACCCAAGCCCATAGAAAGCCTTTAGGGCATCTCTTGTACTCACTATATAAACACCTCAAATGAGTCATTTGAGGTGTGTACTTGAGTGTGTATTGTGTGTGTTTTGCTTATGAAATAAAGTTCTCTTCATCTAATTCTCTACATATATACACGACATACATATATCATCCAAGTCACCATCTTTACTTCATATTGTGCTCTATATTGTATGATAAAGTTGTTATATCCAAGGTCCTACAAGTGGTATCAATCGCTTAACAATGATCTAGGAGAGTGTGTGTTTCGTTTTTTGATTGAAGCTTAAAAAAAACAAAAAAAAGGTTGCGTTTTTTTGTATAAAAAAGCGTTAGCTTTTATATTAAAAGCTTTGATTTTTACGTTTTCTAGGTTAAAGTTGTTTCCTTTCATATTGTTCTTCTAGTTATTAGTGAGTTTTGGCATAAAAATGATATCAAAAACATCAAAAACTTGCTTTGTATCGTGTTAAAAAGTTGTGGATACTCATCAAAATTTTTAAAATTTGGTTATAAACGTAAAAGTTCTCAACTTTATTGTTATTTAAGTGTTTTTGAAGGTTTTTGTCGAAAGAAATTGTTTAGAAGTTGGTTTTCAGTCGTCATATTGAGCTCTAAAAAATCTATCCATCCCCGGGAATTGCAATTTTGAGTGTTTTCTGGGAATTGCACTTTTGAGGGTTTTCCGGGAATTACACTTTTGAGGGTTTTCCGGGAATTGGTCTTACGGGAATTGGTCTTCGGGGAATTGGTCTTACGGGAATTCGTCTTCCGGGAATTGGTCTTATGGGAATTGGATTCACGGGAATTGGATTCATCGGAATTAGATTACTCGGTACTTCCCTTGCTTGTATAAGTTTGTGGAATACTTCGACTAAGGAAAATCTTATAATTTGTACAAATTAGATAGATACTATCTAAATTGGGTTTATCTAAATTGGGTTTATCTAAATTGGATCTATCTAAATTGGATTTATCTAAATTGGATTTATCTAAATTGGATCTATCTAAATTGGGTTTATCTAAATTGGATTTATCTAAATTGGGTTTACCTAAATTGGATTCACGGGAATTCAACCAAAGTTACGGGAATTCAACCAAAGTCTCGGGAATTCAACCAAGGTCACGGGAATTGGACCAAAAGTCATCGCAATTGAACCACCAAAGTTTTAAGACCAAAATTTCACTATAACAACTAAACTTAACCTTCACCAAACACCACTCCTACTTCGTTGGAATGATCCAAGATCAACTTTATCAAACATAACTTCATCAATGGCAACTCAGCAAGACATTCATGCAGTCGGTGCTGAAAACCGACCTCTCATGCTGTCAAAGGGTGGTTACTCACAATGCGCTAGTCGTATGATGCGCTATCTTAAGAGCAAACCAAATGGAAAACTTCTTATTCATTCCATTCTGTAAGGACCCTTCAAACCAAGACAAGTACTAGACCCTGGAGATCCAAATGAAACCCCCTAGTACAACTATACTACCGAGATTAGAATGAGATTGAATACACTGAAGAAGACCGACAACAAATTGCAGCTAATGATCAGGCACTTCATCTCGTTGTTCTTGGATTACCTGAAACGACTTATGCAACTGTTGATAGTGAAGAAAGTGCTCAAGCAGTCTGGTAAAGAGTCAAAAGGTTAATGTATGGGACAGACATCGGGAAACAGGAAATGGAAACACAATTTCTCAAGGAACTTCGCAAGTTCACCCCAGTTCATGGTGAAACCATAGAGTCGTATTATCTAAGGTTTTGTAAGATCATGAATGACTTATCCAGACACAACCTCACTTAGACGAACATTGCTAACAACACCATCTTCTTCAATGAGTTACAACCTGAATGGCGAAGATACGTCACTATTGTTTATCAGACAAAAAACTTGCATGAAGTTACTTATGATCAGTTGTACGACTTCTTGAAGCAGAATCAAGCTGAGGCAAATGAAGTAAGGGCCGAATTACTAGCTAAAAAGCATGATCCCCTCGCATTAATTGCTAATACACCAAAACCTCTAACGGTAAATACACCACATCAATCATCTTCCCCCCACAACTATATGCAACAACAATACATTCCACAAGCTGCTGTGATTCCACAACAACAATTCTACCCACAACAACAACATGTTATTCCACAACAACAATATCCACAATTCCAAGAACCAGAGTTTACAGACAATGATGAAACTACTGCAGCTTTGACACAAGCATTTGCTTTTCTGACAAAGGCATTCCAAGGACGCTATTCTACATCAACTAACAACAACCAAAGGATTTCATCGAACACTCGCAAAAAGCAGATTGCTCAGCCGAGTTTCAATATGAGCAACGGAGGCCAAATGGTTGGAGTTATTGGGAATCAGCAAGGATATGCTACTGGATTTCACACGGGTAATCAGAATATGCAAAATGCAGGTCAGTGTGCAGGGAATCAGTTCGGTCAGTATGCAGGGAATCAGATGGGTCAGTTTGTTGGATATCAGAGGGGTCAGAATGTTGGAAATTAGGCAATGGGTAATCTGATTGGGAATGTTGCAGCTTCAGTTGTTGGGAATTATGGAAATGCGAATAAGGGTAACTCGGTAAAGTGTTTCAACTGTCAAGGTGTAGGTCATATGGCAAGAAACTGTCCCACTAAGCCGAAAAATAAAGATCCAGCATATTTGCAGAAAGCATTGATGTTGGCACAAAAGGAGAAAGCAGGGTTTCAGTTGAATATAAAAGAAAATGATTTTATGGCTCTTATGGATGACATGGAAGACAGAGAGGATATCGATGCAAACTGCATCTGCATGGCAAATCTTCAGGAGGCTAAGTATGACACAGATTCAGACACAATTCTTGTTTATGACACTAGTGCACAATCTGAGGTATCAAACTTCAAAACATGCCACAATAATGATATATTTGATATGTCTCCTCATGAGGAACAACATTCTGAAACACCAGCACCCACTTATGATACATACCTGGATACGCCAAGTAATAGCAATACTCCTTCAGCAACTGTCAATCGCGAAGTTAAGGCCGCGAATGAGAAATTGACCACTAAGCTTGAGAGATACAAGGAAACTACAAAAAGTTTTCAAATTGACAAAAAACGCAAGTCAGAATTTGAAATTGGTTATAAGAAGTTACTTGTTAAAGATAGGGAATTGCAAAACAAATTTGACACTCTTGAAATTAGTTCAACAAAAACTATTAACTCTTTAAAACGAGAAATTTCTGATTTAACAAACCAACTTTCAAAACAAAAATCAGCTTATACCAATCTTGAAAAAGAACGGGGTGAGTTGAAAAAGGACTTTGCAAAGAAAGAAGATAAACTTTTGGATGAAATCATAGAGTCAGAACATATGATCAAAAAATTAGAAAACTTGTTGGTTAAAACGGGTCATTCGAGTCAAACAATTCACATGATTACTAATCAAACTGATCCGATTTACCATAAAAAACAAAAAATGGCTCTTGGTAACAAAACTCCTTGTAATCTCAAGAAAGCTCAAGAAGAACAGAATGCTTTGTATAATGATAATGTTATATATGCTAAACATGATCCTCCCGTCGTTCGGGATTCTGTGCATACGATAGAACTTGTTGAAGAGAGCATAACTAAAATGAAACAAAAGAATCCGGATTTGAAACCAATTGATTACACCAAACTGAACAAACATTCTGGAATTAATTTTGTTCCACAAAAACAACCATCAGAGTTTTCCAAAAACCGAGGCTTCTCAAAACTAGTTTCTAAACAAGTAGTTGCTTCCAAATCGCTTTCAAACATGGAACAAATGTCTTCAAACAACACTTTTAACACAAGTGCTGCAAGGGGTATCTTGATGATCTTAAAGCCAGAGTTGGTCAACTTAAAACAACTTTAGAATCTAAAATGAGACTAAATGAGATCAATTGGAATTCCACGGTTCATTTAAAGCTAAAAAAGATTCTTGAAAGTGAATTTGCTCCTCAAATTAATAACATTCATGCTTGAAAAATTCATTTTGAAAATGCATTTTTAACTGAAACAACTAACTTTGTCAAGGACCAAAAATCCCTGATAAAGAAGGCTAATGAATCTTTTGAGCAAATCAATGTTTTGAAAAATTTAAATGATTCTCTCTTCGAAGCAGTTCTGTCTGCTGATATTATGTCCATCATTTTACAATCATATTCTATTGAAGACAATGAAAGACTGCGAGCTGAGACCTCCGCAATTGTTTCAAAATATGAAAATGCTCTTATCAAAATTGAAAAGGAAAATGTGTTATATTTTAAACAAATTGATCGGAAAAGCGAAGAATGCAAGTATTACAAACTGTCGTATGAGCGTGCCTTCAAGAACATGAAAGAGCAAAATGATCTTTTGAAGGCTCAACTTGAAAGTATAAAAGGGAAGGGTGTGGATACTAAGTTTGCAAAACCATCGACTTCGGAGAAACCAAATCTTTCAAAAACAGTCGAAAAACCAAAAATGTCAATTTCTCGGTTTGCGCCAAAAGTCGATGAGAAAAAGGATTTGACAAAACCAGTCACTCTACAACACTTGCCCAAACAAAAGGAAATTGAAAAGATTGTTGAAAAACAAAATTTGATTATTGAAAGAAATGTGATTGCACTTGGCTTTTCTAGGAATAGTACACCGAATGTGACCAAAAAAACTATTAAAGAATCTGTTGGTTCTAATGACATGGCCCAAAATCAGCATCTAGAAGAAGCTAGAAAAAAGGCACAACATCGAAAAGATGAAATTTTAGGTGCAAAACCTAGTGTGATGAATTCTACGAGATTCCAAAGCACTACTAGTAGTAGTAGGGATTGACCTGCATCTAAAAGTAGTTGCGCAAAAGAAAATGCTAGGCACGTAGAATGCAACACTAGAAATTCTGAGTCTTTTCCGAACAAAAAGTAATTTCTAAATGACTGTAGTGACAAAGTTAAAGTTTCTGTTTTAAACAAGAATGTTGAATTTGTTTGTCCTATATGTCAAAAATGTGTTTTTTCCGCTAACTACGATGCATGTATTGCACAATTTCTCAAGAAAGGAAAATCAAATTTCAAGGAAAAATCCACTAAGACACCAAATAGAAACAAACCCGTTGACAACAAGAAAATAGATAAGAAACCTAATAGGTGGAAATCTAAAGGATGTAGTTTTTCAAAAACTAAGACTTCCGCTGCATCTGATAAGAAAACTACGTCTAGATCTTACCTTAGGTGGATTCCCATGGGAAAAGTTTTTAAAACTGTTGGTATTAGATGGATTCCCACAGGAAAGATTTTTGATAGGTTGCACCAAGACAAGTAATAGTGAAAATCATTAGGATAAAGGAGTAGAAACCACTACAACCGTTGATAGTGATTACCCTCAAAGAGAGGAAACATGTACTTCTAACACTGTTATTTGTAAAATCTCCTCGTCTTTGGTTGCAGGTGCTTCAACTATTTCAGAACCAGTTCATCAGAGGGTTCAAATTCTATAAATTTTACAAAATCATCCTTACAATATTCTATTTTTGATTTTCCATTTCTTTTATAAAACAAAAACCAAATACAAAATTTGAAAAATTAACAAAAACAAAATACAAAAATACAAAAACAATATAAAATGAAAAAATCCAAAAAATATTCTTTTCACGACATGTCTCTCGTATAAATCAATATTCTGTACGTTTCTAGAAATGTCATTCAACAATGATACGGTTATGTACAGATGCTTGAGCGAGAGTTTGTTAAAATATTTTTCTAAAACATGTCGTTTCTCGAAAGTTTCTTCACTATGGCTTTCATATACTTCAGTACGAAAGCCAAACTTAATCGGATGGCTTCTTGACACATCAGTCCAGGACCCGAGCTTCAAAGAAAGGAAAGTGCTTAAACAAAATAAAGGTTTTAAATATTTTTCGAGCACTTATCCTAAAAACAAAAAATTCTCTTACATTTTGAGCACCACTTTTTCAAGTTTTTTCAAAAAGATTTTCAAATTCTATCAAAATCGGTGCTCATCATCAAAATGACTTGTGTACACCTTACAGTGCACAACTCAAGTTTTCAAAGAAATGATTTTCATCAACAAAGTGCGCTTATCCTAAAAATGGACACTGTTGTACGACTCAGTGCGACATTTCTATTCAAACAAAGAGAAGTCTTTGTTTTTCAAAAAAACCTTAATGCAAAATTCAACAAATTTGAAACTTCTTACTCTTTCAGAATTTTGCTTCAAGAAGACTCCTTCCCTCTAAACTTTAAAAAGGTTAATATTCTCAAAAACATATGCGAGTTTTGAGGGAGAGTATTTCAAAAACAAAATGTTCCTTATTCATGTTCAAAGAAACGAATTTGCATAAAAATATCAATCAAATGTTTCTTACATGTTTCTCCCTATTAGCTTTCCAAAAACAAAGATTTTAATCAACAGGTATAAAAAATACCATGGATATGCTATTTTGAGGGGGAGAAGACATGATTAAAATGTGATCAAAAATGTTTTAATGTCATTAATCGAAAAGACTTGTCCTGGACGGGTAATAATTTCAAGCTAGTCTAACTAGTGATGTAAGCGTATCTCGAATAAGACTTGTCTAAGTAGAGTGTACCGTCTCGAGAGAATTTCTTTGAACTTGACCAGGACGGGTAATAATTTCAAGCTAGTCTAACTAGTGATGTAAGCGTATCTCGAATCGGTCATGTTCACTGAAAATCAATCAATTCAAAATGTACGAACTCTACCCAACATGTGCAAATTTATCTTTAAAACATATAAGCATGTGTGAAGGGGGAGTATTTCTGAAAAATGGCAAACTCTCAAAGTGGTAACAAAAATGTGTTTTATAATCATAAACACTTTGAGAGATTTTCACAAAAAGGTTTTATGGCATGTGATCGATGAACCTAGGATAATCATGGAGTAATAAGGTGATTATGGTTAGGTTTATGTCCAATGATCCGCCAGAGCCGAAGGGATCTATCCAAGGACAAATCCAATAGATTAGAATTAGAAGTCCTTAGGTATGATTGAAAAAAGGATTAAAGTAATGAAAGGAGAAAGAAGAGGTTGAAGAATTAAAAAGAAAAGTAAATGAAAGGGTGAAAAGAAATTGCCCTCCAAATGATCAACCTTATGGTAGAAACCGGGATCAACACATTTGCTACTGGTTGTTACTAAGGTGATATCGGTATTGAAGACAAGACGTCATGGACCCAGTGACGCACTGCACTTAACCTCCTAGCCACTCAGGTATCTCTTAAAAGATATTTGTTTCATTTCTCACAGAGAACCTTGCATAATCTATCGGCCTCTCACTCCGAGATGTGCAGATATTGAAAAAGGTGGCACTCTGCTCCATGCCTCCGTCTACTAAAACCAAAATGCACGTAATCGAGTCTAGAGCCATGAGATTCAGCAAAAGATCTCTTAGGAACACATGATACTTTTACACTGGTGATCTGACATTAAGGACACCAGATGTAAACATAAGAGTCCTACGCAGATCTTAGCAATCTGCCAGAACATTTATGAGAGGACTCACTTTTGCGATTCTCAGTGATTGAATGGAAACTCCTGCTAGGGTCAACATCAAATAGCCCTGACAGCAGGTCATTTCGGTAACTCCTTGTGGGTTACGCTTAGTGTTTGCGGTGGTTCCAAAATGGTTTACAGTCGTGGGGTGATCTCCAGCGACTCGCCCAATAATTGATTTACTTAGGTAAATATTGTAAGCCCTCTCGGGGGTATCCGATTGGGAACGACTTTGGTAAGGGTTAGAAGGAGTTTTCACACTATGCTGTTAACGATCTATAATTCCGAACCTGTAAGTACCGGATGTTAATTACTAACTGTATTCATGCAGCTACCCTTACCTTATTAGTATCATCACCACCACACTAGCTTCCACATGCTCATACATGCATCACGAAGTCAAAGAAAAGTTCTCATTAAAAATCAAAGCAAAGAAAAGTTCAAAGAAAGATTCTACGTAATGTGAAAGAATCTACATAAGTAAAGTGACAAAGATCAGTGTGAAAGAATGGGAACAATAAATGTATGTATCTTAAAGATTAAAGACGTATGAGCATGTTGAAAAGGTGTATAACCACCAAAGACAAAGAAATGACGAAAGGTAGATGACACCACATCACAAAAGAACAAAGAACGAAGAAAAGTCAGTTATCAAAGATCACAAAGCATGAAGGAACAAAGACATAAGACTATTCTACAACGACACACAAAGTTCAAGACAATGAAGACAAAATACCTAATCACATGGAGCATCATTCGAATGACCACCCCTTAGGGGGAGATTGTTAGCATTAAAGAAATGTATAAAATAAGTGATGGTCATTCTCATATATAGACCTTTGTATGTCGTATGTTAGTAATAGATATTGGGCTATGGGACTTGGTAATCTAATATGTTATGAGTTAGGATCTGTAAGCCTTTTATATATCATGTAAACCAAGCCCAAGCCCATAGAAAACCTTTAGGGCATCTCTTGTATTCACTATATAAACACCTCAAATGAGTCATTTGAGGTGTGTGCTTGAGTGTGTATTGTGTGTGTTTTATTATTAATATTCTCTCTTCTTCATCTCTCTACTTTCTCTCTCTAGTTCTCCACATATATACTCTTGCCACCATATTGTGCTTCAAAGATTAGTGATAAAGTTGTTATATCTATGGTCCTACAAACACCCATCATAATGATCATATAGAAGTATTAAATTAAGAGCAGTAATGAAGCTTTGCAGCAATTAAGAAGAGACCCTAGAAAAAATAAGAATCAAGAACCCTAATCCAATCAGACACCAAATAAAGGACCTATTAGCGAGATAAAATCAAATGATTAATCCACATAAACAAGAACGTTATAAGGTTTATAGAATCAAAGAGGATGGATTAAATGATCGAATACGAAGAGATAGAGTAGTCGCCAAAAATGCCTATAGTAAAGAGAGAATTAGGGTTTTAATTAGTTGTGCTATTTTGTACTGTATAAGTTCATGCGTTGTAAGTATGGTATATATTAAATAAAATACTATTAATGTATCTAGATGAGTTACATACATAGTCATTAAAAAATGGATTGCTTTCTTTTCTTCCATAAACCATACTTTTAACCTTTTCTTGGGTAAAACGCACAATACCCGCTAAAGTAACCCATACGAAGAATTTAATGAGTGATATCTAACTATCGACTTCGTTGATGTCTCTTACAACTATGTAAATGAAAATTTTGTATATTGTAGCAAGCCAAAACATCTTATGCATCATATGTACAAAATAGCGTAACAGATATTATTTTATGTATAAAAGAATTTTTCATTGTGCCACTAGAAATGTTTTTTTCATTTGCTGAACAAATTCGATGGAGGCTTTGTGTATATTTGAAAGGTTATTCTACTATATATCATTTGTGGAGGAATTTGTTGAGGGCGCGAATTCCCAGTTTTCATTAAAAAATTGTTTCCCCACTTTGCGTTATAAAATTGTTTTCCAACTTTTTATAATATTACACTTTGGGCTCTTTGGGCTATTTTCTCTTTGGGTTGTTTGACTGGGCTGTTTACTATTTGACATTAGGTCCGTTTACACTGCTTAGCGTGATATAAACACGTTTCGTATTCCGACTCATTCCAGAACCTTTTTTTTGTTTGATTCATCGAAAGGTATTTGGTAGGTGAGGTAGATCTGACCAACTTCTTCTTCGCACGATCTTTTTATTACTTTTGTTTTGTTAGTTTCTTGATTTTAGTTCATTTTAGTTGCTGTTGTAGGGCTAGGTAGATTGCTTGTTGATCATGCACATTTTCCCATTGTTTGGCCATGTTTGGATACCTATGTGTTACATGCATGCCAGCTATGGGGATACATATATTCGTGTTTTCTATTTAGGCTAGCTGCATGTTTCTTTTTGATTATCTTCCTACCCCTTACTAACAGGTTTTTTATTCCATGGTGTTCTGTGCCATGAATTATGTCCCTTTGTTGTGTTTCTTTGTTTGTGTGATTCATGTTTCTGTGTCGCCTTCCTACGTACATTATTTTTGTTGTTACCTACCTTTGAAATCCTAAAACAATTTAGTCCCTGAACACGTGCACCATCTGTTACCCATGGAGAATGAACATGTTGGTCCCAGTAATGTCAGCGAATCATCCAAAACTCATTTGGAAAACCGTTTGTCCTGTGAGGATGGCACATGGCGGTGTCTCGAATGTGTTTCACTAGATGAACATAGTGGTTCAGGCTGCAAGCAGAAACGAGCCGGTTTGGTAGATGTTTCTGAGATAGGTTTGCAAAAGAAAGTGCGCTGTCATACATACTTGGAGGTTGTCCCCTCAGGTTTGTTGTGCATTATTTGCATACCTATCATGCTTTGTGGAATGTCGTGTCGGTCGTTCGTTTACGGATTGTCCTGCCATATGCAGCTATCACCGACGTACTTTGCTCTCCAGTTGCACAGGCGGAACAGGTACTTAATTCGTTTCTGTACGGTTGTCTTTTAAATAGTTTAATTCAACTTTTGTTAACTGCTTTTTAAATTCGTCTGTAGGAGGTTCGTGTACAGGCTGCTGTCTGATAACATCTAATTCACCCATGATTTAAGCGTTAATTTCCCCTTGAATTGCTCATCTTTTCTATTTATATGAAGAATATCTACTCTTATTTCTTCCTATTTTGGTTTCAGGGTAAAGATGAGTGAAAGTACGTTATTGATGATTTATTGGCTTAAGAAAGGGAATTACGCTTAAAGTTACATTGAAGACACAAACACTGCGGTCTAGTTAAGTGATGACACTACACCGTTAGATGTTTTACCCCAAGAAATGAAGACTACGCCGTAGCAAGCAAATGAGCTACAGCGTAACAGAGATTACCAAAGGCTACGCCGTAGTTAGTTATTGGACTACGACGTAATATTGATGATATGAGCCCTACGCCCGTAACAAGTAGTTGAGTTACGGCGTAGGAAGGATTTTCTGAAGACTACGCCCATAACAAGTCATTGAGTTATGGCATAGGAATGATTTTACGAAGACTATGGCGTAGTAATCCAACAAGCTACGCCGTAGAGGTTATTACAAAGATTACGGCGTAGTCCTACCATACGACTACGCCGTAGCAAAGACGAGCCCTATTAATACCAAAGGAAATTCGTCCACAAATTGTCAAGTTCCTATCCCCCAAACCAGCACTAGGGTTTGGGGAGAACGACCCAGAAGAAGAATGAAGACCACGAAGGCTAGAAAGATGGTGTATAATTATACTAGGAACCACCTAGTCTAATACATGTTCGAATTCTATTTTTGTTTTACATTCATGAATTCTCTTTATTAAGATTTGGTTTTAGTTTATCATTCATACTTATCTATGTAGATGTTATCTTAGCTTGTTCGTTATTCTTTCGTTTCGGTAGTGTATATTCTTGGTAGAATCTACTCAGTCTAGGTGAATTAACCCTAGGACCCTAGACTAGTAGGTTGTGGGGATTGGTAAGAATTGGCCATAGTACTACATTTCCGTATGTGCGAATTAACCTAGGACCACCTACCAACCAGGTATGCTTAAGAAGCTAGAGGGAATCTAAGATCTGACCATGCCGGATTCCACTAGAACAAGTCTATTAAACATGTCACTTAATGACTCTTGTATCTTGACCGATGAACTCTTGGTTTTACAATAGTCGAGAATAGGATGAGGTGCAAGATAGGGCAGACGATATGACCATTTGACTGTTGTTGACTTGCACCCACAACATAGAACATTAAAATATGAATATTCTTTGCCTTAATATCTTAGTAACCTATCTTATGCCCTAGTATCTTTATTTTCTATTTTGTTTGTTTTATGTCTTGGTTACTATTTACTCTATTCAACTAATACCCTTTTTTAGTACTTATCTTAGTTCGCCAGAACAACAGCTCTTGGGACGACACTCGAATTTATCTAAAGGCATACTACACATGATCGGGTATACTGCCCGTTAGTATGTGTTAATCATTATAACTCCAAGTTTATAAATGTAAAACAGGATGAATATAATGTATCAAGTTTTTGGCGCCACTGCTGGGGAGCAGTTTATTTAGGCGAATTAAGGTATGTTTCAATTTATACATTAAAAGATCAAGACAAAGCATGCATTGACGATCTACATACGAGTTTTGACCTCGGTACGAAATCCAGGTACGCAAATTTACAATTTATCATTTAAACTTTAACCTAACTACGGCATAGCAGCTAAACGAACTACGCCGTAGCAATGTTAGGTGATTAAAATAGACACTGAAATTTTGAACTAACTACGGCGTAGCTCATTCAAAGATCTACGGCGTAGCAACCTGAGGGTATAAAAACGTGGGTTTGCATACACATACACGACCCCTCTTCGAAAAATTTTTCCAGAAATTTGTTCATTCCCTTTCCTTGGCATCTACAATGGCAGGTAAAGACCCCTAACTTCTTATCTTGACCTTTCTTGTAATTTATTTGCAATGTTTAGGGTTTGTTCTTGCTAGCATTAGATGGGTAGGATTTAAACGTGATTAGGGTTAAGATCTAACCTGTTAATTGATGTTTTGAACAAATGAATGAGTTTGGTTTAGGTTTGCTCGATTCAAATTGATAAAAAAATTCGGGTTAGGTTTAAATTGCTATTAATCGATGTAATTGAACTTTCCCCACTAAATATTTGAGTGGGAAACCTTTATTTGAAACTTTGGTAGGAATTTTTATGGTTACGGCGTAACATATTGATCATTTCCCCGTAATAGTAGCAGATAATGACTGCAGTATGGTCATTACGGCGTAGCTAGTAATAGCGCTACGCAGTAGCAACTGTTTTTACACAGTACCAGGTTTTCAAAATTGACGACTACGGCGTAGCTAGTTGTAGCGCTACGCCGTAGCCTCAGTTCATTCAGCAATATTTTCAAAACTACGACGTAGCTAGTTATAGCGCTACGCCGTAGCTTTAATTTTTATACATAACATTATTTTTGATAGCTACTGCGTAGCTAGTAATGGAACTATGCTGTAGAAGTCTGAATTGGGAAAGCTACGGCGTAGCTATTAATAGCGCTACACAGGTATAGCAAAATGATTATGTACTGATTTTAGGTCTATGCAGGTATAGCAAAATGATTACTATCAGTGGAGTGCCGATCATACAAGCCAGATGCTCCAACACATGCATTTGAGTCACCCACACTCGAATGGGCCCGAGTATGTCTACCAGCCCAACATGCCAGGCATGGCGGTCCAGCAAGGGGTTAGCTTCATGCATCTTGGAAGTGCATCTTCAGCTCCACCCGACCCTTATGCCACCGCAACTCAGTTCTTCACCCCCATGGAGCATGACCAGAATCAGGAGTGAAATCTCTAGCTGTTGAGCAATTATTTCACTGAAACAATCTACTATTTGGGTCTGTAATAATTAACAACTAGAACATGACTTGCTACTAATATTTACATTTTGGTGTTAGGAATGGTAACATGCAGGTTTTTTAGCTTCTGGAATTTGTTTCAGACTGTTGCTACGGCATAGCGAATCTTTGACCTACGCCGTAGCAACCTGTAAGAGACAATTGAGCATTATGTTGAACAATTATTTCACTGAAACAATCTACTATTTGGGTCTGTAATAATTAACAACTAGAACATGACTTGCTACTAATATTTACATTTTGGTATTAGGAATGGTAACATGCAGGTTTTTTAGCTTCTCAAATTTGTTGCAGACTGTTGCTACAACATATCGAATCTTTGACCTACGCCGTAGCAACCTGGAAGAGACAATTGAGCATTATGTCTCAAATTGGGAGCTACGGCGTAGCTAGGTCCACAGACCTACGCCGTAGCTAGTACCCATTGGGAATAATTTTTGTGAGAGAACTTCCGAGAGCGTGAGCGTGAGAGGGGAGTTTTTCTTTTTCATTTCTATTCTATTTTTCTATATATTTTTTATTTTGTTCAAAAGGGACTTTGCGCAAACTAAGTGGGGGGATAGGAAATAGAATACGAAATTATCACTTAAATTAGTACTTGTCCTCATTTTTCTAGTTTTACAAAACATACTAAACATGCCATTTTGAGAATTTTTGACACATTTTTACAAAACTAGAATAAATTTAATCCCGAGCACACTATAACCCTTGATTACATGGTGAGATCTAACCTTTCCGTTTCCAACTATTTTACCCCAAATCCACCAAATATTGAGTGTGCCGGTAGTAGCATAGACTTTAGAACTTGGCTTTTACATCATTTCGAAACCATAAATGAGTAATGTTTTTTCATAATACGTCTGGAAGAAACTTTTTGAGAAAACAATATTGTTTGGATTATCAACCATAACCATATATACCTAAACCCTTCGATTAGTCGCATTGACTTTTCAATCTACACACTTAAACCCTTGTTTGCACTCACTTTTAGTGCAAGATACCCTTAGATACACCTTATTAAATCAGTCCTTTCATTCGTTACCTTATTATCCCATTACACCCTTACACTCTAACCAACTTTGTAACCTTATGTTTTTGGTCGAGAAATCTCCTTTTGCCTCAATGTCATGAAATGCCTAGTTCAAGAATCATGAAAGGAAAGTTATGATCGAAGACCCCCCAATGTTCCCTACCTAAGTTCATCTCAAGTGGGGGGATGATATTATCAGTCTATCATTACTTCATTAAAAAATGCGAATTTTAGTATTTAGAAAGTAGAAAAATAAAGCGTGCAAATCATAAGCACCAATAAGATAGCTTATTATGGAAGACATGGCTCTCTTCACCGGAAGAATTGTTGGAAGAAAAATTGTATCACTTGTCACTCATATGATGCAACACTTCGGAAGATTGGCATTTTTTGGAAAAAGGGCAATCGGTGACTACTCGGTTGAAAGATAAGATTACTTTTCCTCTTTACCCTTACAATATTCAACATTATAACATACCCTTTTTAGTTGTGAAGTATTCTTAAGTGAGGGATTCGAGCAGTCAGTGGTGTCTTGCCCGGCATTCCGGTCATGTACCATTGCCTTTGTCGCCCTTGCCGTAGTATATTAGTAACAACATTACACCCTTAACCTTATGATTATCTAAACAATGTTATTTTCAAAAACTGTTTAGACCTTAGCTCTAGTGGTGGAGTTTTGTGTAAATGCCAAGCTTATGATAGAATACCTGCTATGACTGAGCGTTTATGAGAGCACCCCGAAATATAACACTTAGAATAGGGAGCGTATGAGTGAATTTCTTCCCTTCTTATCGTGAGGTGTTCGACTTAACTTTATTCTAGCAGCTTTACTAATTTAAATTTGTGTCTTCTAAGTGATGAGGAGGATACTCTTTTAATTATTAATACGGTCTACTTGAGGACAAGTAGAGTTTAAGTGGGGGGATATTTGATAACATCAAATTTACCCAAGTTTTAAGCGTTAATTTCCCTTTGAATTGCTCATCTTTTCTATTTATATGAAGAATATCTACTCTTATTTCTTCCTATTTTGGTTTCAGGGTAAAGATGAGTAAAAGTACGTTATTGATGATTTATTGGCTTAAGAGTGGGAATTACACTTAAAGTTACATTGAAGACACAAACACTGCGGTCTAGTTAGGTGATGACACTACACCGTTAGATGTTTTACCCCAAGAAATGAAGACACCAAGCAAATGAGCTACGGCGTAACAGAGATTACCAAAGGCTACGCCGTAGTTAGTTATTGGACTACGGCGTAATATTGATGATATGAGCCCTACGCACGTAACAAGTAGTTAAGTTACAGCGTTGGAAGGATTTTCTGAAGACTATGCCCGTAACAAGTCATTGAGTTACGGCGTAGGAATGATTTTACGAAGACTATGGTGTAGCAATCCAACAAGCTACGCCGTAGAGGTTATTACAAAGATTACGGCGTAGTCCTACCATATGACTACGCCGTAGCAAGGACGAGCCCTATAAATACCAAAGGAAATTCGTCCACAAATTGTCAAGTTTCTCTCCCCCAAACCTGCACTAGGGTTTGGGGAGAATGACCCAGAAGAAGAATGTAGACCACGAAGGCTAGAGAGATGGTGTATAATTAGACTAGGAACTACCTAGTCTAATACGTGTTCGAATTCTATTTTTGTTTTACATTCATGAATTCTCTTTATTAAGATTTGGTTTTAGTTTATCATTCATACTTATCTATGTAGATGTTATCTTAGCTTGTTCGTTATTCTTTCGTTTCGGTACTGTATAAGCTTGGTCGAATCTACCCAGTCTAGGTGAATTAACCCTAGGACCCTAGACTAGTAGGTTGTGGGGATTGGTAAGAATTGGCCATAGTACTACCTTTCCTTATGTGCGAATTAACCCTAGGACCACTGATTGGCTCTGAACGGTCAACCTAAATTGACCAGGTGATGGTCAACAAGGTCAAAATGCCTAGAATCAATGCTCCGCAGAAGTATAAGGATTCCCCGGGTCGTTATGTCCCGACGAGGTGTGAATGGCTAACAAACGGTTTCGTGATCGGGTGAATTTGGATGGAAAGGGGTTTGAGATTGATCTGACTAAGGAATCTACAATAAAATAGCTTAAATAAGCTATATAAACAAGACTGAAAGCTAGGAAAAACCAGAAACGTTTAAAACGTAAAAACGCGTACGTTACGTTTAAATAAAACGTAAACGTACGAAATAAAAACTGAAAACTGAAATCTGAAAACACCCAGGGGGTGAAAATGACTTTTTTACAAACTTAAAGATAAGAGAAAATTTTTAAAAAAAGAAAATAAATTTTAACACTAATTAATTATTTAATATTAATTAATTACTAATTATTACTTATTATTAATATTTAAAACACTTAAATATAATTTAATACTAATTTAATACTAGAAAAATGAAAATAAAATTTCTAAAATTATAAAATAACTAAAAATAAGTTTTAAAATTAAAAATAAGTGTTTTTGTCTTTTTGTGGTTTTTCTATTAATTAATTACTAATTAAATACTAATTACCTAATTAAACTATTTTAAATTAAGAAAAATAGCAAATGAACAGTAAAAATTCTAGAAAAATTTCTAAAATTATTTTATAACATATAAAAGCTATAAAAAATATAAAAACTAGGTTTTAATTAATAAAAACTAATTATGCTATTTTAAACTAATTATTAATTAATTATTAATTAAACTAAGATTAATTCTAATAAATACTAAATGATAAAAAAAAAATCTGAGAAAATTACTAAAAATACTTTAATATATGAGGAATTTAATAAAAATATAAAAAAGCTAGCTTCTTAATAAAAATATAAAAATGAAAATTAAAATTAAATTACATTAAATAGAAACTATCACTTAAAAATTACTTTATTTTATCTGGATTTTTATTTTAGAAACTAGTTTTATAAGTAAAAACAACAAACTTTAATGAAAACAACTTTGGTGAAACTAAAAAATAAACCAAAATAAGCAAAAAAGTTGAAACAGTTGACTTTGTTTGACCACAAGGGAAAATAAGCTAAATTGGGTTTGTGTGGGCTCACTAGGGTTGAATCTGCTTTAAACTAGTTATGTGAACATGTATGAGCAAGAATCAACCCAAAAATCCCACAAAATAAGCTAAAAAGCACTTAAATAAGCACTTGAAACTTGTGACTTAACTGAAATAGGGACAGAGTTGGGGAGATAAATTAGGTGGGTCCCAGTGGTTCTCAGGTCAACATGATGGTCAAACCATGAACCCTACCATGGGGGGGGGGTTGAATGGAACAAGTTTAGGGATGTGGGGCCCACTTTGGTGGCTGGAAACCACCACCAAAGGGTGGTGTTTGGGAGCAGACCTGCTGGTGCAGGGTAAATGGCTGCCCTGCAGCCCTCTTTGGAGGGTTGTGGGGCCCACAGATAAAATCACAAAAATATGGGGAAGGTGGGATCTTGAAGATGGGCTGGTAGACAACAAATAGGAAAAAGACTCAAGCCATGAAAGCTAACACAAAATTCAAAACAATTACTTGAATTTTTGGAAAAATCTGATGTGCACAATTTTGACTTTTCAATTCAACTTGGTGATTTGACTTTATTGAACTTTGGATTAATCCTACAAGCTAATTAAGCTATAATAAGCTATAATGAACCTAATTTAAGCAATACTAACAAAATCCAAAGGTGTGGTGAGGATTTGGACACTCAAAAGCCCAACAGTGGACTGTTATGGAAATGCCATTGAGATTTTGACTATTGTAGCTATTGGCACTAAATCTTATGACCACTATGACCTAAAATATCCTAAGGGTGCATGTTATGAGCTAAAATAACAACAATGAGTTCCATGAGCCTTCCAAACAGTCTGAACCAAACACCCTATAATGAACCTGTTATGGAAATTTTGTGAAGCAAACCTACTATTTAAACCATGAATCTAGATACTTAACTCACATTAACATCAAACAAGCTGAAGTGAACTAAAATAAGTAATAAACAACAACTGTGGACACTAAAAACAGATTATGAAAAAAAAAAATCAAAATGAGGAAGATCTTACAAATGGCCACAGACTTATACCCAAGGAATCAAGGCCCAAGAATGCTCCTAGTAGCTTGTCACTGGGTCAATAACACCATATCAAACCAAAATATTTCCCTACTCAACCTCCTTCTTCTGCTTTCTCTTATTTTTATTTTTTCACTATTTTTTTTATATTTTTGATTTTTCTTTACTAAACTGAATTTCATGTATGGAAACCTTGAGAAAACTTGAGATTAAGCTTGAAAGAGCTTAAACAAACACGGAGCAACAGATTTTAACAAATTGAAATGAATTTGTCAATTTCATTCCAAAAATGCCAAATTCATTTTTTCAAAAGCAAACTTGAATTAAAAGATGGGAACAGGTTTAGATTACAAAAGTAATTGAAGTTACATAGGGAAAACAAAGATTACAACTGAAATTGTAAAAGCTACACTTGGTCGACATAATTAAAACTAAAACTAATCTAAATACTAATCTACTACTCAGTTTCTTCTCTTTTTTTTTTCTTCTTTTATAAGCCCTTGAGTTCTTCTCTTTCTTTCCCACTTGTTCTCAGCCCTTAGATGGCTTTCTTTTGATCTGAGCCATTTAAACTAGTTTTGGCGGGAAATGGGTTTTAGCAGGTAATGGTTTGGTGTGGGAATTAATTGAGGACGGGGGGGGGGGGGGGGAAGGTAAGGTGTAGGTGAGAAGAGTTATTGATAGTTGGTGAGTTGGTGAGACTTTGGAGAGGAGGGGGGAGACATAAGCCTGGTAATTAGGGGTGGTAATGGTGGGAGGTTAGGGATGAATGGTGAGGGTGGACTGGTCAACGACGGGGGTGAGTTTTTTTATTTAAAATGTGGGATTGGGCTTGTTGTGGGTTGAGGGTTTAGTTGCTGGATCAGATTTGGATTGGACAAAAAGGGTGGTTTGGTTTGTTTAAGTTACACAATCACAAGGACCATTTATGTAATTAAGTGAAAGTGAGGGGCTGCAATTGTGATTTTCTGAAAATATCCACCAGGGTTAATTTTGATAACATTTGAATATTATAAGGACAAAAATTAATATTTTCCAAAATTAAAATACCCGGGGACCAAAATTGTCATTTTTTTGAAAGTTTAGGGATTAAACTTGCCATTTTGTGAAAATCTTTTATCCAAGGACCAATATTGAACATTTTGAATTTCCAAGGACTAAAAAAATGATTTTTGTAACTTCCCAAGGACCCAAAATGATTTTTCATTCAAAATTATCCCACCAGGGACCTTTTCTGCCAATATTTGAAACTCGAGGGACCAAACTGTAAATTTTCAAAACTTTTCCATTTTTTCACCAAAGGACTAAATATGACAACTTATGATTGTAAAAGGACCTTTGGTGATAATTTTCTATATTTTGAATATCCAGGGACTAGTTTTGTAATTTTATGAAAGTTGGGGGACTGAAACTGGCGATTTTGCAAACTTTATACGTTTTTCATTTGTTTTTGCTCATTTTGCATCTAAAACATATAAAACACAATTTTGAAATATTTTTAGTAATTTGATGCATTTCTGAGTGTTTTTGTATGTTTTGCAGTTCAGATTAGACCAAAAATGATGAGTGTTTGAGCACTCATCAATCCCCCACACTAAACTATTGCTAGTCCCTAGCAATACTGTTTTGAAAACTTGATGGATTTGAAAAACTCTTTACCAAAAGCCATCACTTCTGGAGTAGCCAGGTGTAAGAACTGTGGCACACCTGATAACCGTGTGATTTTGAGCAAACCACCAGCTGTCAACGGATTTGTTTAGTCTTTACCAGGAGCCGTTTGCTCCTGGACTAGCCAGCTCTTGATGGAATAGTCAACATCTTGGTGAGCTGATTACCAATTATGGATTTTCCACGGCCTTTACCACAAGCCATAATCTTGTGGGCTAGCCAACTCATTTGTTTTTGGGGAGTTGAGGAACCATACAATTTTGGGCAAATTGCAAGCCGTAAACGGATTTGAGTTGTCTTTACCAAGAGCCGTTTGCTCCTGGACTAGCCAATCCCTTTTGTCGGTTAGACAAGGCGGACTGACTAGCCAATCCCTTTTTGTATGTTTTGCAGTCCAGATTAGACAAAAAATGATGAGTGTTTGAGCACTCATCAATCCCCCACACTAAACTATTGCTAGTCCCTAGCAATACTGTTTTGAAAACTTGATGGATTTGAAAAACTCTTAACCAAAAGCCATCACTTCTGGAGTAGCCAGGTGTAAGAACTGTGGCACACCTGATAACTGTGTGATTTTGAGCAAACCACCAGCTGTCAACGGATTTGTTTAGTCTTTACCAGGAGCCGTTTGCTCCTGGACTAGCCAGCTCTTGATGGAATAGTCAACATCTTGGCGAGCTGATTACCAATTATGGATTTTCCACGGCCTTTACCACAAGCCATAATCTTGTGGGCTAGCCAACTCATTTGTTTTTGGGGAGTTGAGGAACCATACAATTTTGGGCAAATTGCAAGCCGTAAACGGATTTGAGTTGTCTTTACCAAGAGCCGTTTGCTCCTGGACTAGCCAATCCCTTTTGTCGGTTAGACAAGGCGGACTGATTACCACAAAAATTTTGAAGCACCAGTGAAAATTTTTTAAATTTTTTGAAATTTTGGCTAAAACGGGGGTATTATATAGTAAAATGTGATAAAATTCGCTAGAATAGCGAATACCCCCCCCCCCCCCCCCCCACACTTAGCATGAATATTGTCCTCAATATTCAAATTCCCGGCTATTATGCCGACATTTTGAACGTAAAAGGGCAACATTACAAGCTAAGCGTGGAAAACACCATTTTGTATTTTCACTTCTGTAATCATAGCATGGGGGACTCCCCCACACTTAGGGTGAAAACCCTATAAGCATGCTACTGTTTTTGTTTACCGAGTCGCTAGCTTGACTCGACCCCGAATTCATTTGTCCTTGGGGAAGCATGATGTGGAAGAAACAATCTCAATCGGACTTTCATTCAAAATGTTTGGACAAACATATGAAGCACGTGAAAGTTCCACACCGATGAGATAAGGATCCGGCTCAAGATAATGATACATGAAAATGCCGGGATCAAATATAGTGTCCTCATTCCCGAAGGAGTGAAGAAGAGAAGAAGTCACTTTATAGGTGAAGAAAAGGAAGAAAATCATGATAAAAAGCATGATTTGATCTTCTTCCTCGAGAGGAGGCTCTATAGCCTGAGTTTGGATTACAAAGGGTAAGCTCGTAAACAACCCGGGAGGGTCGGTGGGAATTTGCAAATTCTCATAATTGAGAGCATCTCCCCCCGGGCTATTAAACTCCGGAGGAGTCATGATATGATGAGCGAGTTCACTGGAGAACTCCTGATGAAGAGAATTATTCACAAGATGTGAATTTGTGAACTCATGTTCCATTGTGGACTCATCACAATCCTCGTCAAAGATTGGATTGTTAGAAATCATAGCGAATTCATATTCAAATTCAAATAGAGGATTGGTGAGAGTCGTATTGAATGTTTCGGGAACAAAGAGATTAACATTCTCTATTGGTCTGCTGGGATCAGAAGTGAGTAACGGATCATGATATAGGAGATTTTCAATTTCTCCCAGATCGGCTTCAAAGTCGAGGAGACCATCATCACTTTCCAATGAAAGTGGATTGATGTGAGCAAGTTCATCAGCGAACTCCTCAAGAAGATAATCAGCATCAGTTTGTGGAACTGATGCCTCAACATACTCGATGTCTCCATAAGATATACAATCATCGCTAAAATCTGAGAAAGTCTCAAATTGATCTTTAGGACACTCAATAGGGGAAGGAATATCACACATATCATCCAAAGTTCCCTGTGACTCTCTCGGGATTGGGACAAGGATTTCAACACTAGACTTTATTAATTCGTCCGATTCCTTATTAGGAACAGTGTTAAGATGCTCATCCCCCATGTTTAGAGAGTGAGTGTGAACTTCGGGTGTGATAACAACAACCTGAGGGAGATGAGAGGAGCTAGCATTCATGGAATTTTCAAGTTCCATTTGTTCAACGGCTAATAATTTCCCCGTCTCATCATTTTCTCCCTGATTTTCCATGAAAGGAATTACAAATGATGAATTTGATGAACCCGTACAAAATTTAGAAAAATCAAGGGTAACTTCATCATCATCATCGAGAAGAGCAGCACGGCGAAATATGGAACGTGTTTTAGCTGCTTGTTCTAAGACTAGCAATTCTTCCTTGCTCAATTCGTTTCTAGCTGCTCGTTCTTCCGCAAGTAATTCTGCCATAGATTTCTCACGAGAGCTTTGAAACGATGAAGTAGCTAACTCCTCCTTAAGTTCATTCAATATCTTAAGAGCCTCTATTAAAATGTCTTGCTCAGTAACAAGAGGAGTTGCTTGGGTTATTTGGTACTGTGGAGGTGGGTCTGAAAACGAATAGTCGTAATTGTTACAAGGAAACGGATTCCCTGTTTGACAATCAGAGCTAGTGTGTGGACCTCCACAATACTCACAACAGTAAAATTGATGTGGCTGTGAGTCGTATGTGCTAGAGTCATAATTGTTATCGGGAAACTGCTCATAGACAAGCGTGTTTCCCGATTGACAATCAGAACTGTAGTGTGAACCACCATAGTACTCACAACAGTAAAACTGCTGAGACTGATGGTGTGGTAACTGATGGAATGAATCAGTCGTGTCATGGTAGGAATAAGGATCTTGGTTATAGACAGACCCGTTTCCTGATTCTACCATGCCACAACTGGGGCAATTGTCACCATTATAAGGATTACCAAACCAATGGCAAACTAGAAAGTGTGGATGAGACATAGAAAGAATCAAATGTGTATAGAGGGGTAGGGATGAAGAATTAAAGATGTGAAAGGGTAAAGGAGAATGTTTTTGGATTTTTGATTAAACATTTTGTACAAAGGATAAAGAAAATGTTTTTGTGTTTTTGTGTTCATTGAAAACTGAGTTTAAAATTTTTTCATGAACGGTTTTGTTTTGATAATGGGAAAATATGAACAAAGGATGGATAAATATACAATGGAACGAATTCCAAAGACACTAATCAGAAAAACCGTTTAGAATAGCGCGTACACCTCCCCGACAGCGGCGCCAAAATTTGATTGGCTCTGAACGGTCAACCTAAATTGACCAGGTGATGGTCAACAAGGTCAAACTGCCTAGAATCAATGCTCCGCGGAAGTATAACACTCTGTTCCCGAGTATAAAACGGAAAGAAAATAGATGGAGAGGAAAAAAGGAGTGAAGTAAAGAGGAGAGTAATAAGAAATTATTTTTTATCTTGTGTTCCCGAGTTGGAAAGAAAAGAGAATGAAGTAACAAAAAAATAGCTTTAAAATCAACACCACTCCATTTCATCCCAATTTGGGAAGTAAATTAGGAGAGTAATTTTGATGTAATTTACTATCCTTTACTTTCCTCTCCCCTCCTAAAAAATCTCAAGAACACAATTTTTTTTACTACCATCCCAAACCTTTCCCTTTCACTCCAAAAAATAAACTCGGGAATAGAGCGTAAGGTTTCCCCGGGTCGTTATGTCCCGACGAGGTGTGAATGGCTAACAAACGGTTTCGTGATCGGGTGAATTTGGATGGAAAGGGGTTTGAGATTGATCTAACTAAGGAATCTACAATAAAATAGCTTAAATAAGCTATATAAACAAGACTGAAAGCTAGGAAAAACCAGAAACGTTTAAAACGTAAAAACGCGTATGTTACGTTTAAATAAAACGTAAACGTACGAAATAAAAAGTGAAAACTGAAATATGAAAACACACAGGGGGTGAAAATGACTTTTTTACAAACTTAAAGATAAAAGAAAATTTTTAAAAAAAGAAAATAAATTTTAACACTAATTAATTATTTAATATTAATTAATTACTAATTATTACTTATTATTAATATTTAAAACACTTAAATATAATTTAATACTAATTAAATACTAGAAAAATGAAAATAAAATTTCTAAAATTATAAAATAACTAAAAATAAGTTTTAAAATTAAAAATAAGTGTTTTTATCTTTTTGTGGTTTTTCTATTAATTAATTACTAATTAAATACTAATTACCTAATTAAACTATTTTAAATTAAGAAAAATAGCAAATGAACAGTAAAAATTCTAGAAAAATTTCTAAACTTATTTTATAACATATAAAAGCTATAAAAAACATAAAAACTAGGTTTTAATTAATAAAAACTAATTATGCTATTTTAAACTAATTATTAATTAATTATTAATTAAACTAAGATTAATTCTAATAAATACTAAATGATAAAATAAAAATCTGAGAAAATTACTAAAAATACTTTAATATATGAGGAATTTAATAAAAATATAAAAAAGCTAGGTTCTTAATAAAAATATAAAAATGAAAATTAAAATTAAATTGCATTAAATAGAAACTATCACTTAAAAATTACTTTATTTTAGAAACTAGTTTTATAAGTAAAAACAACAAACTTTAATGAAAACAACTTTGGGGAAACTCAAAAATAAACTAAAATAAGCCAAAAAGTTGAAACAGTTGACTTTGTTTGACCACAAGGGAAAATAAGCTAAATTGGGTTTGTGTGGGGCCCACTAGGGTTGAATCTGCTTTAAACTAGTTATGTGAACATGTATGAGCAATAATCAACCCAAAAATCCCACAAAATAAGCTAAAAAGCACTTAAATAAGCACTTGAAACTTGTGACTTAACTGAAATAGGGACAGAGTTGGGGAGATAAATTAGGTGGGTCCCAGTGGTTCTCAGGTCAACATGATGGTCAAACCATGAACCCTACCATGGGGGGGGGGGTTTGAATGGAACAAGTTTAGGGATGTGGGGCCCACTTTGGTGGCTGGAAACCACCACCAAAGGGTGGTGTTTGGGAGCAGACCTGCTGGTGCAGGGTAAATGGCTGCCCTGCAGCCCTCTTTGGAGGGTTGTGGGGCCCACAGATAAAATCACAAAAATATGGGGAAGGTGGGATCTTGAAGATGGGCTGGTAGACAACAAATAGGAAAAAGACTCAAGCCATGAAAGCTAACACAAAATTCAGAACAATTACTTGAATTTTTGGAAAAATCTGATGTGCACAATTTTGACTTTTCAATTGAACTTGGTGATTTGACTTTATTGAACTTTGGATTAATCCTACAAGCTAATTAAGCTATAATAAGCTATAATGAACCTAATTTAAGCAATACTAACAAAATCCAAAGGTGTGGTGAGGATTTGGACACTCAAAAGCCCAACAGTGGACTGTTATGGAAATGCCATTGAGATTTTAACTATTGTAGCTATTGGCACTAAATCTTATGACCACTATGACCTAAAATATCCTAAGGGTGCATGTTATGAGCTAAAATAACAACAATGAGTTCCATGAGCCTTCAAAACAGTCTGAACCAAACACCCTATAATGAACCTGTTATGGAAATTTTGTGAAGCAAACCTACTATTTAAACCATGAATCTAGATACTTAACTCACATTAACATCAAACAAGCTGAAGTGAACTAATATAAGTAATAAACAACAACCGTGGACACTAAAAACAGATTATGAAAAAAAAAAAATCAAAATGAGGAAGATCTTACAAATGGCCACAGACTTATACCCAAGGAATCAAGGCCCAAGAATGCTTCTAGTAGCTTGTCACTGGGTCAATAACACCATATCAAACAAAAAGATTTCCCTACTCAACCTCCTTCTTCTGCTTTCTCTTATTTTTAGTTTTTCACTATTTTTTTTTTATATTTTTGATTTTTCTTTACTAAACTGAATTTCATGTATGGAAACCTTAAGAAAACTTGAGATTAAGCTTGAAAGAGCTTAAACAAACACGGAGCAACATATTTTAACAAATTGAAATGAATTTGTCAATTTCATTCCAAAAATGCCAAATTCGTTTTTTCTAAAGCAAACTTGAATTAAAAGATGGGAACAGGTTTAGATTACAAAAGTAATTGAAGTTACATAGGGAAAACAAAGATTACAACTGAAATTGTAAAAGCTACACTAGGTCGACATAATTAAAACTAAAACTAATCTAAATACTACTCTACTACTCAGTTTCTTCTCTTTTTTCTCTTCTTTTTATAAGCCCTTGAGTTCTTCTCTTTCTTTCCCACTTGTTCTCAGCCCTTAGATGGCTTTCTTTTGATCTGAGCCGTTTAAACTAGTTTTGGCCGGAAATGGGTTTTGGCAGGTAATGGTTTGGTGTGGGAATTAATTGAGGAGGGGGGGGGGGGGAAGGTAAGGTGTAGGTGAGAAGAGTTATTGATAGTTGGTGAGTTGGTGAGACTTTGGAGAGGAGGGGGGAGACATAAGCCTGGTAATTAGGGGTGGTAATGATGGGAGGTTAGGGATGAATGGTGAGGGTGGACTGGTCAACGACAGGGGTGAGTTTTTTTATTTAAAATGTGGGATTGGGCATGTTGTGGGCTGAGGGTTTAGTTGCTGGATCAGATTTGGATTGGACAAAAAGGGTGGTTTGGTTTGTTTAAGTTACACAATCACAAGGACCATTTATGTAATTAAGTGAAAGTGATGGGCTGCAATTGTGATTTTCTGAAAATATCCACCATGGTTAATTTTGATAAGATTTGAATATTATAAGGACAAAAATTAATATTTTCCAAAATTAAAATACCCGGGGACCAAAATTGTCATTATTTTGAAAGTTTAGGGGTTAAACTTGCCATTTTGTGAAAATCTTTTATCCAAGGACCAATATTGAACATTTTGAATTTCCAAGGACTAAAAAATGATTTTTGTAACTTCCCAAGGACCCAAAATGATTTTTCATTCAAAATTATCCCACCAGGGACCTTTTTTGCCAATATTTGAAACTCGAGGGACCAAACTGTAAATTTCCAAAACTTTTTCCAATTTTTCACCAAAGGACTAAATATGACAACTTATGATTGTAAAAGGACCTTTGGTGATAATTTTCTATATTTTGAATATCCAGGGACTAGTTTTGTAATTTTATGACAGTTGGGGGACTGAAACTGCCAATTTTGCAAACTTTATACGTTTTTCATTTGTTTTTGCTCATTCTGCATCTAAAACATATAAAACACAATTTTGAAATATTTTTAGTAATTTGATGCATTTCTGAGTGTTTTTGTATATTTTGCAGTTCAGATTAGACAAAAAATGATGAGTGTTTGAGCACTCATCAACCACCTACCAACCGGGTATGATTAAGAAGCTAGAGGGAATCTAAGATCTGACCATGCCGGGTTCCACTAGAACAAGTCTATTAAACATGGCACTTAATGACTCTTGTATCTTGACCGATGAACTCTCGGCTTTACAATAGTCAAGAATATGACGAGGTGCACCCACTATACAGAACATTAAAATATGCCTTAATATCTTAGTAACCTATCTTATGCCCTAGTATCTTTATTTTCTCTTTTATTTATTTTATGTCTTGGTTACTATTTACTCTATTCAACTAATACCCCTTTTTAGTACTTATCTTAGTTCGCCAGAACAACAGCTCTTGGGACGACACTCGGATTTATCTTAAGGCATACTACAGGATGAATATAACGCATCACTGTCCCTTCAGAATTTTTAGATGTCGTTTCTCCAACCACAGGGGTTGATTGTGTGACGGCTCCCACGTTTCCAACTGTCTCGCCAGTTGGACGCACCGTTGTTTGTGCTAATGATGTCATTCAGGGTAATAATCTGGTACTTTGTACTCCATTTGTCAAAATGCGTGTCAGTGCTTATGTGTATCGTGTATTAATAACCATGTTACTATGTGATAGTTGTTACATGTTCCTTCATAGTAATTACTGGTGGAGGCTTCTATAGAACATCGTGGTGCTGCGGTTACGTTGGACTTTCAATCTGGTCTTATTCGGCATGTTGCGAGTGCTGATGATGAGGGTGTTGAATGGTCTGATAACATTGTCCATGCCTTATAGGCTGCCATGCCCTCACCAACATGTACATTTAGTGTCCCCAAGTCTTTGTTGATTGGATTTTATGTTGGACTCGCAATTACTGATAACATGGGTTTATGAATCACAGTTGTTAACACCATTGTTGATGATTCACGCAAAAGGCGTCGTGTGGCAGACGAACACCCATTTGGTACATGTCCTTATGTGTGCTGTTCTGTTACTCGATTACCCTCTTATGGATATGTGTTGTTTACTTGCCCTATCTGAAATGCAGACGTGAGGCCTTCCAAAAGATCTCGAAGACATGTTCATGAGGTCAGGCGCGGGGGTTTCGTGCCAGAGCCACGTAATATGTTGGCACCCGCTTCTGGTCTAACAGTTGATCCACCCCTACGTAGTCAAGGTTCTTCAGGACTGCCTCATAAAACCCGCACATTTGCGTCCACGCGCCCAGAAGTTGCACAGCGTCAGCGAAATGTTTCTCCAAATCCCTCCACGATGCGTCGCGCATACAGAAATCTTAGAGGTGTGCGTGTCTTCCATATAAACGACGCAATTTGCAATGCTATTGTTATATGCGTCTTCACATTATCTTTTTGCAGGCGGGTCATCCAGACATAGTGGCATGCCAGCTGCTTCACCAGTGGGCACACCAAGTGGTACACCCACACACGTTCATACTTCAGTTACAGGAGATGATCCACCAAATACATCACAGTACACATGTATGGATTTTTCTCCATTCTCTTTTGGTGTGTTCAGCTACCATGTTTACAGTTCATTGGGCCTTGATACTGACGGGGTTTCTATTTCTTTTCAAGGCCCGCCAGAAGAATATACCAGATTTGGACCTTGCAATTGCATATGTTTCCATTGTCATGCACTTTTCTGGTATGAGGAGAGGCTCTCAAGTTCTACGAGGAGTTCAGGGCCATTGTATCATCGGTGTTGTATGGGAGGGAAAGTACGATTGCTATTGCCAAAGGTGTATCCTCCGTATATACAACAATTATTCACGGACCCGCATTTTCTAGCACACATCAGAGCTTATAATCAGATGTTTTCTATGACATCTCTTAGTGCCAACATAGATGAATCTGTCAACGTTGGAAGAGGTCCATATGTTTTCAAGGTTTCCGGACACATATATCATCAAATCTGAAGGTTTTGCCCCTTATCACATGAAGGACCACGCTTTTTGCAGCTGTACATTTACGACACTGAGAATGAGGTCGCGAATCGCCTCTCGAATTTTTGGAACTATGGTCCCAGTGTTTTAAGGCCAGATATTGTCGAGGGTTTGATACACCTGCTAGACAGCTACAATGCTTTGGTACAACTATTTAGGACGGCGCGCGATAGCTGCTTGAAACAGATGTCCCAGACTTCAAAACTAGGTTGTTTGCGAATGTGGGGTCTATTCAACATGAGCTGCCAATAGCGGACCAGGTTGGCACAATAGTCTTCGATGGTGGACCAGAAAGTGCCACTAATTTTGATGTCACATTAGAGCGTCATTCAGGGGAGCCGGAAAGGTTAAATAAGCTACAACCGACATACATGTCGCTGTATTTCCCATTGTTATTTATCTTCGGTGAGCATGGTTACCACACAGAGCTCAAGTTGGTACCTACACGGTAGGGTTCCTCGAAATGGAGAAAAAGGATGCCATTGGACGCATACTATGCGTATTTGTTGCATGACAAGTTTAATAGATATACTCTCTTGACTAGAGGTAGAAGACTATTCCAACAGTTCGTTGTTACCGCTTATTGTAGCATTGAATAAAGCCGTACAGACTACATTAGGCAACATCAAGCTGATATTCGAGGCGAGTACTTGACCGGTGTTTAAGACGCTATAGCACGGGGTGACCATCAGGGTTCGGAAGTTGGTTCAAGGATCATTCTTCCGGCCTCTTTCACAGGAGGCCCGCGCTACATGTACAACTACTACCTTGACGCCCTAGCGATTTGTCGTGTTCATGGTAACCCTTCTTTCTTTGTCACCTTCACATCAAACGTCAAGTGGCCAGAAATAGAAGAGTATATGCAAGCATTCCTGAACCTTACCGTTGCGGATCGTTCCGATGTTGTCGACCGTGTATTTGAAAGGAAGATACACCTGCTCCTCAAGTATGTACGAGACGAGAAACCCTTTGGCACCATAGATGCAAGTACACATTTAATTGTTCTTTTTTTTTTTAATGTTTTACCAGAATGGCATGCCCAGTTTCCGCGGTACGTACTCACTCCATGCCTTTCCTGTTTCAGTATTGTACACTGTTGAGTTTCAGAAAAGGGGGCTGCCGCATTGTCACATACTTCTGTGGAATGATACTTATTCAAAGATAAAATCACCAGAAGATGTGGATAAATATGTCACTGCGGAATTACTTGATAGAAATACTGATGAGTGTGTAAATACTCATCATTTTTATCGTATCTGAACTGCCAAAACATCCAAAAACACTCAGAAACGCATCAAAATACAGGAATTATTCCAAAAGTGTGTTTTATATGTTTTAGATGCAAAATGTTTAAAAACAAATGAAAAACGAACAAAGTTTACATAATTGGCAGTTTCAGTCCCTCAAGTTTCAAAAATTGACAAAACTAGTCCCTGGAAGTTTGAAATGAAAGAAAAGTCAACCCAAGTCCTTTGGAATTCAAAAATTGTCAAAACAAGTCCTTGGGTGAAAAGTTTGAGAAAATTACATGTTTGGTCCATGCAGTTTGAAAAATGACAAAATTGGTCCTCGGGGTTTCAAAATTTGGAAAATTGAAATTATGGTCTTTGGTTATTATTATATGGAAAATTTAGTCCTTGGTTACCACTTTGGAAAAGTTTCATTTCAGACCCTCAATTTCCAGAAAATGACAACAATGGTCCTTTTGATTAAATTTCATACAAACCAAACGGACCACTCCAATATACTACTCCCTCCAATCCAAATATAAACCCAAAGCCCACCCCATGCAAATCTGGCCCATCCACTCCAACAGCCCACCCATCACTCCCCTTTTAATAATAAAAAACCCTGGTCAAAGCTTGACCTTTGACTTCATCCCCTCCCAAACTCCCCCGTGACCCTGCTACCCTGCTACACCCTTCATCATCACCACCCACTCAACACTCAACCATCATAACCCCTATCCCTCCTACTCTCCTCCAAACACTTCACTCCAAAAAACACCCCTCTGGCACAAGTTATCAAAAGGAAAACGTCAAAAACCAATTGGGCGCCAAAACAATTCAAAGGTCAGGATTGAATCATATTGATCCTAGGGTCAAGAGTAGAAGCTGGGAAGAGTCCAAGGCCCTCCAAAACCCTAATGAAGGAGTATAAAAAGAGAGCTGTAGCAGAGAAGAGGGTGTGTAGCTTTTTAGTAAAATTTCTAGTTTAATCAAGTTATTGTAATTCTCAATTTTCTGTATTGTACTTTGTTCCTTTTAATTAATATAAGCCTTTGTTTCAGAAATATTAAGTTTCATTGCATTTTCATTCCAATTTCAAATTCATAAAAATAAACAAGAAAAATATAAAAAATAAAAAATAAATAAAAAAAGAAAATAACAATCAAAGAAGTTGAGATGAAGAAGACAGAAAGGGAGAATTGGTAATAGAGACTCATGGGAGTCATATAAGTGGGTACTTTGTTCTTGGTGATTCAGCAGGAAAGCACATTGTGAGCAATTCTCTTATTTTCATGTTTTACTTTTCAACAGCTTAATCTTCTGCTTATATTGTTGTCATTAGTTGTTAGTGTAAGATTCAATTAGATCTTAGATTCATTAAACCTCTCTGTGTTCAAGTTGGTAATCTGACTGTCATTTTCGTATAAATTGCATATTTGAGTATTAGTACTCTGAGCCTATATTTCTGAGTTCACATAAGCTATTTGGAGTATAGTAAACTAATTAGAAGCTCTCTTTTTACTCATAATATCTGTTTGTTCAAGAAATCATCAAATCAGTCTAGTAAGGGAGTGTTTGGCAAAAAGCTGTTCACTGAGTTCCTTGGTGTTTGAGTGTGAGTTTTTGGTCCACATTGTTATATCAGGTCATATTAGTTAGTTTTAACCATAAAAATCAGTAGGTCAATTGTCACAATAGTCAAATTCTGTGTTTATCAGCTTAATTTTGTTCACTGTTGGGAATTCTTTGTCCCAAATTGATTCACATAAGCTCTGTAGTTGTGAGATTAGCTTAATTTGGTGTCATATTAGTTTAAAACAACAATGTCAGTAATTTAGAAGCAATAGAATTTGATTTAAGTCAACTCTTCATCAAAACTCAAAAGTCAAAGTTTAATAACTGTCCAAATGGACAGATCTTTAAGGGCATCTGTATGGTTCAAAATGGATTGGAGATGAATGATGATTGCTGATTTATGATCTGTGGTTGCTTGTGCATAAGTTTAAATAACAAAATTGGCTTTTGAAGTTGATTTGTTTGCTTAAAAATAAGTCCCAAGTCAGCTGATTGAGTTTTGATCTCCCCTGCTCCATCAGTTTTTGCATATCTTCTTTTACCCATCACTTGCTCTCTGGTTAATCTTATTGCTTGATATTTAAAGTTTTGAGATGCTTGTTATGGTGTCTCTACATATCTAAGCTTATTTTTTTCATCAGAGCTTATCCTCTGGCTTATTTTGTACCTATTGGTCCCCACTTTGAACATTGCTATGCTGAATCATCAGTGTCTAATTGAGCTTGTTGCCTTTATGGTCCCTGTTTGATTTTAGGTTGTTGATCAATAATGCTAGTTACTTGAGTGTTGTTTTTAATTGTGTATGTTAGTTTTTTGCCTTTGGATTGTGCATTTGCTTATTTGGTTGACTGCTTGTTTCATAAAAAGTTCATTAAGTCACAAAAATCACCACTGTTTGCAGTATTAAACTTGTGCAAGTTTGTGAGTTGTGAAATTTAAGCTTATATCCATGTTCTTAAGTTCATTGCAACTTGTGTATGGATTTCTCAGCATGTCACCATCTCTTGTTAGACTTTGAGCCTCTAAGTTTGCACTGTGTGACCTCCACATCAGTGTCTCACAAGCCCAACTTCACAAGCCCCTAGCTCCTTCACTACTTGAGCTTTTCCTGAGCTTGTGAGCTCTTTGGAAAGCCCCTCAGGTCCCCTTTCCAGAATTGCATTTGGTTTGGACCCTGAGTCTCTCTTGTGGGCCCCACAGTGGGCTGCACATTGCCCCTAAGGCCTGTTTGGTTGCAGTGGGTTTTGGAATTGCTTATTCTTCTTTTGTTGCTTATTCAATGCTCTTTTTCAGCACTTATAGCTTATTTTAGTTGCTTATCACTTGCTTGTGTCTTGCTTTACCTCTGGTTCTCATTGTCTAGCTTATTCAATAGCTTTTGTCTCATTTCAAGCTTCATAAGCTCACTGATTTGCTTATTGATAAGCATTGTGCTTATTCCTGAGCTCCAAGACAAGTTCCTTTACAAAAGTTCCATAATATCAGTATATAATTAGGTTGGTAAAAGAAAATTGAGAAAAAGACAAAAATTAGGAAAGTGATAGCTTCTATTTAAGCCAATTTGGCTTATTTTCTGCTTATTTATAAGCATTTATCATTTTTAAATTTTTCTTAGGCTTCTTATAACTAAAAATAATTTTAGGAATTTTTTCAGATTTTTCCTTGTTCATTTAGTATTTTTTATAATTAATTTTAGTATAAATTAGTTAAATAATTAGTTTTAATTAATAATTAAAAATTAAAAAGTAGAAAAATTAGGTTTTCTGTTTTAAAATTAGTTTTATAATATTTTAGATTTTTCTAAATTTAATTTTCATTTTTCTAGTTAATTTTCATAATTAATTAATAATTAGTGTAATTTAGTTAATTAATAATTAGTAATTAATTAATAGTAATTAATTAAATAGTGGCAAAAATATTTTTAATTTTCTAAAAATTTTCTTAAGTCATTAGGATTGTAAAAATATAATTTTCACGTTCGTAGGACTTTATTTGCTCACGTTTCACTTTTTATTTTGCGCGTTCGCGTTATTTTTAACTTAAACGCGCGTTTTTAGGTTTACTCACGTTTCTAGGTTATCTAATCATCAGTAATAGTCATAACAGTGTTTCTAAGTTATTTTCAATCATAATCTCATAGTATAATCACTCAAATCAAATTCCTGATCCTTCTGTTAAATCACCCGCTCACTTTAAACGTTTTAAATACAATTGCTTACCTCGCTGGGACATAACAACCCGGGAATATCCTGTACTCCTTGTTTAGTTGGTTTTAGACGTTTGACTTGGTTGACCAATCACATTGGAAAACTTAGTTGACCGTTTGGAACCAATCAAAATTTGGCGCCGCTGCCGGGGAGGTAGCTGCGTAATCAAAACGTTTTTTAGAGATTAGTGGTTTTTCACTCGTCACTGTATAAACACCACCACCTTTTTATAAATTTAAATCATAAAACAAAAACGTCATTAACACTTTTCCTAAAGTGTTAACAACACCAAAAAAATCAAAAACAAACAAAACATATCGTTACGTTTTCTATATCGCGTTTCTTTTAAGGTGATTCTTAAAGAGATACGATTTTGGTAAACGAAACGATACCAAAAATATTGTCCAAAAGTTTTTAACCCATACAAAAAAACCTAAAAACATTCATCTCTTTCTTGTGAATAATAAACTACATAAAAACAAACCGTCGCAAACCAAGGCAGAACACCTACCAACTGGGGTGTGAACATAATAAAGTCCCAAATAAAAGATAAAAACTTGCCTTTGTATCCTTGTGAGTGGTGTACCTTTCTTAAAGAAGCCATTCATTTGTGATTATTGGTTTAAGTTCACTGTTGATTTGCCTCGATCTTGTTTTGTTGAAATTTTGTTAGTGCATGCGCACTCGTTCACAATCGAAACGAAATTGTCAACTGATAAACGTAACTGAGTTACGTCCTATTGTTGAGGATCCAGTTCCGAGAATGGACGGTAATAAAAAACCACCCATCATAGATGATGCAACTCCTGATCTCCGAACGATGGAGGAGTTGTGTCAACCCACAATGCTTGGAAGAGGCGGGCCCATTGCCCCTCTTAACATTGCTGCCACTGATTTTGGACTTAAGCATCACATGATACAACAAGTCCAGAATTCGTGCCAATTTCATGGTTTACCTGGTGACGATGCAAATAAGCATCTTGATAAATTTCTTACCGTCACCCAAAGCATGAAGCAGAATGGTGTCTCCGATGATGCCCTTCGTCTATCTCTTTTCCCCTATTCTCTAACCCATCATGCCACTGCATGGTTTGATCGACTTCCTAAGAACTCGATTCACACTTTCAAAGAAATGGTGACTAAATTTTTAGCCAAATACTTTCCACCATCTATGGTTTCCAAGTTACGAAATGACATTAGTAACTTTCATCAGCATCCCGAAGAGTCTCTATTTGAGGCATGGGAACGCTATAAGCTCTCAATTGATCGGTGTCCTAACCATAACATGTTACTCGTTACCCAAATAGATACTTTCTATAATGGGTTGACATTGAGACACCGTGATATTCTCAATGCTGCTGCTGGTGGGACCTTTATGAAAAGGCACCCCGAAGAGTGCTATGATCTCATTGAGAACATGACTGCCCACCATAATTTTTGGGATTCCTCAGCTGAGAGGGAAGAGTCATGTAAGTCTGTCACTCCAGCATCTTCTGAAATAGCGATCCTCACTAAAAAGATGGATGATTTCGCTACGGCTATGTTGAGGATGAACCAAAGTATCCAAAATCAACAAGTCCAAAATCAACAAGCCAAAGCCGTTAATCAAAGTTGTGAAACTTGTGGAGGTCCACATTCATATTCCAAGTGTCCACCCACTAGTGGTTACACTCATGATGACGTATATGCTGCTCAAGGTTCCTATAATTCGGGAGGTAATAATTACCAACCGCAAGGGGACCGCAATCTTCTAAGCTATCGTTCTAACAATTTCCATGGACCTCCCGGATTCAATCAAAACCCTAATGTCCAAAACCGTAACCCAAACCAAAATCAGAATCGAACAAACCAAGGTTACCAAAACCAAGGAAATATCAATCAAACCCAAAACCAAGGTTTCCATCATAACCAAAATCAAGGTTTCCAAAATCAAGGAAACTACAATCGAAACCAAGGTCAAAACAACTATCAGGGAAACAATTCTCATGGACATGGCAACCAACATCAGGGAAATTTTCAAAACCATGGTTCTCATCAAAATAACCGGGCTCAAAATTTTCCCAATCAAAATCAAGCCATCACTCCAACTACTCAGAATTACCCTAACCAAGCTCCTCCGAACCATACTTAAGCAATTGTTCCAACTGACCCATCACATGATGAGTTGTTGAGGCAATTCATGAAATCTCAGGAGGAAATGAATAAGGTAATTATGACTCAAATCGCAGACCTTAAGAAGTCTTTAAATGATCGACCCTCGGGCTCATGTATTACTTTACCTAGCAACACGATCGCTAATCCGAGGGGCGATGTTAAAGCGATCACAATGAGAAGTGGTATTTCCTATGATGGACCCAAAGCTCCTACTACCTCTTCTTCTCCTCCCCAGGTAGTAGAAAGTGAGCCTGAGGTGACAAAGGACAAGGTGCAATTTACTAGCCCACGAAGTACCACACACGTCTATCCTCAGGTTGTACCAGAAACTGTACCAAAACCAGGAGTTGTATTTAAACCACCAACAACTCCTGAAGAGAACCCTAAATCCAAACCTTCACTACCATATCCATCTCGGTTACAAGACCAGAAGCTCCGCGAAAAAGCAAATCATCAAATGGAAAAGTTTTTTCAAATTTTCCGAGATATTCATTTTGATATCAGTTTCGCGGATGCTCTCCTTTTGATGCCTAAATTTGCATCGACAATCAAAAATCTGTTGAACAATAAAGAGAAGCTATTTGAAATGGCATGAACTCCACTCAATGAAAACTGCTCTGCAGTTCTTTTGAAACAGCTTCCCGAGAAGCTAGGAGATCCGGGAAAATTTCTCATTCCATGTGTTTTCCCCGGAATGGTTGAGTGCTTCGCCTTGGCCGATCTAGGTGCAAGCATCAACTTGATGCCTTATTCAATATGGAAAAAGCTCTCTCTTCCGGAACTCACCACCACCTGCATGACTCTCGAGCTTGCAGACCGCTCAACATCTCGTCCCCTCGGCATTGTCGAGGATGTATTTGTAAAGGTGGGAAACTTCCACTTTCCGGCAGATTTTGTGATTGTTGATTTCGATGCTGACCCGTGAGTTCCTCTCATTCTTGGGAGAGGATTCTTAAGGACGGGTTGTGCGTTAATCGATGTGCACGAAGTGGAAATAACTCTTCGTGTTGGTAATGAAGCAGTAATGTTTAACCTCAATCAAACTTCGAGGTACTCCTCTAATTATGACGCCGAATCGGTTAACCGAATTGACGTCATTGATGTTGCGTCTGAGGAGTACTCTCAAGAACTTCTTGGTTACTTACCGAGTGGCAGTCCCACTCCATCTACTGAGCCTATCATATCCGACTCTTCCCCTTCTCTCACTCCTTTTGAGGGAAGTGACTTCCTTTTGGAAGAGGTCGAGGCTTTTCTCGCCCAAGATAGTTCAATTTCGGGTAAATTTGATGAGGACTATCTTGATCCTGAGGGGGATATTCTTTTTCTAGAAAAATTGTTAAACGAAGATCCATCTCCCCCTCTTCCTCCAAAAGTACTTCATAAAGAGGAAGTCAAAAATGTTGAAATAACTGATGACTTTCCTGTGGTTGAACTTAAGGACTTGTCGCCTAATCTTGAATATGCATTTCTAGAGGGTGATGATAAATTGCCCGTCATAATTGCTAAAAATTTAAGTGTTGAGGAAAAGGCTGCTCTCATAAAAGTTTTGAAGTCGCATAAACAAGCAATTGCTTGGAGACTCTCCGACATCAAGGGCATTGACCCTGAATTTTGTACCCACAAGATTTTAATGGAGGATGACTTCAAACCAGCAGTCCAACACCAAAGAAGGGTGAATCCAAAAATTCATGAGGTCATTAAACAAGAAGTTTTAAAACTTCTTGATGCCAGATTGATTTACCCTATCTCGGACAGTCCTTGGGTTAGCCCAATACATTGTGTTCCAAAAAAGGGTGGCATTACTGTTGTCACAAACGAGGAAAATGAGTTGATTCCAACTCGATTGGTTACAGGTTGGCGTGTCTGCATTGACTATCACAAGTTAAATGACGCCACCCGCAAAGATCATTTTCCTCTACCCTTTATGGATCAGATGCTCGAGAGATTAGCGGGGAATGAGTACTATTGCTTCCTCGATAGTTTCTCGGGTTACTTTCAGATTCCCATTGATCCGCAAGATCAGGAAAAGACCACTTTCACGTACCCCTATGGAACTTTTGCGTATAAACGTATGCCATTTGGTTTATGTAATGCTCCGGGCACGTTTCAAAGATGTATGATGTCCATATTTTCCGACATGATCGGGAAAACTATGGAGGTCTTCATGGACGATTTTTCGGTCATTGGGGATTCGTTTCAATCATGTCTCTCCCATTTAGACAACATGCTCAAACGTTGTGAAGACACAAAGTTATGTCTAAATTGGGAGAAGAGTCACTTTATGGTCAAAGAGGGCATTGTCCTCGGCCATAAGATTTCAAAGAATGGGATTGAGGTTGACAAAGCCAAAATTGATGTCATTGCAAAATTACCTCATCCCACTACCGTCAAAGGTATTAGGAGCTTTTTGGGTCATGCCGGTTTCTATCGTAGGTTTATTCAAGATTTTTCTAAGATCGCTCGGCCTATGACCCATCTCCTCGAAAAGGATGCTCCTTTTATCTTCTCACCTAAGTGCGTAGAAGCTTTTGAAACTCTAAAGAAAAAGCTTACTGAGGCACCTATTCTTGTTGCCCCCGATTGGGACTTGCCCTTTGAACTTATGTGTGATGCTAGTGATTATGCTATAGGGGCAGTCTTGGGGCAACGCAGGTCTAAACACTTTCAGCCTATACACTATGCAAGCAAAACGATGACCGAGGCTCAAAGTCATTACACCACTACTGAAAAAGAATTATTAGTTGTGGTGTATGCCTTTGAAAAATTCTGGTCATATTTGATCTTGACCAAAAGCATAGTGTATACGGAACACTCGGCTTTGAAGTACCTTTTTGCAAAACAAGATGCAAAGCCGAGACTACTTCGTTGGGTTCTCCTCCTACAAGAATTTGATATCATAATTCGTGATAAAAAAGGAGCTGAGAACCTAGCTTCTGCTCATCTCTCCCGTTTGGAAAACCCCCATCAAGATGTCTCCGAAAAGAAGGAAATTAATGAAACCTTCCCTCTTGAGACACTCAATGCGGTTGCCTTTCGTGGAGATTCTGTAACCCCATGGTTTGCCGATTTTGCAAACTACCTTGCGGGTAACTTTGTGGTGAAAGGGATGTCGTCCCAACAAAAGAACAAGTTCTTTAAAGATGTGAAACATTATTTCTAGGACGAACCCTACCTTTTCAAAATATGTGCGGATCAAGTCATCCGGCGGTGTGTATATGGTCAAGAAGCCACTGAAATTCTCAAGGCTTGCCATGCTGGTCCCACGGGGGGCCACCACAATCCAAATTACACCGCCAAAAAGGTGTTTGATTCCGGTTTCTTTTGGCCCATGATTTATAAGGATGCCCAAGAATTAGTAAAACCCTGTGACGCTTGTCAACGTCACGGGAATATTTCACAAAAGAATGAAATGCCACAAAATGCAATCCAAGTTTGTGAAATCTTTGACGTATGGGGCATTGACTTTATGGGGCCATTTCCATCTAGACTCAAGATCTTCTCGGGAAAGCTCAAAACCCGATGGACTGGTCCATTCACTATCGTTAAGGTTTATCCTTATGGCACCGTCGAGTTATCACAAAATGACGGTCCTAATTTCAAAGTGAATGGACATCGTGTGAAACATTACTTTGGAGAGGACATACCATCCATGGTTGTCCCGGATCTCCAAACTTTCCCCAAGGACAATTGAATTCGTGGATCGAGTCAAGCTAGCGACTCGACAAACAAAAACAGTAGCAACAACATGGGTTTTCACCCGTGTCTCTGATTTCTTTCTACTTTCTAACACCCTAGTGTGGGGGAGTGGCCATCCCCTACAGCTATTTGAAATGTATATATATCAGAAAAAAAAATTGTGTGATTGTATGTACAGATAAATAAAGTGAAAAATACAAAACAATATTTCCACAGTTAGCTTTTAATATTATCTTTTTACGTTCAAAGATTCGGCATAATAGCCGGGACTTTGAATATTGAGGACAATATTCAATTCTAAGTGTGGGGGGGGGGGGGGGGAATTCTACCGAATTTTATCACAAAATACTTTAAAGTACCCCTATTTTGGCCCAAAATTTTTTCACTTTGTTTCAAAATTTTTGTGGTAATCAGTCCGCCATGTCTAAACGACAAAAAGGATTGGCTAATCCAGGAGCAAATGGCTCTTGGTAAAGATATCTCAAACCCGTTGATGGCTTGCAATTTGCCCAAAATTGTATGGTAAATCAACTCGCCACATCCCAAAAAGCGAATGAGTTGGCTAGACCGCAAGATTATGGCTTGTGGTAAAGGCAGTGGAAAAAACCATAATTGGTAATCAGCTCACCAAGATGTTGACTATTCCATCAAGATTTGGCTAGTCCAGAAGCAAACCACTTTTGGTAAAGACAAATCAAATCCGTTGACAGCTGGTGGTTTGCTCAAAATCACATGGTTATCAGGTGGACCATAGTTCTTACTTGAATCGATACATCTGGCTACTCCATAAGTGATGACTTTTGGTAAAGAGTTTCAAATCCATTAATTTTTCTCAAAAGATTGCTAGGGACTAGCAATAGTTTAGTGTGGGGGATTGATGAGTGTGTAAATACTCATCATTTTTATCGTATCTGAACTGCCAAAACATCCAAAAACACTCAGAAACATATCAAAATACATAAATTATTCCAAAAGTGTGTTTTATATGTTTTAGATGCAAAATGTTTAAAAACAAATGAAAAACGAACAAAGTTTGCATAATTGGCAGTTTCAGTCCCTCAAGTTTCAAAAATTGACAAAACTAATCCTTGGAATTTTGAAATGAAAGAAAAGTCAACCCAAGTCCTTTGGAATTCAAAAATTGTCAAAACAAGTCATTGGGTGAAAAGTTTGAGAAAATTACACATTTGGTCCCTGCCGTTTGAAAAATGACAAAATTGGTCCTCGGGGTTTCAAAATTTGGAAATTTGAAATTATGGTCTTTGGTTATTATTATATGGCAAATTTAGTCCTTGGTTACCACTTTGGAAAAGTTTCATTTCAGACCCTCAATTTCCAGAAAATGACAACAATGGTCCTTGTGATTAAATTTCATACAAACCAAACGGACCACTCCAATATACTACTCCCTCCAATCCAAATATAAACCCAAAGCCCACCCCATGCAAACCTGGCCCATCCACTCCAACAGCCCACCCATCACTCCCCTTTTAATAATAAAAACCCCCGGTCAAAGCTTGAACTTTGACTTCATCCCCTCCCAAACTCCCCCGTGACCCTGCTACCCTGCTACACCCTTCATCATCACCACCCAATCAACACTCAACCATCATAACCCCTATCCCTCCTACACTCCTCCAAACACTTCACTCCAAAAAACACCCCTCTGGCACAAGTTATCAAAAGGAAAACGTCAAAAACCAATTGGGCGCCAAAACAATTCAAAGGTCAGGATTGAATGATATTGATCCTAGGGCCAAGAGTAGAAGCTGGGAAGAGTCCAAGGCCCTCCAAAACCCTAATGAAGGAGTATAAAAATAGAGATGTAGCAGAGAAGAGGGTGTGTAGCTTTTTAGTAAAATTTCTAGTTTAATCAAGTTATTGTAATTCTCAATTTTCTGTATCGTACTTTGTTCCTTTTAATTAATATAAGCCTTTGTTTCAGAAATATTAAGTTTCATTGCATTTTCATTCCAATTTCAAATTCATAAAAATAAACAAGAAAAATATAAAAAATAAAAAATAAATAAAAAAAGAAAATAACAATCAAAGAAGTTGAGATGAAGAAGACAGAAAGGGAGAATGGGTAATAGAGACTCATGGGAGTCATATAAGTGGGTACTTTGTTCTTGGTGATTCAGCAGGAAAGCACATTGTGAGCAATTCTCTTATTTTCATGTTTTACTTTTCAACAGCTTAATCTTCTGCTTATTGTTGCTTATATTGTTGTCATTAGTTGTTAGTGTAAGATTAAATTGGATCTTAGATTCATTAAACCTCTCTGTGTTCAAGTTAGTAATATGACTATCATTTTAGTATAAATTGAATATTTGAGTATTAGTACTCTGAGCCTATATTTCTGAGTTCACATAAGCTATTTGGAGTATAGTAAACTAATTAGAAGCTCTCTTTTTACTCATAATATCTGTTTGTTCAAGAAATCATCAAATCAGTCTAGTAAGGGAGTGTTTGGCAAAAAGCTGTTCACTGAGTTCCTTGGTGTTTGAGTGTGAGTTTTTGGTCCACATTGTTATATCAGGTCATATTAGTTAGTTTTAACCACAAAAATCAGTAGGTCAATTGTCACAATAGTCAAATTCTGTGTTTATCAGCTTAATTTTGTTCACTATTGGGAATTCTTTGTCCCAAATTGATTCACATAAGCTCAGTAGTTGTGAGATTAGCTTAATTTGGTGTCATATTAGTTTAAAACAACAATGTCAGTAATTTAGAAGCAATAGAATTTGATTTAAGTCAACTCTCCATCAAAACTCAAAAGTCAAAGTTTCATAACTGTCCAAATGGACAGATCTTTAAGGGCATCTGCATGGTTCAAAATGGATTGGAGATGAATGATGATTGCTGATTTATGATCTGTGGTTGCTTGTGTATTAGTTTAAATAACAAAATTGGCTTTTGAAGTTGATTTGTTTGCTTAAAAATAAGTCCCAAGTCAGCTGATTGAGTTTTGATCTCCCCTGCTCCATCAGTTTTTGCATATCTTCTTTTACCCATCACTTGCTCTCTGGTTAATCTTATTGCTTGATATTTAAAGTTTTGAGATGCTTGTTATGGTGTCTCTACATATCTAAGCTTATTTTTTTCATCAGAGCTTATCCTCTGGCTTATTTTGTACCTGTTGGTCCCCACTTTGAACATTGCTATGCTGAATCATCAGTGTCTAATTGAGCTTGTTGCCTTTATGGTCCCTGTTTGATTTTAGGTTGTTGATCAATAATGCTAGTTACTTGAGTGTTTTTTGTAATTGTGTATGTTAGTTTTTTGCCTTTGGATTGTGCATTTGCTTATTTGGTTGACTGCTTGTTTCATAAAAAGTTCATTAAGTCACAAAAATCACCACTGTTTGCAGTATTAAGCTTGTGCAAGTTTGTGAGTTGTGAAATTTAAGCTTATATCCATGTTCTTAAGTTCATTGCAACTTGTCTATGGATTTCTCAGCATGTCACCATCTCTTGTGAGACTTTGAGCCTCTAAGTTTGCACTGTGTGACCTCCACATCAGTGTCTCACAAGTCCAACTTCACAAGCCCCTAGCTCCTTCACTACTTGAGCTTTTCCTGAGCTTGTGAGCTCTTTGGAAAGCCCCTCAGGTCCCCTTTCTAGAATTGCATTTGGTTTGGACCCTGAGTCTCTCTTGTGGGCCCCACAGTGGGCTGCACATTGCCCCTAAGGCCTGTTTGGTTGTAGTGGGTTTTGGAATTGCTTATTCTTTTTTTTGTTGCTTATTCAGTGCTCTTTTTCAGCACTTATAGCTTAGTTTAGTTGCTTATCACTTGCTTGTGTCTTGCTTTACCTCTGGTTCTCATTGTCTAGCTTATTCAATAGCTTTTGTCTCATTTCAAGCTTCACAAGCTCACTGATTTGCTTATTGATAAGCATTGTGCTTATTCCTGAGCTCCAAGACAAGTTCCTTTACAAAAGTTCCATAATATCAATATATAATTAGGTTGGTAAAAGAAAATTGAGAAAAAGACAAAAATTAGGAAAGTGATAGCTTCTATTTAAGCCAATTTGGCTTATTTTCTGCTTATTTATAAGCATTTATCATTTTCAAATTTTTCTTAGGCTTCTTATAACTAAAAATAATTTTAGGAATTTTTTCAGATTTTTCCTTGTTCATTTAGTATTTTTTATAATTAATTTTAGTATAAATTAATTAAATAATTAGTTTTAATTAATAATTAATAATTAAAAACTAGAAAAATTAGGTTTTCTGTTTTAAAATTAGTTTTATAATATTTTAGATTTTTCTAAATTTAATTTTCATTTTTCTAGTTAATTTTCATAATTAATTAATAATTAGTGTAATTTAGTTAATTAGTAATTAGTAATTAATTAAATAGTGGCAAAAATATTTTTAATTTTCTAAAAATTTTCTTAAGTCATTAGGATTGTAAAAATATAATTTTCACATTCGTAGGACTTTATTTGCTCACGTTTCACTTTTTATTTTGCGCGTTCGCGTTATTTTTAACTCAAACGCGCGTTTTTAGGTTTACTCACTTTCTAGGTTATCTGATCATCAGTAATAGTGATAATAGTGTTTCTAAGTTATTTTCAATCATAATCTCGTAGTATAATCACTCAAATCAAATTCCTGATCCTTCTGTTAAATCACCCGATCACTTTAAACGTTTTAAATACAATTGCTTACCTCGCTGGGACATAACGACCCGGGAATATCCTGTACTCCTTGGTTAGTTGGTTTTAGACGTTTGACTTGGTTGACCAATCACATTGGAAAACTTAGTTGACCGTTTGGAACCAATCAAATACAGACCTAGAAAGATTCAGGATTGTGTCAGAGTACATGATCCATGGTCCATGCAGTCGCGCAGCACCAGAGGCACCGTGTATGCGAGGGCGTTCAACATGCAAAAAGTTTTTCCCCAAAGAGTATTGTACCAATACATATATCGATAAATCAGGATATCTGAAGTATCGGCAGCGAGATGTGGAAATCCAAGGGAGTCGGCACAATGTGAGGTTCGACAGCGGGTATGTTGTGCCATACAACAGGAGTTTATGTATGGCTTTCTACGCACACATAAACGTAGAATGTTGTGGACGAACATGTTGATCAAATACCTATTCAAGTACATCTCCAAAAGTACCGACCCGATCGTGGCTAACATAGCAAGGACGAATGGACCTTTTAATCAGGCTGGTACGTCTAATCCTCAGTCGTCGTCATCTGCTACCACAACACTGATGAGGCAAAAAATGAACCACTTTTAGGGGGTCATTTAAGCCCGGAATTGAATTTATTTGATCAAATATTACCCTAAATCGTTCCTTTTGTGATTTTAGGTACTTTGGGAGTGAAATCTGGAAAAGGAAGCAATTCGGACGTTTTTGGAGCATAAAAGTGAAGAAAACGCCAAAGACTTAATTTTCCATGCTGGAAACAGTGTATGACGGCGTCAAGAGAAAATTCCTGACGGCGTCAAGAGTAAAATCCATGACGACCCAGAAGAAACGTGAAGGCGTTACAAGAAGGGCATCAAGAGTTAATTGTATGACGGCCTGCATAAGGAGATAACATGACGGCGTCAGACCCAGATCTAGGCAGTCCGAGGAACTATTTGGCGGCGAGATGACGGCGTCAGACATTTGTTCTTGACGCCGTCACCTTCTAAAATCTATATATAGTTTTCTATTTTTCATTCATTGGGAGGAACTTGTGTGGAGAAACCCTAGGGCCGAACTTTGTGAACCCTAGCTCGTATTTTACAGTAAATTCAAGGGTTTTTACCCCTTGAATCCTTTCATGTGCTATTGAGATAAGTCTTCTCTTAATTCAATCAATATGTCTATGTGTTGGTTGTCTATATCTTGTGCTTGTCTTGATTTCAACATGCTAGGCTAGATTTATCTTGTGTTTGCTTAGATCTAATGAAACCTAGATGTTAATTATGTGTTGATTACTTGTTTATGGTTGTATTGGATGAATGATTTCAATGTTAGGCTTAAGAAAACTGACAGATCTCCATTGTGTAACATGCTTGAACGTCTTAGGAAACATGAACCGATGTGTACTAGGTTTTATTGGTTGTATTAAATGCATGAGTAAATTCTAATGATCCCATGTTAGGAGCTTCTTAGCCGGCTCGACATAGGAGTGAAGTAGGCACTCATAGGATTGGGGAAGTAAGTACGCCACCCCATGAATGGTATTAAGGAATACAATCCGTCATCCACGCAACTATAACAAGTAATTAACGTGTAAAAGATATCTAGGGAGTAGTAAAATCTAAGTAAACACATTTCTCCCACTTATTGCTCACAACTTTAGTTTAATATAGTTTTATTTTCATTTCTAGTATTTTATTTTGATTGCATCTTAGTATTGGGTTAGTTGACTAGCAACTAATTCCGCCAAACTCCTTCAAACCCGAGATTTTTACTTGCTTTCATAAAAATATAAAAATATAAAAAGAATCATCCCTCATCTCTAGACCTTGTCTTTAGGTTTTCTAATCCTAGCGACACTATTCCTAGCTGAACGATCAATCCCCCGGTACTTGTCATTATACTATACTACATCGATCAGGTACACTGCCTGGTGGGGGTTGTAAGCTTCTCAAGATCCCTTGAGAGGTAAAGCCTGGTGCAATCCCTATGCATCAAGTTTTTGGCGCCGCAGCCCGGGGAATAGTTATTGTCTAGGTTAGAATCTCTTTTTATTAGGTCTACTTGCTAGATTCCTTTCTAGTAAGATTTTATTTTTATTTTTAGGTTCTCTTTAGTCTATCTTAATTCTTCATATTTTTGTTTGTACCTCTCTACCATCCGCCATTATGGCAACCGACGAATTCTCTAACCTTAGGATCACTAGGAGTCGTAGTTCCACTAGAAACCTTGTCTTGCCTTATGCAGAACCCGAAAGAGAAATGCGTAGGTTAAGACGATCTCACTCAACTCCTGAACCATCTAGCGTTGCCATCGATTTTGATGCACCTCTTTCTGAAGAAAATTCAGAAAATCACCTTACAACCCCTAGCTCCCAACCCAACAACGAGATGAGTACCCCCGCAACTCCTATTCCTAAGCGCCTTAGGGACTACTCCTCCCCGAACCCTCGTGGCTTCTCAAATGCCATTGTCTACCCGAACGAACATACCAATGAGGTCCTGCATGTGACCGATGTTTGGCTTGTCCAAAGTGTGTGCAAGTTTTGTGGATTAGATGAGGAAGACCCGATTCAACACATTAAAGACTTCATGAAAATAGTAGACACCCTCCATACGGATGGGGCTACTAGAGACACGTCCCGATTACGATTCTTCCCTTTCACCCTCTATGAAAAAGCCCAAGAGTGGTATGATAAACTCCCGTCTGAATCTATTTTCACATGGGAGCAACTTATATCCAAGTTCTATGAGAAGTTCTTTCCACCTGGAAAAACTTTGGCGTTTAGAGATAGGATCCTCCATTTCGGAAAAGGGAAGGACGAACCCTTCCATAAATCGTGGATTAGATTCAAGGACTTAATAAGACAAGTTCCCCATCATGGCATCGAACTTTGGCTCTTGGTCCAAATCTTCTACGACAATGTCTCCTCAAATGATCGGAACGGAATCAACAATTCTAGAAAAGGGAGATTAGCCAATCTTAGTGCCGAAGAAGGATGGGATAGGATTGAAGAATATGCTCAAGACCAGGATGACACTTGGGATGAACCTGAGTCGACTGTCAGCATTTCTGAAATCACTTCAGACCGGTTAAGAAAAATTCACAAAAGAATGGAGTACCTAGCTGGGTCGCAGTTACCTAAACAACTTTCAAATCCTTACTTGATCTGCGACTACTGTGGGGGCCCGCATGAGGTAGAAGAATGCGGAGGAGAAACCACGACTGAACGTGCATGCTAGGTGACATCTATGCTGATCCCTCCCTTTTGCCTTTTTACCAAAATGACGATTACACCCTCTAGGGAAATCTGGTAAAAAGAAAAGAAGGAGAGGAAGGTCCTGAATTCGAAATCAGGAGCACTTTTGAAGATGACCTTGGTCACTTCACTCAAGAAAAAGGCTTACAATTAAAAGGTCTTAATCAACTTGTTGACGAGCAGCAGAATGACATTGGAGAATGGTCATTCCCTTGACGATCCCTTCCCCATCAACCCCACCTAACCAACCTGTGAGAATCCCATTCCCATCCCGATTAAAAAACCAGAAAACTGAGAATGATAATAAAAGATTCTTATCATATCTAAAAGACTCAGTAGTCACCATACCCCTCCTTGATGCTTGTTATCACATGCCGAAGTATAGCGCGTACTTTAAAAAACTACTCGCCACCCGAAAGAAACTCGAGGGTCTTGTGACCCTGGGGGAAGAATGTTCGGTGGTGACCCATCGAGGGCTACCAAAAAAGGTAGACGATCCAGGCAGCTTCACCTTGTCTTGCTCCATAGGATCTCTATCAATAAAGAATGCTCTTGCCAATTTGGGGGCGAGTATCAATCTCATGCCTCACTCTATGATCCTTAAATTAGGATACTCTGGATTAAAGCCTACCCGTATGCACATCCAAGTAGCCGATAGATCAGTCAAGTACCCCGTAGGGATATGCGAGAATGTGCTAGTCAAAGTTGGGAAATTCAAATTCCCGGTCGACTTCGTAATCTTAGAAATGGAGGAGGATGACTTGGTAGCCATCATCTTAGGGAGACCATTTCTTGCTACCGCTCGTGCAGTCATTGATGTTTATGAGGGCAAGTTAACCTTACGAATGGGAACCGATAGCACAACCTTCGACATTAAGGACTCTATGGATCTCTCTCTCGAAGCAACTAACCGGCTCTATTTCATTGGGGAGGTTGATGAACTCACAAATGTCATTGATAGTTGTGTTGATGAACAAATCTAGGAAGGCTGGTTACGGGATGAGAGTTTTCTACCTTTGCTAGAGGTGGAAAAGATGGAGGATGTTGGTGCAGTCTCCTTCTACCCTAGACAAGAGGCCACGGAGCATCTCGAGCTCCGAAAGCCCGAAAACAAGCTTAAGCCTTCTATTATCGAACCTCCTGAGTTAGATCTTAAGGAACTTCCTAACCATTTAGAGTATGCCTTCCTTCAGGTAGAGGACCAACTGCCGGTAATCATAAACTCTTCCCTCAAACATGAACAAAAAGGTAAACTCTTGGAGGTCCTAAAGAAATATAAGGAAGTGCTTGCATGGAGTGTAGCCGACATTAAGGGGATTGATTCAACTTTTTGCACACATAAGATTCTCATGGAAGAAGATTATAAACCTACCGTGCAACCCCAGAGGCGGGTGAACCCAAACATTAACGAAGTGGTAAAGAAAGAAGTCATCAAACTTCTGGATGCAGGATTGATCTACCCAATCTCGGACAGCCCATGGGTTAGTCTTGTACAGGTTGTACCTAAGAAGGGTGGAATGACTGTAGTTAAGAATGAAAAGGGTGAGATGGTACCCCAGAGAACAGTTACTGGATGGCGGGTATGCATTGATTATAGAAAGCTCAATGATGCCACGAGGAAAGATCACTTTCCCTTACCATTCATTGACCAAATGTTAGAGAGATTGTCTGGGCACGAGTACTATTGCTTCTTGGATGGATTCTCAAGATATTTTTAAATTCCCATAGCACCTGAGGACCAAGAAAAGACCACGTTTACTTGCCCTTATGGAATGTTTGCCTACAAAAGAATGCCTTTTGGGCTATGTAATGCCCCTCCACTTTTCAACGATGCATGACCGCAATCTTTCACGAACTCATGGAAGACAGCATGGAAGTGTTCATGGATGACTTTTCGGTCTTCGGGAACTCCTTCGACCGCTGTCTTGCTAATCTATAAAAAATGCTTAAACGTTGTGAGGAAACCAACTTGGTGCTAAACTGGGAAAAGTGTCATTTCATGGTGAGAGAAGGGATTGTGTTAGGGCATAAGATCTCAGGGAATGGGATAGAGGTAGACCAAGCTAAAGTTGAAGCTATATCTAAGTTACCATACCCCACGACTGTTAAAGCAATACGCAGCTTCTTGGGGCACGCCGGGTTTTATCGGAGATTCATCAAAGACTTCTCCAAAATAGCTCGGCCAATGACTCAATTGCTTATGAAGGATGCTCCATTCGATTTCTCCCAAGAATGCAAGGATGCATTCGATCTCTTAAAAAGGGAGCTCATACAAGCTCCAATCATGATTACACCCAACTGGGAATAACCGTTTGAAATCATGTGTGACGCTAGCGATTTCGCTGTCTGGGCTGTATTGGGCCAACGGCGTGACAAGCTATTCCAACCTATTTACTACGCTAGCAAAACCATGAATCCCGCTCAAGAGAATTACTCCACCACCGAAAAGGAATTGTTAGCCGTAGTGTTCGCATTCGACAAATTCCGACAATATCTTGTCCTTTCAAAGACAGTCGTTTTCACTGATCACTCGGCTCTTCGATATCTTTTTGCTAAGCAGGATGCTAAGCCACGACTAATTTGGTGGTTCTTGTTGTTACAAGAATTTGATGTTGAGATTCGTGATAAGAGGGGGGCAGAAAATCTGGCCGCAGATCATCTATCTCGTCTTGAAAACTCCTTGGATGAGCACGATAGAAGTGAGATTAGGGATTCATTTCCTAATGAACAACTCATGGCAATGATTGATTCGGAGCCTTGGTACGCCGATTTTGCCAACTATCTCGCAAGCAGACTCGTTCCAGAACACCTGACTAGATACGAAAGAAAAAGGTTCTTCTCTCAGTTAAAATACTACTTCTGGGATGAACCATTTTTATTCCGAAGGTGTCCTGACCAAATAATAAGATGTTGTGTTTCGGAAAGTAAGGCAGTAAAGATTATGAGGGAATGTCACTCTGGTCCCTCTGGAGGGCATCATGGGATAAGCACCACCGCCCGAAAGATTTTCAACGCGGGATTCTATTGGCCAACAATTTTTCGTGATGTCAAAGAGATGGTACAGGCATGCGATGCATGTCAACGGGCCGGGAACATATCACATAGGGATGAAGCGCCTCAGAATTTTATACAAGTATGTGAGGTCTTCGATGTCTGGGGAATTGACTTCATGGGACCCTTTCCATCTTCAGGGGGGAACGAATACATTTTAGTTGCCATAGATTATGTTTCAAAATGGGTAGAGGCACAAGCCCTTAGGACCAACGATGCCAGGGTAGTTATTCATTTTCTGGAAAAGCTTTTCGCTAGATTCGGGATTCCTAAAGCCCTCATCAGTGATAGGGGGACCCACTTTTGCAATGCGCAAATGAAAAAGGTCATGAGAAGGTATAGGGTGTCCCATCGGTTTTCCACCGCCTATCATCCACAAACCAATGGCCAGGTCAAAAACACAAACAAGGCTATTAAAAGAATACTTGAAAAAATGGTTAGTCAAAATAGAAAGGACTGGTCATTTAAACTCGACGAAGCCTTATGGGCATTCCGAACCGCCTACAAGACACCTATTGGAACGACCCCGTTTCGTATAGTGTGTGGTAAGGCATGTCACTTGCCAGTAGAATTAGAACATAAGGCTTATTGGGCGCTTAAGGCATGTAACTTAGATTATACAATTGCCGGAACCAATAGGTTCTTGCAATTACACGAGCTTGATGAGCTTAGATTAGAAGCCTATGAGTCTTCCATTACATATAAAGAAAGGGCAAAAAGATGGCATGACCAAAGAATTAAGAAACCCAAGGAATTTTCAGAAGGGGACAAAGTCCTATTGTACAATTCTCGGTTAAGATTATTTCCAGGGAAACTCAAGTCTAGATGGTATGGACCATTTATGGTGAAAAGTTCCTCTAAAACTGGAGCCGTTGTGTTATTAGACGATGAAGGTAGAGAATTTACTGTTAACATACAATGTGTAAAACATTATCAAGAAGATAATAATGAAATGATTGGTGAGGAAGATGTAACGTTTGATGATGAGGTCACGTAGTAACCCATGACCTTGAGTCTAGCTACAAGACTCGTAAATAAAGAAAAGCGCTTCTTGGGAGGCAACCCATGTTTTCTGTGATTTTTTATTTTGTTTGATTTTATTTGCTTCCGTATGCATGCTTTATTTTTATTGTTGGTAGATCATGTTTCAAAACTAAATAGTGGAAATACTTTATTTTGTTGTTTGGCCTAGTCTTAACTTCACCCAAAGGTTTGCAAAAGATAAGTGTAAGGGGAAACCCCAAATATGTTTTTAAGAAACAAACCGATCATGATTCTCCACAATATTAAGTGAACATGTATATTCGTATTTGTTAGAGTCAAATGCTTGTATCGAGTCATAATGAAATTTTGCAGGATTTTCCAGGAAGTAGGACCAAGTTTTTCCAGAAATTTTCCGGAAACTTAACATAAGAATTTCTGCAGGTCACTTCTGACGGCGTCATAAGTTTACTCTTGACGGCGTCACGTGTAAAAATCTGGAAATTTTACCAGTTTTGTTTTTCTAACGGATTCTTAAAGTTTTTGTTGAATTATTAGTTTTATAATCTCCAGGAAATCTGCAAACATCATTCCACAAGCATTATATCTTACTTTGTTTTCTAGGATTTATTAACATATGTAGATTGCCGCCGATTTTATGCGAGGTTACCTTGTCTGTTTTCTCAGGATTTACAGGTTATGTATGACAAGAAGATGATTATTATTCTGGAAGGGAAGCTTTGATTGTTCATTTTCTTGGAGGAAGATTTAACCTGGCCACCTTATTATCCATACCGAGTGAATCAAGGGAGTATTTGATTTCATTCATTTTACTTATTTCACTTTTATATTCTTTACTTGAATATTGGGGACAATGTTCATCCTAAGTGTAAGGGGAGGGTAAAATGATGATACCTTACAAATACACTTTCGCTTGAGTTTGTTTGTTTGATGGTAGATGTGTAATAAAACTAAGAGAAATACTTGTTAGTGCAATTTTAGCGCCAAATTTAAATTTTTTTACAACATTTAGGAGTGAAACTTTAGCCATAGCAAGCGTCTCATGGATAGGAGATTGTATGACTAGCACATAACCGTACCATTCAGAAAAAATTTCCACCCAAATATGTGAGGTTCGCCTTTAGATTTGATAGGAAAAGCATTTACTATTAGTGCTTATGAGTGTACCAGTAGCATTTAGATTCTAGAACTTGCGTTAGTGATGCATCCCGAGACCGCTAGTGAGACTACATTCATGTAGTAGGATTTACTACATGATAAGAGGCATTAGGATCACCCTTGTGTTTAAACCCGTATTATAATTACTTGACCATTTAAGTCATATTACTTGGCTAGTTAAGTCAACTAATTTTCCCACACCTTAGCGTTGTACTCATTTTTAGTACACGAAATCCCTAGTACACCCCTCCGAGCCTATCTTTTCTTTTCTAACTTTGAGCATTTTACTTAAAGGAAGAATTTGTTACACCTCACTTAAATTTACACCCAAATCGCCTTAGCCTTCTGTGTATGCGCTCATTTTTAGTGCATTATTGTTATTTGCTAAACCCTAAGTTAATTATCTAATTGATTACATGGTTGCTAAGTCGAGTCATATCCTTGTACATATTGTTTTGGGACGATTGGAACTCATGGGTAAAGTACTTATTTTATGGAGTAATGGGGAAGAACATCATATTATTACCTCCATATGTACGTTAATCTTAAAAGTACTCCAAGTGTTTTGATTTTCTTAATTCGAGTCATTAGATTAGTTTATTGTAAAGTATGTAAAAATTCAAGTGTAAGGGGAATTTTCATTCCCTATGATGTACTATTTTGGATAGTAGGGTAAGAGTGTATGTAAAAAAAAAAAAAAAAAAAAAAAAAAAAAAAAAAAAAAATCGAAAAAATCAAGAAAAAGAAAAAAATAGAGAAAAGAAAAGAGAAAAAACATACGGACTACCATCCCGTTTCATTCTATGTTCATTTTAAGTTTTTGTTCTTTTTGATTTATTAGCTTAAGTCGAGTCTAGTCTTGGCTTAGCAACGCCATATTGTACATGTAATTAACCAAGATTGTTAACTCGCCACCAGTAAAGACTGCCTATATCCAACAAAACCGTGTAATTCATATCCCTACACCTAACGTTACAACCCTTTAAAAGACCTCTTTGATAGTTTATCCTAGGTGCTTACGCCATGTGGTGGAGGTTTGATCCTTTCCCAAGCCTATGGTAATCTATTTTGCTATGACAGGTAGTGAGAGATATTTTCCGTTTCCATATTGTGATATTACTTTATTACACCCGAGAGATGTGAGTATCTAAACACTATTTGTGAGGTGCTAGTGTATGACCTCCGTGCTTGTCTTTGGTCTTTAGTGGAACAATTATTTGTTGTAATTACTTTTATATTAGTGTTAAATGACCCCTAACTTGTATTTTGACTAGAATAAAAGTGCATTTGCTTGAGGACAAGCAAATCTCAAGTGTAAGGGTATATGATGAGGCGAAAAATGAACCACTTTTAGGGGGTCATTTAAGCCCGGAATTGAATTTATTTGATCAAATATTACCCTAAATCGTTCCTTTTGTGATTTTAGGTACTTTGGGAGTGAAATATGGAAAAAGAAGCAATTCGGACGTTTTTGGAGCATAAAAGTGAAGAAAACGCCAAAGACTTAATTTTCCATGCTGGAAACAGTGTATGACGGCGTCAAGAGGAAATTCCTAACGGCGTCAAGAGTAAAATCCATGACGACCCAGAAGAAACGTGAAGGCGTCACAAGAAGGGCGTCAAGAGTTAATTGTATGACGGCCTGCATAAGGAGATAACATGACGGCGTCAGACCCAGATCTAGGCAGTCCGAGGAACTATTTGGCGGCGAGATGACGGCGTCAGACATTTGTTCTTGACGCCGTCACCTTCTAAAATCTATATATAGTTTTCTATTTTTCATTCATTGGGAGGAACTTGTGTGGAGAAACCCTAGGGCCGAACTTTGTGAACCCTAGCTCGTATTTTACAGTAAATTCAAGGGTTTTTACCCCTTGAATCCTTTCATGTGCTATTGAGATAAGTCTTCTCTTAATTCAATCAATATGTCTATGTGTTGGTTGTCTATATCTTGTGCTTGTCTTGATTTCAACATGCTAGGTTAGATTTATCTTTTGTTTGCTTAGATCTAATGAAACCTAGATGTTAATTATGTGTTGATTACTTGTTTATGGTTGTATTGGATGAATGATTTCAATGTTAGGCTTAAGAAAACTGGCAGATCTCTATTGTGTAACATGCTTGAACATCTTAGGAAACATGAACCGATGTGTACTAGGTTTTATTGGTTGTATTTAATGCATGAGTAAATTCTAATGATCCCATGTTAGGAGCTTCTTAGCCGGCTCGACATAGGAGTGAAGTAGGCACTCATAGGATTGGGGAAGTAAGTACGCCACCCATGAATGGTATTAAGGAATACAATCCCACCCACCCTCCCGGGATGTTTTTGAGCTTAACCCTTGAAATCCAAAATCAGGCTAATGAGCCTGATCTCGAGGAAGAATATCAAATCATAATTTTCATCATGGTTTTCTTCCTTTTCTTCACCTATAAGGTGACTTCTTCTCTTCTTCACTCCTTCAGGAATGAAGATACCATCTTTGATCTCGGCATTTTCATTTACCATTATCTTGAGTCGGATACTTACCTCATCGGTGTGGAACTTTCACGTGCTTCATATGTTTGTCCAAACATCTTGAATGAAAGTCCGATTAAGATTGTCTCTTCCACATCATGCTTCCCCAAGAACCAATTGCATTCGGGGTCGAGTCAAGCTAGCGACTCGGTAAACAAAAACAGTAGCATGTACTTAGGGTTTCCACCCTAAGTGTGGGGGAGTTACCCCTACTGTGGTTACAAATAAAGTGAAAAAAATGGTGTTTCCACATTTAGCTTGTAATGTTGCCCTTTTACGCTCAAAGAGTCGGCATAATAGCCAGGACTTTGAATATTGAGGACAATATTCATTCTAACTGTGGGGGGTATTCTAGCGAATTTTATCACATTTTACCATCTAGTACCCCCGTTTTTGGCCAAAATCTCAAAAAATTTAAAATTTTTTCACTTGTGCTTCAAAATTTTTGTGGTTATCAGCCCGCCATGTCTAAACGACAAAAGGATTGGCTAATCCAGGAGCAAACGGCTCTTGGTAAAGATATATCAAATCCGTTGACAGCTTGCAATTTGCCCAAAATTGTATGGTACCTCAACTCGCCATATCCTAAAAAGCGAATGAGTTGGCTAGCCCGCAAGATTATGGCTTGTGGTAAAGGCAGTGGAAAAACCATAATTGGTAATCAGCTCATCAAGATGTTGACTTTGTCCATCAAGAGTTGGCTAGTCCAGAAGCAAACGGCTTTTGGTAAAGACTAATCAAATCCGTTGACAGCTGGTGGTTTGCTCAAAACCACATGGTTATCAAGTGGACCATAGTTCTTACTTGAACTGATACATTTGGCTACTCCAGAAGTAATGGCTTTTGGTAAAGAGATTAAAATCCATTAAATTTTCAAAACAGTTTATTGCTAGGGACTAGCAATAGTTTAGTGTGGGGGATTGATGAGTGCTCAAGTACTCATCATTTTTGGTCAAATTTGAACTGCAAAACATACAAAAAACACTCAGAAATGCATCAAAATACTGAAAATATTCCAAAATTGTGTTTTATATGTTTTAGATGAAAAATGAGTAAAAACAGTTGAAAAACGTACAAAGTTTGCAAAATTGGCAGTTTCAGTCCCCCAACTTTCATAAAATGTCAAAACTAGTCCCTGGTCATTCAAAATTTGGAAAATTATCACCAAAGGTCCTTTTAAAATCATAATTTGTCATATTTAATCCTTTGGTGAAAAATCTCAAAAGTTTTAGAAATTTGCAATTTAGTCCCTGGAGTTTCAAATTTTTGCAAGATTGGTCCCTGGTGGGAATTTTTAGATGAAAAATCATTTTTGGGTCCTTAGGAAATCACAAGTTGGCAAATATGGTCCTTGGGTAAAATGTTTGGAGAAATTACAATTTAGGTCCCTGAAGTTTCACAAGTTGGCAGTTTTGGTCCCTGGAATTTCAAAAGTGGAAAAATATCAAAATAGGACCTTATACTATTCATTTACGGCATGTTTAACCCTTGTGGCTATTTTTGGAAAATCACATTTTCAGCCCTTGAATTCAGGAATTACATGAATGGTCCTTGTGAAATTAAGCCTAAATAAACAAACAAATACCAAACCAAATCCAATCCACTAACCTAGCCCACCCAACCACTCTTACCAAGCCCAATCACCCAAGGCCCAATCCCTTTCCCTTTTAATATATTACCCTGGTCAACACCCCTGGTCAAACACCAGTCAACACCACCATCCCCTCCATCACCCCTTTCCCTGGTTTCCCTCATCCATGTCTCCCCCCTCCTCTCATATTTTCACCAACTCCACCAAACAATTAAGACTCTCACCAAAACCCTCCCGCTCATTTAATATACCCTATCTACCTCACCAAACCCCATAACCTGCCAATTGCCCACTTCCCGCCAAAAACATTTTCAAAGGTCAGGATCAAATTGAGCCAATCCAACGGCTCAAACATGGTGGGATTTAATCAGAGGTCAAAATGAAGCCCTAAAAATCAATATAAAAGGGAAAAAGAAGCTGGAGTGAGGAGTATGTAGGAGTAGTGTAACTTTAGGACACGTATTAGTGTAATTTAGCTTCTTAGTTGTAATTTTCATTTAAATAAAGTTGTAATCAGTTATTTTGATGTAATGTAAACTTTCTTAACACTTAATTTCAAGTATTGTTATTTAAAATCTGAATTTGCAATTTTCAGTTGAAATCTCATTTAGTTTCAATATTGTTTAAAATTGTCAACTAATGATCCAGCATGTTCATTTAAGCTCACTTAAAAGTTTTTAAGGCTTTCAAATCAGTTAAATAAACTCTTAGTCAAAATTTTGAAATAAGCAAAAATTACTAAAAAAATCTATGAAAAACCAAAAATCTGTGTAGAAGAAGATAGAAGCAAGGAGTGTTGCTGATTTTGATTTTCATGGTTTAGTGTCTCATGGGAGGCAGTAGGGTTAGTAAGGGTACCTTGGTTCACAATTCTCACTTGAATCTCATTTTGTAAGCATTTTGTGTTTATTTTGGCATTTTACTGTTCAAATCATTTAATTGCTTAAATCTCTGTGTTTTGATGTTCATTTGTTGTTATTAATTGATATTATGGTTTAAAATTGCTTGTTTGTTCATTGGATTCATAGTTGCTAATATTTTTCATTTCACTAAAATTTTAGCATAATCAAGTTTGTTGGTGTTTTGTTGTTATTGTCATTGTTTTTGTGTTTCTTTAAGCCTATTCTACCATGTTGTAGCCTTAGGATCCAGTATCATGGTTTGAAACAGGTTGTTGCCTTGAAAATCACAAGACATTGAACCATAAATGGGTGTTTGGCTTAGGTTTGTTCACTGATCATATAAGTGGTTCAGTTGTTGTTTGTGTTTGAAACAGGTTCACATAGGTTATATTAGGTTAATGAAACCAAGAAACTAAGTCTCCATTTATCTAAAAGTCAAAAATCCATAGTAAGATCATTAACTGTGTACTGTGGGGGTATTGAGCTCCATAAACCTTCACATTAGCTCATAACTTGTAGATTTAGGTTAGATTAACTTTGTTTTAGCTTAATATCATGCTTTAAGTTCATTAGACAGGATCAAAATTCAATAAAGTCAACATAAGTAGTTTTCACAAAAAGTCAAATTGCATGTTACCCAGTTTTTCAAAAAATGGTGGGAATTATTGTGAATTTTGTGTAATGTTTTAGGCTTTGAAACTTGTTTATACTTACAGCCCCCCAGCTCAACTTCATTGTCCCTGTGTTATTTCATTTTTACAATTTTTTCTGTGGGCCCCATTCCCCTCCAAAGTCAGCTGCAGGCTGAGCTGCTCCCCTGCATCAGCAAGTCACCATCACACCACCATCTTTGGTGGTGGTTTCAGCCCTCCACAGTGGGACCCACACCCCCCTCTTTGGTTCTTTGAACTCACTAGCTGGCCTCCAATCCATTTCAAGCAAGGTTTGAGCTTCAAAACCCCTGGGACCCACCTGAATCATCCCATAAACCTTGTTCCATTCATGTTTAGCATTTGGCTTAATCAATTGCTTATTTGTGCTTAAATTGCTTATTCAGGGAGTCTTTTTGGTTTGTATTAGCTTATTTCAACTTTCTCAACTTGTTTGAACCCTAATCCACTCTTGTACTTCAGCTTAGAGCTTATTTATTAGCCTTTTGCCCTCACAATTGACCAAAGTCAACTGTCATGGTTTAAGGACTTCAAATTGCTTATTATTAAGCACTAGCTAAGTTCATTTCACAAAAGTTTATCATTTTTAGGTATAAAGTAGGGTTGTAAAAGAAAAATCCAGAAAAAACAAATTAAGTTCAAATGATAGTTTCTATTTAATTTTATTTATCTTTTAATTTTCATTTTTAGATTTTTGTTAAGCACTTAGCATTTTTTATATTTTTCTTAAATTCCTTTTATGTTAAAGTAATTTCAGGAATTTTTATAGATTTTTATATTATCATTTAGTAATTATTAGATTTAATATTAGTTTAATTAATTATGAATTAATAATTAAGTATTAAATAGCAAAATTAGTTTTTATTAAGTAAACACTAGTTTTTATATTTTCCTAGCTTTTATAAGTTATAAAATAATTTTAAGAATTTTCTTTTAATTTCTACTGTTCATCTTATAGTTTTTATAATTTAAATAGTTTAAATAGTAATTAATTAATATTTAATATAATAATTAGTAAAATAGTGTAAAAATATATAAAACAAACTTTTTATAATTTTTTAGGATTCCTGTGATGGTTAATTAGATTTGTAAAAATTTTCTTAATTTTCTAAGTTAGTTTGTTATTTTTAATAATTTAAATTAATTAAATTAGTTAAGTAATATTTAAATTAGAAATTAATTAATATTAAATAATTAAATAGTGTAAAAATTATTTTTCTTTTTCTAAAAATTTTCTTTTATCATTAGGATTGTAAAAAGTTAATTTTCATAGTCATAAGTATTTTATTTCCTTAAAACTCGCGTTTTATCTCGTACGTTAACGTAAATTTAAATTAAACATACGCGTTTTAGGTTTTAAACATTTCTGGTTTTTCCTAATTTCAAGTCTTGTTCATATAGCTTATTTAAGCTATTTCCTTGTAGATTCCTTAGTTTAATCAATCACAAACCCTTTCTTGTTCAAATTCACCCGATCACAAACCCGTTTGAATACATTCCACACCTCGTTGGGACATAACGACCCGGGGAAACACTATATTCCGCGGAGCATTGAGCCTAAGGAGTTTGACTATCTTGACCACATCTGTGGTTGACTTTAGTTGACTGCTTTTTGATGCGTGGGAATCGCAACAGGCTTTACCTCTCGAGGGATCTCGAGAAGCTTACAACCCCCACCAGGCAGTGTACCTGATCGTTGTAGTATAGTATAGTGACAAGTACCGAGGGATTGATCGTTCAGCTTAGGAATAGTGTCGCTAGGATTAGAAATCCTAAATACTAGTTCTAAAGATGAGGGATGATTATTTTTGTGTTTTTATATTTTATGGAAAGCAAGTTAAAATCTCGGGTTTTGGAAGAGTGGGCGGAATTAGTTGCTATTCAACTAACCCAAAACTAAGATGCAATCAAAATAAAATACTAAAAATGAAATTAAACTAATTTATACTAAGGTTGTGAGCAGTAATTGGAGAAAATGTGTTTACTTAGATTTCACTACTCCCTAGATATCTTTTACACGTTAATTACTTGTTATAATTGCATGGATGACGGATCGTATTCCTTAATACCATTCATGGGGTGGCATACATAACTCCCCAATTCTATGAGCTCTTATCTCCTCCTACACCATGCCCAGCACAACTATAGGGATTGTAAACAGTGGCTCATGCATTAAATACAACTAATAAAGACCTAGTACGCCTCGGTTCATGTTTCTTAAGACGTTCAAGCATGTTACCATTTGGAGATCTGCCAGTTTTCTTAAGCCTAACATATAAATCATTCACCCAAAACAAGAATAAACAAGTAATCAACACATAATCAATATCTAGGTTTCATTAGATCTAAGCAAACACAAAAGAGATCTAGCCTAGCATAATGGAATTGAGACAAGAACAAGATATAGACAACCAACACATAGACATATTGATTGAATTAGAAGAACACTTATCTCAATTACCATGCAAGGTATCAAGGGTTTGGAACCCTTGAAAAACCTGTAAAAGTTGCACCAAAATCGTACTTAGGGTTTCTCCAAAACTTCTCTCCTTAAATGTGAAAAAATTAGAAAACTATATATAGAAAAACAGGTCTGACGGCGTCAAGAGGAAACATGTGACGCCGTCACCTCGCCGCCAAAACTCTCCTCGGACTGCCTATATCTACTTCTGATGCCGTCAAGAGTTAGACACTTCCAGGCCGTCATGACTCTTTTACTCTTGACGCCCTTCTCACGTGACGCCGTCAAAACTCTACTGGGTCGTCATGGAAATTCATGAAATTTGCTATTGACGCCGTCAAGGATTTGCTCTTGACGCCGTCACCCACTGTTCCCAGCATGGAAAATTAAGACTTTGGCGTTTTCTTCACTTTTATGCTCCAAAAACGTCCGAATTGCTTCCTTTTCCAGATTTCTCTCCCAAAGTACCTAAAATCACAAAAGGAACGATTTAGGGCAATATTTGATCAAATAAATTCGGATTCGGGCTTAAATGACCCCCTAAAAACGGATCATTTTTCGCCTCATCATATACCCTTACACTTGAGATTTGCTTGTCCTCAAGCAAATGCGCTTTTATTCTACTCAAAATACAAGTTAGGGTCATTTAACACTAATATAAAAGTAATTACAACAAATAATCGTTCCACTAAAGACCAATAGACAAGCACGGAGGTCATACACAAGCACCTCACAAATAGTGTTTAGATACTCACATCTCTCGGGTGTAATAAAGTGTAAATTACAATATGGAAACGGAAGATATCTCTCACTACCTGTCATAGCAAAATAGATTACCATAGGCTTGGGAAAGGATCAAACCTCCACCACATGGCGTAAGCACCTAGGATAAACTATCAAAGAGGTCTTTTAAAGGGTTGTAACGTTAGGTGTAGGGATATGAAATACACGGTTTTGTTGGATAAAGGAAGTTTTACTGGTGGCGAGTTAACAATCTTGGTTAATTACATGTACAATATGGCGTTGCTAAGCCAAGACTAGACTCGACTTAAGCTAATATATGAGAAATAACAAAAACATAAAATAAACATAGAATGAAACGGGATGGTAGTCCGTATGTTTTTTCTCTTTTTCCTTTTTCTATTTTTTTTCTTTTCTTTTTCTTCATTTTTCGATTTTTTTTTTTTTTTTTTTTTTTTTTTTTTTTTTGCATACACTCTTACCCTACCATCCAAAATAATACATCATAGGGGATGAACATTCCCCTTACACTTGAATCTTTACATAATTTACATTAAACTAATCTAACGACTCGAATTAAGAAAATCAAAACACTTGGAGGTAATAAGTGATGTTCTTCCCCATTACTCCATAAAATAAGTACTTACCCATGAGTCCCAATCGTCCCAAAACAATATGTACAAGGATATGACTCGACTTAGCAACCATGTAATCAATTAGAAAGTTAACTTAGGGTCTAACAAATAACAATAATGCACTAAAAATGAGCGCATACACGGAAGGCTAAGGCGATTTGGTTGTACATTTAAGTAGGGTGTAACAAATTCTTCCTTTAAGTAAGATGCTTAAAGTTAGAAACGAAAAGATAGGCTCGGAGGGGTGTACTAGGGGTTTCGTGTACTAAAAATGAGTACAACACTAAGGGTGTGGGAAAAATTAGTTGACTTAACTAGCCAAGTAATATGACTTAAATGGTCAAGTAATTATGATACGGGTTTAACACAAGGGTGATCCTAATGCCTCTTATCATGTAGTAAATCCTACTACACGAATGTAGTCTCACTAGCGGTCTCGGGATGCATCGCTAACGCAAGTTCTAGAATCTAAATGCTACCGGTACACTCATAAGCACTAATAGTAAATGCTTTTCCTATCAAATCTAAAGGCGAACCTCACATATTTGGGTGGAAAATTTTTCTGAATATACGGTTATGTGCTAGTCATACAATCTCCTATCCATAAGACGCTTGCTATGGCTAAAGTTTCACTCCTAAATGTTGTAAAAAATTTTAAATTTGGCGCTAAAATTGCACTAACAAGTATTTCTCATAGTTTTATTACACATCTACCATTAAACAAAACAAACTCAAGCGAAAGTGCATATGTAAGGTATCATCTTTTTACCCTCCCCTTACACTTAAGATGAACATTGTCCCCAATGTTCAAGTAAAGAATGTAAAAGTGAAAAAGTAAAGAGAATGAAATCAAATACTCCCCTGATTCGCTCGGTATGGATAATAGGATGGCCAGGTTAAATCTTCCTCCAAGAAAACGAACAATCAAAGCTTCCCTTCCAGAATATAAATCATCTCCTTGTCATACATAACCTGTAAAACCTAACAAAATAGACAAGACAACCTCGCGTAAAATCGGCGGCATCCTATATAAGTTTCTAAATCCTAGAAAACAAGATAAGATATAATGCTTGTGGAATGAAGTTTGCAGATTTCCTGGATATTATAAAACTTAATAATTCACAAAAACCATAAGACTCCGTTAGAAAAACAAAACTGGTAAAATTTCCAGATTTTAACTCCTGACGCCGTCAAGAGTAAAACTCTGACGCCGTCAGAATGGACCTGCAGAAATTATTATGTTAAGTTTCCGGAAAATTTCTGGAAAAACTTGGTCCTACTTCCTGGAAAATCCTGCAAAACTTCATTATGACTCAATACAAGCATTTGACTCTAACAAATACGAATATACATGCTCATTTATTATTGTGGAGAATCATGATCGGTTTGTTTCTTAAAAACATATTTGGGGTTTCCCCTTACACTTGTCTTTTGCTAAAATACTTCTAGGTGGAGTTAAGACTAGGCCAAAACAACAAAGTAAAGTATTTCCACATTTTAGTTTAGAAACATGATCAACCAACAATAAAAATAAAGCATGCATACGGAAGCAAATAACAAACAAACAAATAAAATCACACAAAACATGGGTTGCCTCCCAAGAAGCGCTTTTCTTTATTTACGAGTCTTGTAGCTAGACTCAAGGTCATGGGTTACTACGTGATTTCATCATTTGAAATGATATACCCCATGTAGTTGCGATCATTACTATTATGGTGGTAGTGCCTCAACCTATCGATATTTGCAATCATTATTCCACCTAATTTGCTTCTCAATTTAGCTGCCCCATCTTGGCTCAATCCTTTGATTGTGAATGGCCCATACCACCAAGGACTTGGTTTATCGGGTGGTATTGTTGTTTCCAAGTGTCTCAAGAGCACCAAGTTCCCTTCCTCAAATGGTGCATGATTTTTTTCGTGTCGAGTATGTTCGAGTTCAACCTGAACCTTACTGCTTTTTCTCCTTTCATCCTTAGCTTTCTTATAGCTTTTGATTCTTGCCTCCCATGCAAGAATCTTATTCTGAACACAAATGGGTGTCGCGCCAATGTTGTTTTTTATCATTCTCCAACTCAAATTCTCATGCCCACTTCGCGGGGTCACAGGGAAGCTAATCTTTGTTTTTCCAGATTTAAGCTCAATCTTCCTACCTTCATACTTAATGACAGCCCTAGCGGTGGTGAGGAATGGTGCCCCAAGGATTATTGGTATGCATCCATCCCCTTTATCATCAATGATCATAAAATCAACGGGGTACATGAATCCTGCAACATTAACTAATACATCTTCTGCGATTCCTAGGGGGTATACGTACGAGTGTCCAACAAGAGATAACCTAACACGAGTAGGTGCTGGCATTTTTGACGTTAGTTGGATGTAAATAGTTAGGGGCATAAGATTTACTTCCGATCCTTGGTCGGCGAAAGCACTAAGATGTTTCAAGTCCCCGATGCTCGTTGGTATTTCAAAGTTCCCACATGCTACCTGCTTAGTAGCCACTTTCTGTACCAATAACCTCTCGAATACTAATCCTCCAGGAAGCGTATCATGCTCATCTTCCTCTTCTTCCTCTTTCTCAGGAACCTGTCTGGAGGATTGGTTACGCCCATCACCCTTAATCCAATTTGTTATGGTGTTTTTGTTTATATCATGTTTCAGGTAGTAACTCAAAGGTTGGGATTCTGGTGGTTTTTCTAAGGTCTGTTTAGCAGGAGTTTCTACCTTCTCGTTATCTTTATGGAGAATGGTGATGGAGTTAACAAATTGGGTGGTGGGAGTGGCGCTTTCCTTCCTTAGTAGTATTCGTTCAGGGGTTCTCTGATTGGCATACTCCTCCAATAGACTCAACATCTCATTCATTTTCTCCTGCATCTCCTCTTTTTGCTTATAAACTGCTTCTTCGAATCTAGCAAGCCGATCAGAGTGAGTTGCCATATATTCTCTCATCCTAGCCTCAAACTCCGAGCTAAGTTCCTTGGGAGGGGAACAAGGTGGGGTGCACCTCTGAAAAGTCTCGACATGTTCTCTAGAAGGTGACTTAGATAATGGTGCCGAAGTTGGTTTTGAGACAGAATTGACAGTGGCTTGTCTAGGACTTAAAGGTCTCCTTTGCCTTTCCTCAAAATAGTCAACTTTTGCCTCAAGTTTGCATAGGAGTTCATCGGGGACTTCGGTGGTTCCTCCAGATGTCGAGACTGCATTGATGGCCGCTTCTATCGTATGTTTAAATTCCCACATCTCATGATTATCAACAGCGAGCTCTTCGATAATTGCCCAAGACTCCTCGGCGTTCTTATCACTCAATTTACCTCCCGCGGCCCTGTCGATGGTGCGCTTAGTGTGATAGTCAACATGGTCGTAGAAAATCTGGACTAATAACCAAAGGTTTATGCCATGATGAGGGATCTTGTGGAGGAGATCCTTAAAACGGGCCCAAGCCTCGTAGAAAGTTTCACCCCGCTGTTGCTCAAACATCAAAATGTCCCTTCTAAGCATTGCAGTCTTTTCCGGCGGAAAGAATTGGGTAAGGAAGCGATTGGCGAGATTGTCCCATGTGGTGATGGATCCCGCGGGTAAACGCTCAAGCCATTGACTAGCTTGATCCCGTAGAGAGAATTGGAATAGGCGTAAACGGGTTGTCTCTCTAGTTTCAACATCTAGGTCTATGGAGTCTACGATTTTGAGAAAGTCCTTAAGATGTTGGTTTGGATCTTCGGAACGAAGTCCATGGAATGCACATCCGCTTTGCACCAACCGGATGGTGTCGGATCGCAAGGGGGTCACATTGGCTCCGGTGAGCTCAATGGTGTTTCGGTAGCCTTGGTGGCTAGGTCGGGAATACTCTCCTAAGGTTCGGGGCCTAAGGGGTTCTAATGGTGGGTTTTGTTGTGGTGGGATGATGGGTTCAAAGATGTTACCACCTTCCATGATGTCGGATGGTAAAGAGTTATGAACAAAAGCACGAAGAAATAAGATAGGCTAAAGAGGACCTAAAAATAAAAATAAAATCTTACTAGAAAGGAATCTAGCAAGTAGACCTAATAAAAAGAAATTCTAACCTAGACAATAACTATTCCCCGGGCTGCGGCGCCAAAAACTTGATGCGTGGGAATCGCAACAGGCTTTACCTCTCGAGGGATCTCGAGAAGCTTACAACCCCCACCAGGCAGTGTACCTGATCGTTGTAGTATAGTATAGTGACAAGTACCGAGGGATTGATCGTTCAGCTTAGGAATAGTGTCGCTAGGATTAGAAATCCTAAATACTAGTTCTAAAGATGAGGGATGATTATTTTTGTGTTTTTATATTTTATGGAAAGCAAGTTAAAATCTCGGGTTTTGGAAGAGTGGGCGGAATTAGTTGCTATTCAACTAACCCAAAACTAAGATGCAATCAAAATAAAATACTAAAAATGAAATTAAACTAATTTATACTAAGGTTGTGAGCAGTAATTGGAGAAAATGTGTTTACTTAGATTTCACTACTCCCTAGATATCTTTTACACGTTAATTACTTGTTATAATTGCATGGATGACGGATCGTATTCCTTAATACCATTCATGGGGTGGCATACATAACTCCCCAATTCTATGAGCTCTTATCTCCTCCTACACCATGCCCAGCACAACTATAGGGATTGTAAACAGTGGCTCATGCATTAAATACAACCAATAAAGACCTAGTACGTCTCGGTTCATGTTTCTTAAGACGTTCAAGCATGTTACCATTTGGATATCTGCCAGTTTTCTTAAGCCTAACATATAAATCATTCACCCAAAACAAGAATAAACAAGTAATCAACACATAATCAATATCTAGGTTTCATTAGATCTAAGCAAACACAAAAGAGATCTAGCCTAGCATAATGGAATTGAGACAAGAACAAGATATAGACAACCAACACATAGACATATTGATTGAATTAGAAGAACACTTATCTCAATTACAATGCAAGGTATCAAGGGTTTGGAACCCTTGAAAAACCTGTAAAAGTTGCACCAAAATCGTACTTAGGGTTTCTCCAAAACTTCTCTCCTTAAATGTGAAAAAATTAGAAAACTATATATAGAAAAACAGGTCTGACGGCGTCAAGAGGAAACATGTGACGCCGTCGCCTCGCCGCCAAAACTCTCCTCGAACTGCCTAGATCTACTTCTGACGCCGTCAAGAGTTAGACACTTCCAGGCCGTCATGACTCTTTTACTCTTGACGCCCTTCTCACGTGACGCCGTCAAAACTCTACTGGGTCGTCATGGAAATTCATGAAATTTGCTCTTGACGCCGTCAAGGATTTGCTCTTGACGCCGTCACCCACTGTTCCCAGCATGGAAAATTAAGACTTTGGCATTTTCTTCACTTTTATGCTCCAAAAACGTCCGAATTGCTTCCTTTTCCAGATTTCTCTCCTAAAGTACCTAAAATCACAAAAGGAACGATTTAGGGCAATATTTGATCAAATAAATTCGGATTCGGGCTTAAATGACCCCCTAAAAACGGATCATTTTTCGCCTCATCACTTTTGCCTCAATCAGACTCCCAGACAGAATGTTAACAATCCCTCGATAGAGAGAATCGCGTACTTGCATCCAAGCTCTGGGGATCTCTTCTTCCAACGGTTATTGCTCTTACATCAAAAGGGTTGTACTTATTTCACAAACATACACACCGTTAATGGCCGTGAATATGAAACCAATAGAGCAGCTGCAGAGGCGTTGGGACTGCTCGACAATGACCAAGAATGGTGTATTGCAATGGAAGAGGCCGCAGCAATGGCATCGGCAGCAGAATTGAGGGCGTTGTTCATACAAATATTAGTATTCTGTGATGTTACGACACCTCTTGAATTGTTCGAAAAATTTTCGGAGCCTATGTCCCATGACATCCCAAGGGTGTTGTCGGCACTCTTTGGAATACACTTACTGCATGTGAATGAACCGGAATTAAGAAGCGGCCTTTCTTATGAGTTGGAAGGTGCACTGGCTCAACACAGAAAATCATTGGAAGAGTTTGGGATACCTTTACCGACAGATGAGTTGCTGAGCGTGTTAATAAATAGGTCCATCATTGAAGAAAAAAGCTATGACCGACCTCAATTGTCTAGAGAAAGTTTTGTTTTAATACCACATCTGAATTCTGAGCAGAGACAAATCTTTGATATCATTATGAGTTCCATTCACGAACATCGCCAGGAAACCATTTTTGTTTGTGGCCACGGGGGCACGGGTAAGACATTTCCTATGGAAGACAGTTATCACAACAATATGTTCACAAGGAAAGATTGTTTTGGCAGTAGCATCCTCAGGAATTGCATCTCTACTATTACCTTTGGGTAGAACAGCTCATTCAAGGTTGAAAATCCCGCTTGATCTTACAGACGAGTTGGTTTCCAACATAAAAAAGAACACCCAGATAGCAGAGCTGTTAAAGCAAACCGAGCTCATATTTTGGGACGAAGCACCAATGAACGATAGAAGATGTTTCGAGGCACTAGATAGAACGTTGCGTGACATATGTGAAGAGCTTGATACCATCTTTGGAAAAAAGAACGTGATGCTCGGCTGTGACTTCAGAAAAACGCTCCCCGTCAAGAAAAATGCGTCTACGAACGAGATTATTGCTTCTTCCATACTGAATCGTATTTGTAGCAACACTTAAAGTCTTTTTCCTGAAACAGAACATGAGGCTTTAACAGCCGAACATGAGCCAGTCGGAAAAGGAAGACACCCTACAGTTTTCAGAATGGTTACTCAATGTTGGTGACGGCAAGGTTGGTACATGATGGGTGTGTAAATACTCATCATTTTTAGTCAAATCTGAGCTGCAAAACGATCAAAAACACTCAAAAACGCACCAAAATGCGAAGAAAATCCCAAAGATCGTATTTTATATGTTTCTGATGCAAAACGAGTGAAAACAAACGAAAAACGAACAAAATTTGCATAAATGTTAGTTTCAGTCCCCCAACTTTCAAAGTTTTACAAAACTAGTCCCTGGTCAATCATTTTCAAAGAAAAGTCAACCCTTGCTCTTTAAAAGTCAAAATAAATCACAAATGGTCTTTGGGTAAAAAGTTTTGGAAAAGTACACAATTGGTCCTTATACTTTGGTAAATTGGCAGTTTTAATCCCTAGTGCTTCAAATTTAGAAAATTGCATCTTTGGTCCTATGGTTTATCTAACTTGACAGGTTTGGTCCTCTTGGTGATGTGGGGTATTTACAAAAATGGTCCGTGAAAAATCAAAGTGTTACACAATTGGTCCTTATGGTTTCAAAGTTACAATGACAAACGGACCTTTAATAATAACACAAACTAAACAACACAATCACCCACTACCCTTAGCCCACTTCACCCTTTACACTCCCTTGGCCCAAGTACCCACTCAAGCCCAAATACCTTAACCCTAAACGTTTTTATTAAACGTTCACCCCCTTTCTTCCCCGTTCAGTAAACTGAATAAAAAATGATAGCACCACTTCCATCTCTTAAACCTCCCCGTGACCACATACATCCAAACCTCCCCATCACCATCCTCCCATCACCATCTCCCTTGTCTTCAAAACCACTCCCCAATCCCACTAATCCCACTCAAACTTGTACCTAACTCCCATAGCCATTCACAGGAAGACAAGCTGGCAATCCACACCACGTTTGGGCGCCAAAGATGGATTAAAGGCCTGGGATCAATGGAGTTTTAATCAAAGGTTGAGATTCCTTCATATGAAGCACAAAGTTGTCCAGCTCAGTGATTATCTCAGTGAGAAAGCACACCAAGGTTGAAGACAAGTAAAGAGCTAAGGTGTACCTACCTCCAAGGTTTTAGTATAAATAGTTGGTTTATTGTAAGCCTGAGGGCATATCATCTCATCTCAATTTCTTTTGTAGTTTCTAGTTTAAAAGTTTTAAGTTTTCAGAATTGTAATTTCATATTTCAAAGTTTAATGAAAGTTGCTTTTTAAGTTCATTCCAGTCTCTGTTTATTTTTGAGTTACCTACTTTTTATTACATTCTATTGTCAATTATAAAAACTTCATTTGAGTCCTGAAAAAACAAACTCAGAAAAGAAAAGAGAAAAAGAGAAAAAAAAAAAAAAAAAAAAAAAAAAAAAAAAAAAAAACCAGAAAAGATAATAAAAAATTATGTGGAAGAAGGAAAAGAGAGCAAGCAGTTGCAGAAAGGGTTTTGGATTGGTTTAGAGTTCCAAGGGGAACAATAGGTTGATCTTGGTTCTTTTTCTCTCAGTCCACTGCTTTGGATGCCAAGTAGGTCTTACCACATTGTTTGCTTTTAATTTACATTAGTAGTTGTTTTGCCTTTTATGGATGTTAATGTCTGTGTTCCTAAGTGAGATTGAGCATTCTGGAAGTTAACTAGTTTGTATAGAATTGTAATTCAGTAGGTTGCTTTGAAAATTGTCAAAACTCAGTAGATTAAAGGGTGTTTGGTTTAACTCCTCAATCTGATTTTAAAAGATATTAAGTAGTAAAGTTGGTTTAGACAGTTTCTATTAGCTTAACCTAGGTAAAATAAGTTGCATAAGATAGTGGTCACTTGATACAAAGTCCAATTTAGTTTTTACTTTAATTAGTCAGGCTCACTGTTAAGACAGTTGGTTCAAGTTTGCACCAACTAATTTCACAAGTTGTTAATATAACTTAAAGTAGCTTCATTTCAACTTATTATACCTTTTTCAGTAATTTAGAGACAATGAAACTCAGTCAAAGTTTTCTTAAAATCCAAAAGTCAATTTAAACATGCTTAGGAATATGGGACAGATTTCTAAAGTTTGCGTAGGGTTCAATCTTGGTTGAAAACAGCTAAGATTTTTTGTTTCGTGAATTTTGGTTGTTTGTTTCTCTGAAACAGAAATAAATTTTGGATTTGAAGGTCATTTGGTAACTAAAATTCAAGTTTAAAGTGGGCTGTTTGGCTTAATAAACCCCCTGCATCCTCAGTTTTTACTAAATTTAGAATGGGTGTAGATTGTTCATTGGTTGGAGTTAGGGTGTGTTCTCAGTAGTTTTAGAAAGCCACCTAGGTGGTGTTTAGGGGATTGCTTTTAGTTTTGGCTAAAGTACTTATTTAATGCTTATTTTTAAGCACTCTTTTGCCTCTTTTGCAAACTGCTACTGCTGCTATTTTTTAGCTGGCCGTGTTCATTTTTTTTGGTTTGGCCTTGAGATTTTGCTGAGTTAGTATTGATTGCTGTTATCAATTTGATTTAGCCATACATATGGTTGTTGATGGTACTTCGTAGCTTGTTTGTTTTAAGTGGTTAAGTCTCAGTAGCCAAAAAGAACAAAAGAAAAGTAATTGTGCAACTTTGATTTTTAAATCTATTATCTGGAAAAAAAAAAAAAAAAAAAAAAAAGGAACTGGGATTCGTTTGAAAATGTTTGTTTAAGATCTGGTTTAAAAAAATAAAAAGGACTGAAGCGTGTTTGAGTTTTTCTGTGATTGGAAAAGAAAGAAAATTGAAAAGAAAAAAAAAGTAATTGCAAAAACAAAAGGCCAAGGGATTCGAACCCTTGACCTTCTGCTCAGAACAGACCCACAACACACAACACAAATACCAACTGCACCCTTGGGATTTTTGTCAATAGCACTCCACTTTTATTCCTTATATAGTGTGTTAATTTTCTTTGCTTAACTAGCTTTTGAAACTACTTATGGCTTATGTCAGCTTGTCTAGAGTAGCTTATTCTAATTTAACATTTTTCCTAGAAAGTTATTAGTATAATTTATTTTTTCAAAAAGTTTCGGATTTTTATAACTAGTTTTAGTGATTATTAGAGTTTAATTTAGTTTAAATGGTAATTTAATTATAATAAATAGAATTTTGTTTGAAAAATTAATTTTCTTTTTTTTTAAATTTTCTTTTGTCTTTTAGCACGTAAGAAAATTAATTGGAAACTCGTAGGACGTTTGAAACTCAAAATTCACGTTTTACTTTGCACACTCGCGTAATTTTTAATTAAACGTCGTGTTTTTGAACATTTTAGGATTCCCGATACCTAATTATGTTTTCCCGTAGTGTTTTAGGAATTTCTTAGATTGTTAGTTGCCTTAGGTTAATCTACTTTTACTTTCGTTCATTAATTTTCAAATTCGTTAGTTTAACGTATCACAAAACCAAATAACCTTTCCAATCATACAAGATTTTAATCCCAATCTCATTCGAAGCTTTCCATTCACACCTCATTGGGGTACGACCCGGGAAATCACTTCCCGGTCTCACAATTTGAATATCACTTTCACAAGTTTTGCGAGGTAATCGTTTTCCTAAACGGTTTACTCGTATTACTTCACGTTTATTTGTCTCACGACAAATTAAACTTCACGTTTGTTGATATTTTGATAAATTGTTGTTTACACGCACCAAAACACAACGAATCAGTACACCAGACGCGGAAGATCCTCAATACACATCATGGGTTCGTATTCCCGACACCCACTATTTCCCGGCAACACAAGAGGGGAAGTGGTCTCTCATTAACTTTATCTATGACAATCGTACTCTTCACAGCGCGACTCCCGAAGCATTTCAAGACAAAGCTATTGTGTGCCCTAAGAACGAACTGCAGATTCCATAAACACAGACATTCTTCGCACAATAAAGGCAACAAGCCAATTTTACACAAGAAATTTCCAGGCCATCCCACGTTCCAACGACGGAGGCGCTTCAGAAATACTCTACCCTGTTGAATACTTAAACTCAATAACTATAAGCGGGCTTCCACCACATAAGTTAGAACTGAAGGTGGGTACACCGATCATGTTGTTAAGAAACCTGAATGTGCAAGGAGGCCTCTGTAATGGTACTAGGCTGATCGTCACCCAATTGCTTACCCGGGTCATCGAAGCTAAGATAATCACTGGTACAAGAGTTGGACAAAAGGTGTGTCTCCCACGCATAGTGCTTATTATGAAAGACAAGAAGATGCCATTCATATTCAGATGTAAACAGTTCCCGGTTAAAGTATGTTATACAATGACCATCAACAAGAGCCAAGGCCAGTCGTTAAAAAGATCGGCGTGTATCTACCTGAACCGGTATTTGGGCACGGCCAGCTCTATGTAGCATTGTCAAGAGCAACTTCTCGAAAGGGTCTGAAAATGGTTATTGCACCGTGTTCAGGGGTCCCATCTAATACAACAAAAAACATTGTTTATACCGATTTCCTAGCCAAAATAACCAGGCGACGGGTTTTGTTCATTAACATTTTAAGCAGTCGCCTAAATCCATCACTTTACCTGTTTATGTTAATTATCAGTATCTACCATATATGTACTCACTATGTATGCGCGAAAATCCATGTCATTATATGAAAAGTTGTTAGGTTCCGTGACTGTTACTCATTAATTGAATGCATGTTAAATGCGTGCGTCCAGGTACATATTGATGCATAAATGTTGAGTGAAAACATGTTAGCCTTTATTCGGAGTATAGCCATATGTTAGTAAGCCATGTAACAATGTAACAAACACGTTTCATTTTACAGGAAAATGGCTGAAAAGGACAGAGATGTTCCCCCAACCACTGGTACAGTAACTGCAACAGCTTCTCACATGCAAACAACCGACCGATCCAGGGGCAAAAGGAAAGGCAAACTCCTAGAAGAAGATGCCACCGATGTTATGAACCTTAAACCAGAAGATCTCACCAAGCCTTTGGAGTTAAGGTTTACAGGAAGTGGGCCTCCAGAAACGTACCAGATCCTAACCCAACAGGCCTCTATTTCATTCTTCTAGATAAACAGGTATCCAATAAATAGTCAGCCACAAATATGAAAAGCACTATTCTCAAGTGCAGCAAACGCACAATTACTAACAACTAAACCACTGTCCATGTAGGGAGGCGCAATCCAGGCGAATGTTCAACTTTAGGACATAAAACAATTTGATGCAAAGCTTTAGGAGAACAGCTGTTATCGTTTTGAAGCGCACGGCTGCAAAAAAACTGACCGGTGGCAAAGGACACTAGAAAATGACATAACACTGTTGTTTGGGAAGTATACACAAGCTACTGAAATTGCGAACACTGGCTTCCCAAAACATTATTTCAACTTTGCCACGTACAACCAAGTAGGCCAACTTGCGGATGCCCGCGACTCCATTCTTACAGGTATTTTATAGTAGCACCAAAAAAGGCTAACTTATGTACCGACTAACGCGCGGATGTTTACAACAGACTACATCGGCATTCTGCGAGACGTTAGTATAATACGCGAGTCAGGAGACTCGATGACCAACCGGATATCCCGCAGGAACATTGACATCCAGAACCTAAAGTATGTTTCAATACCAGTACATTGACAAAAAAAATGAAAAATTCCATGCCATTGAACACGAAGATTTATGCATTCATCAATAGCATGTATATGGAGTGGCAATACGATTTCGTTTACATTATGGAACAAGCAAGCGATCGCCCTTCCAGTCAGCCTATGCAGCCAGATAGAACAACCACCAATGATAGTGGTCAGTTCTTGCTGGGCCAAGCGGTACGGAGGTACGTGCTAAATCCATTAAAAAAAACTCCTGACACACTGCTATGAAAAGTCAGCATGTAGCCTCATATTTTTAGGTGTTGCAGCTTAATAGGCTGTCCAATGAATCAAATATATAGCCTCATATTCTTAAGTTTTCGCACTCAATAGAGTTAATAGAGTTGTACAATTAATCACAATCTAACAATTTTTTCCATCTCTTTCAAAGATATCAAGGGGGACTCCAGCTATCCGCCACTCCAGCAACACGCTGCTATCTCAACCCGGAAATACCAGAAGCCGATACTATAAGAGCACTGTACGTAGTCCTTTTCAAATAATGTACTTGAAACTTTCTAACCATGTTTCCACCCAAGTTTCCTAACACTGTCACCCAACTATGCCAGCTACCAGGAATACATAGGCCCAGTGCCACCATTACTGCCACCACCAAACGAGTAAACCGTTCAGGAAGGAGTCATACGAGGGCAGCCCATGCCAATAAGAGCTCAACTAGATCTCAGGCCAGAGACAAATGTGGTTTGTTTCACAACCCTCTACTTCAAGATGCATAAAAAAATTCTAAAATAGAAAACTTATTGCAATAGCTAAGACAGTTTGTCATAGAAGGTGTCATTACTAGCATCGATGAAACTCAAGGCCGGTATTTCAACCGCTGTCGTACGTGCCAGTTCAAAATTGCAGAAGGATGGCCACACCGGCATTGCAATCTGCCAGGGACTTAGCAGGCATCAAATTACATGTAAGTAAACCTCAATAACTATAGAGCTCATTTATTACTACCGCATAGAGTTCACATCCATATTATCCGCTTCACTGGCAGATACAATTTTAAAGCAACCATTGAAGATGAAACTTCCGCTATCATCGTCACATGCTTCAGCCCACAAGCCAACTCGCTCATACTACCTCTCACTGAAGTCCTAAGCTATGTCCCATATTTAGATCCATACATATTGCCACCAATCGTAAGGGACTTACTAGATACAAGCCATGTCTTTACAGTCCACATAGCACCAAGTAGCCGACGAGGAAACACAAAGTATATCCTTGACCATGCAGTGGATGCTCCACCCGTGGCACTACCAGATACAAAATTTTGATTGGGTCTAAACGGTCAACCTAAATTCACCAAAGGATGGTCAACTAGGTCAAACGTCTCAGACCAAATCTCCGTGGAAGTATAGTATTTCCCCGGGTCGTTATGTCCCGACGAGGTGTGATGGTAATCAAAACGGGTTTGTGATCGGGTGAATTTGGACAGGAAAGGGGTAATGAAGGTTTTGAATGATTACACTAAGGAAATACGAGTGAAAACGATTAAACACACTATATTAACAATAACGTGAAACCTAATTAACCTAAAACGTAATCTAAAAACTTAAAATCAGAATTTGCTTATAAATAAGCAGAAAAATAAGTCAAACGGCTTAAATAGAAGCTATCACTTTATTTATGTTTTTGGTTTTTCTTTATTTTACAAACTACTTTTACTAACGTAACCTAAATTTAAAACGTAAAAGTTATTTCAATAAAACGCGAGTTAAAATTAAAATAAACGCGAGTGCGCGAAATAAAAAGTGAAATTTATGCTACGCAAACCCTACGGACGTGAAAATAATATTTTTACGATCCTAACGATAAAAGAAATTTTTAGAAAAAAGAAAATTATTCTTTTGACTTTTTAATTATTTATTATTAATTAAAAACTATTTAAACTAAAACTAATTACTAAAAATACTAAACCATTTTGGAAAAATATGAAATTTTTTCTAAAATTACTTTATACTAACACTAAGCTAAGAAAAATAAGAGAAACCCAAAATGCTTATTAATAAGCAGTTTATAAGCTTAACTAAGTAAATATGCTATTGTACTCCATACTACTATAAGAATAAAATTTGCAATAACTAACCTGAAATGACCCTAGGGCAGTTGGTGCATGGTGTGGGTGTTGTGTGTGTGAGCAAGGGGTCCCAGGTTCGACCCTTGCTTTTTGCAAATTTCTTGTTTATTTTCTTTTTTGATTTTTTTTCTTTACAAAACTATCTAACAACTTATTACAACTAACTTTTATAAAAGAAAACTTTTTATAACTGGAAAATAAGCTCAGTAAGAGCTTATAAGCTTCACAGTTGAGCTTATGAGCTAGAATGGACTTTTTAGACTTGGAAAAGCTATGAATAAGCTACAAACCAAAAACCAAAATTAAAATAAGCTGTAAACAAGTTTATCTAGCTTAAAATAAACTGAAATAACAACAGAGGTACACAAAATAAGTTGTTAAGCAAAATTAAGCAATCCCAATCCACCCATAGATCCACATAGGACTGAAAGGCTTGATAGCCGGCCTAATTTGGGGGTCCAAATAAGCTACAAAACCAAAAATGAGAACTGAACTAGGGGCATGAGCATGTGAGCTTTCTAAAAAGCCAAGGGTCTCAGGTTGGGACCTACAAATGAGCTTATAAAGAGCTTATGAAAAAGCTACAACTTCACTGAATTCTCAGTGGAAGCTGAGAGATGGGACAACTTTCAAGCTCATTTCCACCTTATCAAATAAGCTGAGAGAGCTAAATTTAAGCCTGAACCAACAAGCTTGGTTAATAAGCTTCAAAATAAGCCAGAAATAAAGAGGTGAGGTCCACAGTTGAACTTATGAGGGGCTCTGGAAGTTGGGTGTTTGGGACAATGTCTGTGTAGCAGGGCATATGCTTGCCCTACAACCTACTTTGGACACAAATTTAGCCAATAAGAAAAAATCACAAAAATAAGAAAATGATTGATTTCTGAAGTTGAGGTGGGATATTTTATCCACAAGAAATTTCAACTCCTAAATCCCACCACAAAAATCACATTAATTCCTACAATTTTTTGGTTTTTCTGCTAATGGTTGAGTTTTGACTTTCTGAAAAATCACATGTGTTGACTTATGTGAGATTTGACTGACCCTAGATGATTTAAATTATTGTTTTAACTAAATTTGAGACTAAGTTAAACAAGCTACACAAGATTTGAGCTGGTCTGATGATTATTACCCTTTGAAATTCAAACAGTTATGCAGGATCAAAATAAAAAATTAATTTTGACTTTTCATTAATAAACTACTGATTTGATGTTACAATTACACTATATTAGGCCTAGTGAAGAAATCTAAGCAATCTATAACTACCGAGAACCACAAAAGCACAGTGAAACAAGAAATTCCAAACACCCCTACTAAAACAGTTTAAGAAGGATTGTTAAGCAATGCAAGGTTATAAACTGAGATACCACTAAATACACTTAAACTAACATTAAATAAGTAGAAATGAACAATGATAAATTATAAACAACAACTAGAATTCAATATGGCAGAATATATAAAAATTTGAACTACAATCTTACAAGTTATTTCCACAACTGAGAACCATGATCAAACCAGAATCAAATCTATATTCCTACACTCCCCATGCAGTTCTAACCCAAATGCCAAGCATCTTTTTTCTGCTTCAATATTCTTGAACTCCCATTTTTTTTATTTTTTATTTTCTTTGTATCTTTCTCTTTTCTTTTCTTTTTCTGAGTTTTTGATTTCTTTCACCTTAAAGAGCTTTTTAAAAGATTTAACAAAGATTGTAGAACTATTTAGGATGCACTTTGTTTAAAATAACAAGGAATTTAATACTTGAATGTAAAATATGATTTGGTTGAAGCTGAAAGATCACTTAAATTAAACTGAATATTTGGAATTACAACTGAAAATTACATCTAATTAAAGAAAATTACAAAGGAAAAGATTACATAATTAAGATTACACTAAGGACTGAAAACACAAAAACTAACTAACTCCTTCTCTGCCCTCTCTTTCTTCCTTTTATATGTGGAGATTAGGGTTTTCAGACCCACTTTTGCTATCCCACCCCTAAAATTGACCATTGGATCAATAGAAGTCATCTTGGCCGTTATTCAATTTTTTGCGCCAAATTGGATTTTGTCTGTTTCCCTATAATTGAAGCTAGTTGTGTGATATTGGAGTGTAGTGGTTGTTTGGTTAGGCAAAGGGGGGGGGGAAGTTAGAGTGTTGCAGAGGGTGAAAGGTTTAGGGGTGATGATGGTTTTGGCAGAGGGTTGCATGGATGAGGTGGAAGGAGGGGTTGACCTAGGTTTGACTAGGTATTAAAAACGGGGAGTAGTAATTTGGGGGTGGGCTGGTTTGATTGGGCCAAGGGATTAGGTTAGTGGACTGGGTTGGATTTGGTATTGGGTATTTGTTTTTGTTGTTGGATAATCAAAACCAAGGGTCCGTTTGGTAAGTATCAAATCACAAGGATCATATATGCAATAAACTGAAACTTAAGGGATTGAAAATGTATACTTTTCAAACTTGTTTCAAGGACCAAAGTTGGCACATGTCAATAATCCAAGGACCACAAATAATATTTTCCATTTAAAAATACCCGGGGACCAAAATTGCAAATTTCCAAACTCCGGGGACTAAACTTGTAATTTCACCAATCTTTCATTCCAAGGACTATTTTTGACACATTTTGATTTTCCAAGGACAAAAATTTATTTTCCTTTCAAAAATATCCCATCAGGGACCAAATCTGTCAATTACTGAAACTCCAGGGACTAATTTTGTAAATTTCCAAAACTTTTCCAATTTTTCACCAAAGGACTAAATATGACAATTTTTGATTTCAAAAGGACCTTTGGTGATAATTTCCCATATTTTGAATGACCAGGGACTACTTTTGTAATTTTATGAAAGTTGGGGGACTGAAACTGCCAATTTTGCAAACTTTGTACGTTTTTCATTTGTTTTTGCTCATTTTGCATCTAAAACATATAAAACACAATTTTGAAATATTTTCAGTATTTTGATGCATTACTGAGTGTTTTTGTATGTTTTGCAGTTCAGATTTGACCAAAAATGATGAGTGTTTGAGCACTCATCAATCCCCCACACTAAAATATTGCTAGTCCCTAGCAATAACTGTTTTGAAAACTTGATGGATTTTATACTCTTTACCAAAAGCCATCACTTCTGGAGTAGCCAGGTGTGAGAACTGTGGTACACCTGATAACCGTGTGATTTTGAGTAAACCACCAGCTGTCAACGGATTTGATTAGTCTTTACCAAAAGCCGTTTGCTTCTGGACTAGCCAGCTCTTGATGGAATAGTCAACATCTTGGTGAGCTGATTACCAATTATGGCTTTTCCACGGCCTTTACCACAAGCCATAATCTTGCGGGCTAGCCAACTCATTTGCTTTTGAGGATATGGGGAGTTGAGGAACCATACAATTTTGGGCAAATTGCAAGCCATAAACGGATTTGAGATGTCTTTACCAAGAGTCGTTTGCTCCTGGACTAGCCAATCCCTTTTGTCGGTTAGACAAGGCGGACTGATAACCACAAAAATTTTGAACTTTAGTGAAAAAATTTTGAAATTTTTGGTCAAAAACGGGGGTATTAGATAGTAAAATGTGATAAAATTCGCTAGAATAGCGAAATACCCCCCCCCCCCCCCCCCACACTTAGATTGAATATTGTCCTCAATATTCAAAGTCCCCGCTATTATGCCGACATTTGGAACGTAAAAAGGTAACCTTACAAGCTAAGCGTGGAAAACACCATTTTGTTTTTCACTTCATTTGTAACCATTGTGGGGTAACTCCCCCACACTTAGGGTGAAAACCCTATAAGCATGCTACTGTTTTTGTTTACCGAGTCGCTAGCTTAACTCGACCCCGAATTCATTTGTCCTTGGGGAAGCATGATGTAGAAGAAATAATCTCCATCGGATTTTCATTCAAGATGTTTGGACAAACATTTGAAGCACATGAAAGTTCCACACCGATGAGATATAATCCCAGCTTAAGATAGTATAAACTATAATCGGTGATGCCGGGGTCAAAGATAATGTCTTCATTCCCGAAGGAGTGAAGAACAGGAGAAGTCACCCTGTAGGTGAAGAAAAGGAAGAAAACCAAGATGAAAATCATGATTTGATCATCTTCCTTGAGATCAGGCTCATTAGCCTGAATTTGGATTTCAAGGGTTAAGCTCGTAAACATCCCGGGATGGTTTGTGGGAATTTGCAAATTCTCATGATTGAGTGCGTCTCCCCCCGGGCTATCATACTCCGGAGGAGTCATGATATGAGTGAGTTCACCGAAGAACTCCTCAAAGGTGAATGAGTCATATTCGGGGAGAGAAACTTGAGAAGGAGAAGTGGTACTGCCACTAATCTTCTCTCCCATATGATCAAAAGTAAAGGCTTCAAACTCCGGAATAGGATCGTCGGAGAAAATGTCACTATCCTTAATCGGGTAGGAGATGAAATAGGTTTCATATTGAAAGCCTCAATTTTTGAGATGAGGAAATTGACATTCAATAATTTTGCACGAAGTGCTTCATCCTTGATTTCAGTGTCAATCTCATCATTCTCTTCTTCTAAGCTAACTAGCTCAGAAGGTAATCCTTCCACATGAATGATGTCTCCAGAAGATAAAGAATTTTCATCAGCATGTGAAGTACTAAGCTCGATGTTGGGATTAGAGTTTAAAAGATTTTCAGTTTCTCCCATATCGGCTTCAAGGTCAAGGAGACCATCATCACTTCCCAATGGAAGTGGATTGATGTGAGTAAGTTCATATGTGAACTCCTCAATAAGAGGGGAAACATCAGAATGAGGCAGTGGTGCCTCTTCATACTCAACTTCTCCATAAGATGTGCAATCGTCATTAAAATCGGAGAAAGTCTCAAAATGATCTTTTGGATTTTTAGGGTGAGAAGGTAAATCACACACATGATCAAAAGTCCCCTGTGACTCTCCTGGGATTGGGACAAGGTTCTCAACACTAGACTTTATGAATTCGTCCGATTCCTTTTGAGGAACAGTGCTAAGATGCTCATCCCCCATATTCAGAGAGTGAGTGTGAACTTCGGGTGTGATATCAATAGACTGAGGGAGTTTAGAAGTACTAGCAGTTATGGAATTTTCAAGTTCCATTTGATCAACGGCTAGTGACTTTTTCACGTTATTTTCTCCCTGATTTTCAATGGAAGGAATTACAACTGATGAATCTGATGAATCTTTTTGAATAATAACAATGTTATCTTCATCATCGTCACTGTCATCATCGTCATCATATAGAGCAGCATAGCGAAGATTGGCACGTATTTTAGCCGCTCTTTGCTCAGCAAGTAATTCTTCCATGCTCAATTCGTTTCAAGCATCTCGTTCTTCAGCAAGTAATTCTGCCATTGATTTCTCACGAGAATCTTGAAACGATGTAGTAGCCAACCCCTCCTTAATTTTTTTAAATGCTTCAAGAACCTCATGACAAAGGTCTTGCAGGAATTGAGGGGTTGCTTGGGTCAATTGGTGCTGTGGAGGTTGGTCTTGATACGAAAAGTCGTAATTGTTGCAAGGAAGTGGATTCCCTGTTTGACAATCCGAGCTAAAGTGAGGACCTCCACAATATTCACAACAGTAAGACTGATGTGGCTGTGGGTCGTATGTGCTAGAGTCATAATTGTTATCAGGAAACTGCTCATAGACAAGCGTGTTGCCCGATTGACAATCAGAACTGTAGTGTGGGCCACCACAGTACTCACAACAGTTAAACTGTCGAGTCTGGTTCAGTGAGTTGTATGGATATTGGTCGTAACCAACATTTTGACTATTATAACAATCAAAACCTTGGTGAGGACCTCCACAATACTCACAAGAAATGTTTGGTGTATTTTGATACGAACAATCATTGTGGTTTGGATAATATGATTCTTGCTTGTATGAATGTGATGGGTAATTGGAAAAATTTGGGGAGTCGTTGAATGAGTTCTGATTAGGATCATAAGCATTCCTCGAACCACAAAACAAACAACTCCCGTCTCGAAAATAATTACCACATTGTACACATGTACACCAACGACATGGTAAACCAAAAAGTGGCTCACCACAACCAACACAAGGGATAAAATCCGGAGGTGGGACAAGTGGTGTGCTCTTAGAGCTAGGAATTTCCACCACTTTCGTTATAGTCTCGGGTTTTTGTTTTTGATAAACGTGAAGATTGGGCAAGTCGTTCTTTTCAGTCACTGCCCTAAGGTCTATACGTTTGCTTGACAAACTTTTAACCGTAAACCGTGAAAGGTTAGGATCAATTCTTGACGGTTTAGGAGCAATTGTGAGCTTAGGTTTTTGGATAACCGTAGGTTGGACGTATATAGCACTTTCATGGTTAGAGGAAAGTATAGGGTCCTTTGTCACTTTGGTTTCATGATCTCTTTCCCTCACCAGAGAGGGAATAGGGATCGATGGTCCATCATAATCAACACGACATCTCGATATCTTTGACAAGGCCATAAGTTTTTCAATTTTGCTATTAAAGGCCCTTTGTTCAAAGAAATCGTCATCGAGAGATGCCATTAGAATCAATTACGGGACAAGTGGAAGAAGTTAGAATCAAAAGGATAGAGGGTAAAGGGATGAAGAATCAAAATGGTAGGAGGGTAAAGATGGATATTTTTGGGATTTTTGATAAACATTTTATAAGAAAGAAAATCTTTTTGTGTTTTTGTGTTCGTTGAAAACTAATTTTAAAAAAGTTTTCGGGAATAGTTTTGTTTTTAAAATAAGAAAATATGAACAAAGGATGGTAAATATACAATGAGTGTATATCCAGATTCACTAATCTGTAAAACCGTTTAGAATACGCGCACAACCTCCCCAGCAGCGGCGCCAAAATTTTGATTGGGTCCAAACAGTCAACCTAAATTCACCAAAGGATGGTCAACTAGGTCAAACGTCTCAGACCAAATCTCCGTGGAAGTATAGTGTTTCCCCGGGTCGTTATGTCCCGACGAGGTGTGATGGTAATCAAAACGGGTTTGTGATCGGGTGAATTTGAACAGGAAAAGGGTAATGAAGGTTTTGAATGATTACACTAAGGAAATACGAGTGAAAACGATTAAACACACTATATTAACAATAACGTGAAACCTAATTAACCTAAAACGTAATCTAAAAACTTAAAATCAGAATTTGCTGATAAATAAGCAGAAAAATAAGCCAAACGACTTAAATAGAAGCTATCACTTTATTTATGTTTTTGGTTTTTCTTTATTTTACAAACCACTTTTACTAATGTAACCTAAATTTAAAACGTAAAAGTTATTTCAATAAAAAGCGAGTTAAAATTAAAATAAACGTGAGTGCGCGAAATAAAAAGTGAAATTTATGCTACGCAAACCCTACGGACGTGAAAATAATATTTTTACGATCCTAACGATAAAAGAAATTTTTAGAAAAAAGAAAATTATTCTTTTGACTTTTTAATTATTTATTATTAATTAAAAACTATTTAAATTAAAACTAATTACTAAAAATACTAAACCATTTTGGAAAAGTATGAAAATTTTTCTAAAATTACTTTATACTAACACTAAGCTAAGAAAAATAAGAGAAACCCAAAATGCTTATTAATAAGCAGTTTATAAGCTTAACTAAGTAAATATGCTATTGTACTCCATACTACTATAAGAATAAAATTTGCAATAACTAACCTGAAATGACCCTAGGGCACTTGGTGCATGGCGTGGGTGTTGTGTGTGTGAGCAAGGGGTCCCAGGTTCGACCCTTGCTTTTTGCAAATTTCTTGTTTATTTTCTTTTTTGATTTTTTTCTTTACAAAACTATCTAACAACTGATTACAACTAACTTTTATAAAAGAAAACTTTTTATAACTGGAAAATAAGCTCAGTAAGAGCTTATAAGCTTCACAGTTGAGCTTATGAGCTAGAATGGACTTTTTAGACTTGGAAAAGCTATGAATAAGCTACAAACCAAAAACCAAAATTAAAATAAGCTGTAAACAAGTTTATCTAGCTTAAAATAAACTGAAATAACAACAGAGGTACACAAAATAAGCTGTTAAGCACAATTAAGCAATCCCAATCCACCCACAGATCCACATAGGACTGAAAGGCTTGATAGCAGGCCTAATTTGGGGGTCCAAATAAGCTACAAAACCAAAAATGAGAACTGAACTAGGGGCATGAGCATGTGAGCTTTCCAAAAAGCCAAGGGTCTCAGGTTGGGACCCACAAATGAGCTTATAAAGAGCTTATGAAAAAGCTACAACTTCACTGAATTCTCAGTGGAAGCTGAGAGATGGGATAACTTTCAAGCTCATTTCCACCTTATCAAATAAGCTGAGAGAGCCAAATTTAAGCCTGAACCAACAAGCTTGGTTAATAAGCTTCAAAATAAGCCAGAAATAAAGAGGTGGGGTCCACAGTTGAACTTATGAGGGGCTCTGGAAGTTGGGTGTTTGGGACAATGTCTGTGTAGCAGGGCATATGCTTGCCCTGCAACCTACTTTGGACACAAATTTAGCCAATAAGAAAAAATCACAAAAATAAGAAAATGACTGATTTCTGAAGCTGAGGTGGGATATTTTATCCACAAGAAATTTCAACTCCTAAATCCCACCACAAAAATCACATTAATTCCTACAATTTTTTGGTTTTTCTGCTAATGGTTGAGTTTTGACTTTCTGAAAAATCACATGTGTTGACTTATGTGAGATTTGACTGACCCTAGATGATTTAAATTATTGTTTTAACTAAATTTGAGACTAAGTTAAACAAGCTACACAAGATTTGAGCTGGTCTGATGATTATTACCCTTTGAAATTCAAACAGTTATGCAGGATCAAAATAAAAACTTAATTTTGACTTTTCATTAATAAACTACTGATTTGATGTTACAATTACACTATATTAGGCCTAGTGAAGAAATCTAAGCAATCTATAACTACTGAGAACCACAAAAGCACAGTGAAACAAGCAATTCCAAACACCCCTACTAAAACAATTTAAGAAGGATTGTTAAACAATGCAAGGTTATAAACTGAGATACCACTAAATACACTTAAACTAACATTAAATAAGTAGAAATGAACAATGATAAATTATAAACAACAACTAGAATTCAATATGGCAGAATATATAAAAATTTGAACTACAATCTTACAAGTTATTTCCACAGCTGAGAACCATGATCAAACCAGAATCAAATCTATATTCCTACACTCCCCATGGAGTTCTAACCCAAATGCCAAGCATCTTTGTTCTGCTTCAATATTCTTGAACTCCCTTTTTTTTTTTTTTTTTTTTTTTTTTGATTTTCTTTGTATCTTTCTCTTTTCTTTTCTTTTTCTGAGTTTTTGATTTCTTTCACCTTAAAGAGCTTTTTAAAAGATTTAACAAAGATTGTAGAACTATTTAGGATGCACTTTATTTAAAATAACAAGGAATTTAATACTTGAATGTAAAATATGATTTGGTTGAAGCTGAAAGATCACTTAAATTAAACTGAATATTTGGAATTACAACTGAAAATTACATCTAATTAAAGAAAATTACAAAGGAAAAGATTACATAATTAAGATTACACTAAGGACTGAAAACACAAAAACTAACTAACTCCTTCTCTGCCCTCTCTTTCTTCCTTTTATATGTGGAGATTAGGGTTTTCAGACCCACTTTTGCTATCCCACCCCTAAAATTAACCATTGGATCAATAGAAGTCATCTTGGCCGTTATTCAATTTTTGGCGCCAAATTGGATTTTGTCTGTTTCCCTATAATTGAAGCCAGTTGTGTGATATTGGAGTGTAGTGGTTGTTTGGTTAGGCAAAGGGGGGGGGGGGAAGTTAGAGTGTTGCAGAGGGTGAAAGGTTTAGGGGTGATGATGGTTTTGGCAGAGGGTTGCAGGGATGAGGTGGAAGGAGGGGTTGACCTAGGTTTGACTAGGTATTAAAAACGGGGAGTAGTAATTTAGGGGTGGGCTGGTTTGATTGGGCCAAGGGATTAGGTTAGTGGATTGGGTTGGATTTGGTATTGGGTATTTGTTTTTGTTGTTGGATAATCAAAACCAAGGGTCCGTTTGGTAAATATCAAATCACAAGGACCATATATGCAATAAACTGAAACTTAAGGGACTGAAGATGTATACTTTTCAAACTTGTTTCAAGGACCAAAGTTGGCACATGTCAATAATCCAAGGACCACAAATAATATTTTCCATTTAAAAATACCCGGGGACCAAAATTGCAAATTTCCAAACTCCGGGGACTAAACTTGTAATTTCACCAATCTTTCATTCCAAGGACTATTTTTGACACATTTTGATTTTCCAAGGACAAAAATTTATTTCCCTTTCAAAAATATCCCACCAGGGACCAAATCTGTTAATTACTGAAACTCCAGGGACTAATTTTGTAAATTTCCAAAACTTTTCCAATTTTTCACCAAATGACTAAATATGACAATTTCTGATTTCAAAAGGACCTTTGGTGATAATTTCCCATATTTTGAATGACCAGGGACTAATTTTGTAATTTTATGAAAGTTGGGGGACTGAAACTGCCAATTTTGCAAACTTTGTACGTTTTTCATTTGTTTTTGCTCATTTTGCATCTAAAACATATAAAACACAATTTTGAAATATTTTTAGTATTTTGATGCATTACTGAGTGTTTTTGTATGTTTTGCAGTTCAGATTTGACCAAAAATGATGAGTGTTTGATCACTCATCAATATCCCTTCACCTGTCCGCCTACCTTGCTCGGACACAGTCTCCCCAGCGCATTCACAAGAGTTGTCGATAACAACACTACCACCACATTCCCCTGAACAAGCCGCCACAGAAATCCCAACGAGTCAAATAACACCACCTCCCAGACCAGTGACCCAGAAGAGAAGAAACAGCACGAGCCTCTACAAGTATCCTAGACAAACCGTAAAAGACTGTTAGACAGACCGCCAGCCAAACACCTCAACCACCATTGTCTGAAACACAACCAACACCAACAGAACATGGGCCGACATCAGCAGCAGTTGAACAAGAAGCACCCATGCCTCCACCACCAGCAGTTAACACAGCGGCAACACCCCAACAGGAAGAAGGACCCGGCGTGGCAACAAAACATGAGCCAACAGGTGACCCATTTGGATAAGGCGGCCTCCCAAAAGAAAGCGAAGCACGAATGACCCACCACGATGGCCACTATAGAATGCCACGTAACAAAATCCTATGTACATATATGACTGTCTCAAGTAGGTAACTCTAGGATGCAATTCCTTATATCCAGGATGGATGTCTAGCTATAATCACCTGTAAAACTGCAAGTATAGGTCCAGTAGCCAAGAAAATTGCAAATTTTTGTAACCAGTGGTGCGAACATGCAAGCGTAAGACCGGTAGGGCAAAACTTGCAACCCCATGTAATCAGGCCAACTATAATACAATACATCTATCCAGTTTTCCGCATCCCACAATGTACTAAAGTTCATTACATGCATCTGGTTGCCCTCGCCGCAACGCGGCGGGTTTCTCCTCCTTGTTTAAGTTAATATTGCATGCGTTTATGACATATATATTTAATAGGTAAAATTAATATTATATTTAAAAATTTAATTCAAATCCATTAAGTAATGTTATACGAAATGTTATTTTTAAATTTAGTTCAAATCCATTAAGTAATTTTATTATGTATTTATGTTTCATATTTTGAGTAGAAGCCATTTTGACCCATTAGTAAACCAACCTACGTCATACTTAAGGGTAAATATGTAATGTACGAATATAATCCACAAAAATGTGTAGATTGGCGGGAACACCCTGACTCTGGGTACCTTTTGGCACCAACCATTGTCCATCCCACAAAAAATAGCTCTAGACAACTCTCATGGCCTAGTGGAGCACCAACTGGAGTGAGCCGAGACTCTCGGACTCTTGAGCTATTATCCACAAACTCTCTCCAGTGAGCCCACAAGTAATGTACAAATATAATGTTTTAGCTTATAACTAATACTATCATTTGAAAAACAAAAGTTGTACATCGCATCGCTTTTAAAACAATATGTAATATAAATATCAAATGGAATATTGATATATTATTGATAAGAAAAGAAAAAAAGAAAAACGGTGCGTTGCACAGTCGTAGTATTTACAAAGTTTCACATTGCAATTGATGCATTTAAGAATGTGAAACATTCAGTTACAAGTCAAATGGGTCAAGAAACAAACCCACACAATACTAGTTTGTCAAATGTGCAAGAATTCGGTCCATTTTTAAGCCTATTTATTAGCCTCATATATCATTTTTGTTTTAAGAATGAATAACTAGACTATAGTATATAACAATAATAAACTGAACTATCAATGAGGTCTCATCATGCATTTTGGATCATTTTGGATGTGTTAGACTATTCAACGCATTTCACTAACTTGACCCGTTAAAGATGCATCACAAATGCATCGCAATTAGATCAACGAGTAACATTCAAAGTTTTGTGTCGCATATACAATAGAACAACACAACTTTCCTGAAACCATTGGGGTTTACTGTATACATGAGAGGATTGAGATTAAATATGAGAGGTAATGTTTGAGGTTTTTGTGAGTGAAAAAAATTATAATAAAATAAAAAATAAAAATGTGATGTCATTTTATGTGAGACCTCTAATTTGTTACAAAATAAATTTTCACTCACAAAAATTTCAACATGACCTCTCATGTTAAAAAAGAAATTGAAATGATCCTAATCCATACAAATATTTTCAACCCTTTATTACACACTATAGAAAAGGTCAAACCAATGTTTTAAAACCCTGGTTTTTAATTGACCCAGTCGAGTCGCCGGGTCAACCGGTTGAACCGCCGGGTCAAACCGGTTTTACACCAAAAGAAAAGATTACTCGCATTTAAAGTGAATAAGAGCATGGGGTACGGTGGCGTCGTGGGTGGCGCCATCACCACCAGCCCAACAAAACCGACGGCGCACCGTACCGGTGGTGGCGCCGTCGGTGCTCGCGCCGTACCCACGGCTCAGCGCCATCGACATTTTTTTTTTTGGCTGGAAATAGTGATCTTTTTTTCAAAATGAGAGCATGGTTCCAAAAGATTTCAACGTTAACATGGTTCTTTTATAAAGATTTCAAAAAATAAATAAATAAATAAACTAAAAACTTAATAAAACATTAATTTCATTACATAAACATCATACAAAGTTAACATGGTTACACACGATACAGGAAACAATTAAACACGATACGGAAAACAGAAATAAACGAAATGGAATACTTAACATAAAATATCATTACTCATCGTATCTTTCCCATGCCCTTGTGTTTCTCAGAGTGAACCACACTTGTTGGTAATATAGCTCTCTCCCATAGCGTTCATAATAAATTTGGTTTGCATTGGTGAGACGATTAGTGTCTTGACTAGTACGCTGAAACTCTTTGTAAATAGCATTATATCTACGACATTCAACGTTCATTCTATTCCATTGAGCCGTAATACTATTTTTGTTACAGTGAACACCATTAGTCTGATCGTTAAACTTTCGTGTAACGACATTCTAAAAAGAACGTTCAATCAAAAGGTCTGTAGAATCTTGAACTTCTAGCCATACGATAGCTAGCAAGATTTCTCCTTCCATTGACCAACGATTATTCATTGTGAAGAAAAGTTTTAGATAGTGGTGAAGAGATGTGTGAAGAAAAGTATTAGATGGTGTGTTATTTATAAGGGATTTTTAAAATTTTCAAAATTAAAATTCAGATGAAGAAGCGGGATTTTTTTAAACGTTTAAAATTCAAAATTTGAAATGAATGGGCTGGATTTTTGAGCTTATTTAACACCATTTTAGTTCACACTTAATTCTCACACAATTCACAGATAATTTTCACACATTTCTCTTAGACAATGTCTCACAAAGATTTCTCTCAACAATTTCCAACTCACCGTGACTTCTCCCAACAATTTCCCACTCACCGTGATTTTTCCCAGCAATTCCCAAGTCACCATGACTTTGGCCAGCAATTCCCAAGCTCCAGCATGAATCTGAATGCAATTGCACCCGTGAACACTCCACCGGAAGACATCTTTCCGGTATTCACACCGGATAATGAACCGGTGCCTAATCCACATGTTGTCCAACAACAACCCGATCAACCGGTGAACAATCTACCGGTGGAAAACCAACCCATTTGGAGAGGGTTGACTGATGAAGAATTTTTTGAACAAAATATGCAAGAATTGTTACGTGTTGAAGCAGAGGAAGAAAGGGAAGCAAGAGCTCGTGAGCAGCGAGCAAAAGCCAAACAGGATTGTCGAAACCGTCGAGCAAAATGGCGATGGGCTCAGGGACTTCCACCTGTGCCATCGAGTGAGGATGATTCAAGTGCCTCCTATTCGAGTCAGGAGGGCTACGTGTCGGATGATTCGTTTTATTGAATCGTAGTTTAGTTTAATCGTAGTTTATGTTTAACTATCTTAATTAGTTTGTATTTTTTTTTATTGTGATGTGTGTTTTTTTTATTTGTAATGTTTGTTTTTATTATTAATGAAGTTTATTTAGTTTATAGTGTATATATTTTAATTTAAGTAAAAGAAAAAAAAAAAAATTGGCCGACGGCACCAAAAATTCTGGTGCCAACAGATACCCCTGAAATGTGGTGCCGTGGTGTTTCTGGTGCCATAGAGCTTTTTTACTTACGTGGCAGTACTTTTTGCCCACGGCACCACATTGACGGCACCACTGTACCCAGTGCTCTAAGGAGAAAGACATACCTCATTACTAGTTTTTTGGATAAGAAAAGTAGGTATGCATGATAACAAACTAATATGAATTGTTTTTTGATATCCAACAAAGTCAATCATCTCTTTACTTGTATATTAGAGGAAAATCATTTCAATGAATACCGTATATAAACCATCACATTAAAGTGTATACAGTGTTGTATATGTGTTGAGTCAAACACATACACTTGCTTCACTGTATACAAAAATGAACATTGTTTTGTATGGTTCAAACACATACACTTTATAATCACATTAAAGTGTATAGAGTGTTTATTCACCGGGTACACTCTCTTTAACGAAGAAGAAGAAGAAGGAAAAAAAAAGTGTATGGAGACTGGAGTGTTGAGGATTCGTCTATGGTTTGAAGTTTTGAACCATCACATTAAAGTATACGAGGTGGGCGCCGGTCGCCGCGTTGCGGCGAGGCGTCGTTTACCTGCAACCTTTTTTTTAGCGGGAGGAGATACCAATTGTGTACTGGTATGAGTAATTCAAAAAGTGATACGGGCAAATCATATAGAACTTGAAATAAAATGCACGACTTTGAATAAATAGTCGAGATCGTGAATTCTTGTTTCATCTTCTTAAACAGCATTGCAACTAATCCAGTGACTCTTATCATGCAAGTTACTAAGATAATTTAGGCGAATCATGTAAGTAAACAAAGTCCCAAAAGAAAGCAAAAAAGATAGATATAACAGGCTAGCATTCACCTCATGTACATATCAACAACAGTCAGTTGCATCTAAATTTTAACACTAATTCATGCAAACCCACTTACTGTTGATGGTACCTCTTATGTAAACCCTAATTTCCAGAGCCATTATTTGTTAATTCATTCGTTAGTTCCCAATATCTTCAGTCGCATATATTCTTTTTCTAGTATGTATTCTTTCCGTTAGCAAGAGTTGCTGTATGGCTGTTCTTTGCATATATTACAACACGGGTGCTGGCCGTTGCCGCAATGCTTGTTGTGACTACAGACGTCGAGTACTGAAGGAACTTTACAAGTGTCTGCAAAACATATATCATCGATTAATAACTTGATTGTACTACGTATGGGTGTAAAACAGATACCGTCAATTGTTTTTGTTGGAGTGTTGATATGTTAAATAACCCCTAAATAGTAAATAAACAGTAACTTTCGCTGCAACTAATCCTAAACTGGTTAATCTTAAATGGTAACCGGAATCAGTTATTATACCAAGTAAAAAGTTATCATCTGCGACCTGAACCACAGTAATCAAATAATCATTCTCGAATCCACCACGAAACTTTATACAATTAAAATGATATGACCCGAGCCTAAAGTATTATATCTGTTCTTTGACATTTAATGGGGTAAGAAAACATTTTTTTAAAATGTTGGTTATGCCTTATGAAGCATCTAAGCAGATTACGAAACATAGAGATATAGAACATATAGCCATATAGGGTTGATCAAAAGCTATCAAAGTGAACCAACTCTTGACTGTGATTAATGTGCAAAGTTTTCTATATCAGTAATTTGAAGTCTTTTCAATCCCGACATACTGCCACGGGCACAACTTACTCCGATCATCGTTTTAATTCTAATCTAAAAACTTGAAGGAAGAAAAAAAAAGTTTCTGTATGAGAACTTACCTACACCCAGTGAAGTTCAAGAGTTGACAATACTGTTAACATCTTTGCAGTTGTCGACATCCACCCATGAAATCCTGCAAAGTCATGTTTTAACATAAAAAACATGTAAATTTGAGGTGGCAAATTGGACGGGTTGACAGGTCGAGTAACCAACCAAACAGCTGACTTTGGTATGGATCGAGCCAAGTTTGAATTTTACGATCTCTATAAATAAGCAGGGTGTTAAAGATGATCACAAAAGTTGATTTATTTCAAAAGTTCACCTAAAAGGGTAGTCGGTCAAGTTGACTGAACGGATTGTAAGCAACAACTTCAAACTATTTTGACCCGTTTTCAAAATATCACTTCTAATTCAAGATCCATATCTGACATCGAATCCAATTTATCTTCTTATAGATTATGAGACAGTAAAGGGATACAACATGGTTTACCTCTTTTGGAAGGTCGTCACTCGAATATTGGGACAACTTAACCATTGCCTCCTGTCCATGCCATCATGGAATGACCATATGATTATCTTTATATCTCAACCATTTGTTTTGTAATCAACATAAAAGTCATAACATCAATACTCAAATATAGATTTACAAAATAAAAAAACCAAAACAAATGACACTCACCAGTACACCGCACGTAGATGTTACACCAGATGCAGGTTCGAGAATATCCAAGATAACTCAGATAATGAATCTTCTTTTTCTGGGCCTAACGAATAAGCAAGTGTCCAAAAATCCACAAATCAAATAGTTTCATCTTTCACAAATCATCAAAAACCCACAAATCATATCAATAATCAAAGACAAAAAAAAAAGTCCAACATTTAAAACAAACACAAACCTATAACTGCACACTGAGATTTGTCAAAATCCTGTCATTAACCCATATGAATATACGGCAAACCTGCAAAATCAAAATACGAAAACTCAATCCGAAAAGCAATAACTGTATCGCAAAAGAAAAAAATGAAACGGTAAGTTAACTACAATGAAAACGGCGCTGCAAGCCTTGCCGGAAAACAATTTTGGCGTCTGAGTAATATTCCGGCACCAAATACATCAAAAAGTCAAAACCCTACTTTTTTCCGTCAATAAACTGCTACTTAATCTCAAAGCACAAAAAACAAACGTAACAATCAAACCCTAAGAGTTCCGCTTTCATGTATTGATTTGACCATGTGCGGCTTTGATGACACTGGAGAAGACGTGGACGGTTTTGGAATTTGCTGGTTTATGTTATACTTATCTGTGAAGAATTAGAAGACGGGCCAAAACATTGGGCATGGATTTATATGATGGACCAAAAATGAGCCAACATCACACGAACCACAAATACTATAACAAAATTGCACAGGTAAGAAGAGTACCCCAATGTTCGGAAAGGAAGTCAGATACCTTTCTCTCGTAAGGCAGACCATTACTGAAATTAAGCATTTCCGGGGCAGCAGCCTTATGGTACTTCTTACCCACTGCCTCTATCTTTGCTTCTAAACCCTCTCCTGCTTTGATTGGTTTGTACACATTTTCCACCTTCTCTTTAGCACACTCCATTGTCCCTTTACTTTCCGCGTTCGCCTTCTAAATCGGCTGCCACATGGTTGCCTAGTTTAGAACATATAAGCACGTGCACTATGATGAGTATACCTTGGGCTTGCAGTCTCCGCTATCATCTGCAGCCACCATGAAGTTCAGTGCACTGTATTTGTAAATTTTAATAGCAGCAGGTCTGACAAAAAAGTTGCAAACAGTTTCTTGTCAAAGCATCAACCTTCTAAAACTTTTTATTCAAAGTTCTAAGTTATTACTGTATTATGTTAAAGTTTATATTCATAATACGATGTATATACTAAGAAGGAAATTCTCATTTACCTTTACCTCAAGCTTTTGCTGATGTCATATGCTCAGTTTCAGTATGACGGGCCAACAAAAGAGCAACAAATATCGTTGTTGTGGCTGCCTTCTTTTTGCTTACATTTCAGGTACAAGCGCTATGTCTGAACCAACCTTTGCTGACAAAGATAACCGTTACTAAATTCATAAATTAATATTAAAGGCCTATTTTTTCCGTGTTCATGTACCTAGACAGTAGCATCTGTTGCAATCGGTCTACAGCGTGTTCTTAATTTATCCAAAGGCGCGAAAGTATCCCGATAAGCCCATGGCCACAACAACGCTGTATAAGATTAAATATAGTTAGAAAGCAGTAGAAATACAGAACAACTTAAAAAAATATATGGATACCAACTAAAGGGTGCTTAGATATGTGCGGTTAAGGCTAATAGTTTACATATGACAACTTAAATTTCAATACAGTTAGTTTTCAATATTTGGTCCCTGATCAACATGTACCAGGTGAATTTGTTTCCATGTGGGCAAGGCTACATGTTCTCGAGTCTTTTCTTCCTACTGGGACATGCCAATACGGGACACAACCGGCGCCGACAATGACAACCATTACTAAAGCTCTATTTTATTTTATGTTCGTGTACCAGGAGAGTAGCAAAACATCAGCTGATGAACTCTTTTAGGCTACTTCGTGTCCTTTAGCACCACCAATCTGAAAGAACCCTATACCAATATTTCATAAAAACTCAAAATGGCAAAATGAGCATGTAAATCATATAATATTGTAAACTATAGCAACTATCCATATATAAAAATATAAATTTTTTTTGTTTTTATAGAAAATGATGTAAGAAAACAGCTATTCGAGTCTAAACGCGTACCAAGCTCACCTCCAAAGTACTTTCAAAGGTTAAGTCGACATAAACAATTGTCCAAAAGATGTACAAAAATAATTGGTCACATGACCTTGGGACGCAGAATGTTTGCACCAATCATTCTTGTGTGACATACTATAACTCGCCTTTGCTCTTTCATTCATATCTAAAACAACAATAACTATAAGGATATTAGTGTAAGTTTAGCCGCACTTCATATGTTGTTTCATCGAAAAAAAGATGTTTAATATTCACAAAGGTACGACGTAATTGTATTTGTATCTATTGGTTAAGTTTCCTGTAGCCAATGATTGTATGGTCCTGTTGGTTTGACGCGAGTAACTGGACCGATTCTGCACCGACTCATTTATCCTGCCAAAATAATAGAATGGTAAAGGCTATTCATACATAAATGATCAGCTATATGACATATATCAGAAATTCGGAATTTTAAGTAAGTAGCTTACTTTTAGTAATAGGATGCCTGGGTATATTATTCATATGATTAGCAAGTAGGCCATCGATCGACGCATGTTTAACACCAACAGCAATCTCAGCTGCAGCATGATTTCTCAAGAACCCATCGTAACTACTAAAAGATAAACCAATGTGAGATAACAGTGGCTCATCAAAAGATAAAACCTCGGGCAACTAAACCTACCCAATAATAACAAAATATTTTTTGTTTTTTAACATCAAAAATAGTTTATGCAAATGAGATCTAACCTTTCACCGAACTCCAAGAGCCTGTTAACTCGATGAACGTCGCCTCGAACTCGTTTATCCATCGACAATGAGACCAATAGTTGTTCCACAACAGCCACTGGCACATTAACCTCCTGGACAATAACAGTTTCAGTAAAGAGTAAAGACATATATGTATGTATCTATGTGTACATGACAAACTTTTTATAAAAAGATTATCAAACTTGTAACTTCACTACTTCTAACTAAGATATTTCATCAAACATAGTATACGCATATTCTAAAATCTTAATGACTACCAAAAAGCAAACCCGCATCAAACATCCAAATCTAAATTAACTAAAACAATCAAGGAACAGAACTTTAAAACAGAATCATCAAAGACCCATAAATGATATCAATAGTCAAGCAAAAAAAAAGTAAAAACTACAACACAATAATCAGAGTACATACCTTTTGAGTATGTTTATTTTTGGCTAAGTAATTTTGATAAGCCATTTTTAGAGATCTTGTTGTTGTTGTTTTTTTAAGAATCGGTCTTTTATCGAATATCATTCTTCCCACTTAATCTCTTCACATCCATCGCCAGCGTTATCATTTATGGGTCTTTGATGATTCACCGTCACCAACACCGTGTGCGTCACCATCTTGTATGACCTCGTTCTAGCTTTGAGCAACCCTGCATCTTCTTTGTGATTAGGTATGATTTTGTGTGTTGACAAGCTAGTAACTAAAAAAGATGCAAAGCAAATCGGCGAGACGAATGTCAGTAGTTCCAGAAGAAGATAAGTATCAGAACCAAGGCGGTGGCAGCGTTAATATCGAAGGTAAAAAAATATGGGGAAAGAAAACCCGGCATGTTACTGGACCTGGACAAACCTAATGGGCCAGGCGAAACAGTGGCAGCCCAAAACGACAGTGTGTGTGTCGTTTAATCCCCTGAAATTATATATATAGTAATGTGGTGACTGGTGAGTCAAAAATGAACACTGTATAGAACAAACCATCACATACACTCAGCACTCACTTCAATCATTCTTGACTCATCCATCAACACTCATCATCCCCAAAACAACCCTTGTATAATTTCCCTTTTCTCATCTCTTTTCAGTTTAACAAAACACAAACTCACAAATCAAAGATCCCACTTAAAAGGAACCTCATTTTCATCCACCACTCATCATCCCCACAAAGATGGATCCACATCATGCCAACGTACAAGAAATTGAAACTCTAGTCGATTGATCTCTAACAAGATTAGCAAGTGTATGGTTCAACTACACATCGAACATGTCCAATACATCATCTGATGTTAGATTTTTTTTGAGCAAACATCTGATGTTAGATCATTTTCTCATTTTCCTTTGATATGTGTTGAACAGGCCAGTTTCCAGTCCGGCGGTTTGACCCGGGTCAACCATAACCCGGCGGTTCAATCCGATTCGAGTTTCAGTGAAAACCCGGCTCGCAACAGCCCGGTCATCACTCCGGTTCTGGTTTAACCGGTTCAACCGGCCGGGTCAAACCGATTTTTAAAACATTGGGTCAAACAATCCTACTATGTATTATTTAAGATAGACGCCACACGTATTCTACACCTGTATAGAAATGAAGTTACGGTTTGTCCTCATGTTTAGCCTCGTAATCATCCATCGCTGCTTTTAATTGTTTCTGAACTTATGGGCTGGCCCCACGTTTAGACTCGTAATCCTTCACTGCTTCTTTGATTGCATCCTCGGCAAGCATACTGCAGTGGAGTTCGACAGGAGGAAGGGACAGATGTTTTGCAATCTCTCTGCATAATTGTTATAGAGTATTAAGATAGTATGGTTCAGATCCACAAATTGCATGCCAATATGCAACAACTATCATATATGTGAAGGGATATAAAACTTGACCAGACTTCCAATTAATTTAGATGTCCACCCAAGTGTGTGGTCTAAGTTCATTTATTCCCATGCAAACCAAAAACATGTTGAACATAGTTACAGAGAAAATGGACATTTTTTAGCCATTCAGCATGTTTTTGGTTGAAACTGGAATAAGCGAAACCACCTAGATATACTTGATTGGCCAATAAATAATTTTTTCATAAAGGTATTCAGCAGATAAGATATTCAATAGATAGTATGCATTTAAAATACGCTTTGGGCGTATAGACTCATTTCCTTTTTAGCTATTTTCTTCAAAATTCAAAACGTATATTCACATGTAACGAATTAAAATGGCCACATAAAAGTAACTATTGCATAGGTATGATAAATGTCAAGCACAAATAATAGTTGAATAACTTACGTGTTCTTGATGGTGACTACTTCTTCCATCTGTTTTCCCTTGCCCCATTCGGTTGCTGAAACGTAATACATCAGATATGAACACTAAGAACAGTTATTGTTTCTTCAATACTACAATATAATTCTTATTAATATGGACCACAAAACCTTTTTGTGAACCAACTCATACATTTTTACTGAAAAGTGATTGATGGTTAATTGATTTGTATTTCCTTGTTCCTCACTGAATGAAGTACACGATACATATACAGGTTTACAAGGAGTTATTTTTAGTAAATAGGCAATCATAGGCAATCACCCCCTAATCTATGCCTAATCACCTTTAATGTATACAACTAATCATCCTTATCTAATTTGTTGTACAGCTCTACATGCATAGTTATCCCTTTGATTGTACAACTCGATATGAATGAGGTAATGTAGATTAATACTCCCCCGCAGTTGGAGCGGGAGGAATCCGAACGTTCAAACAGGATCTAAAATCTTCAAATAAAGTTGAAGAAAGTCCTTTGGTGAAGATATTTGCGTACTGATAGCGAGAGGGTACATGGAGAACAAGAACATGACCAGCAGTAACCATGGAACGGACAAAATGAATATCAATCTCAATATGTTTGGTCCGTTGATGTTGAACAGGATTGGCAGACAAATAGATGGCACTAACATTATCACAGTAGACAAGAGTGGCAGTAGAAAGACGAGAATGCAGCTCACGAAGAAGGTTACAAAGCCAGACAGTCTCAGCTACAATATTAGCCACACCCCGCTACTCGGCTTCGGCACTAGACCGGGAGATGGTTTGCTGTCTATTGGAAGACCAAGAAAGTAGGTTATCGCCCAGAAAAACACAATATCCCGAAATAGACCGTCGTGTGGATGGGCAACCCGCCCAATCTGCATCTTTATATGTCACAACCCCAAAATCGGCTCCAGCGGAAGCTTACATGTAGCTGGGGTGTAACTCAATTGGTATCACGACACAAGTACAAAAATGGGTTTCATTTCAATCATTTAGAATAAAATCGTTTAACCAAAAGTATTGAATTTACATCGTTAAAGTAGTGCGGAATTAGGCCCTTAAAATATAGATTAAAACGGTCCCCAAATGAATATCAGAGTCTTCTATGACCATGCCATGCCGTGCCAACACCTCCAGTAGCGTGCCATTGGTTAATACCTGAAAATACATGCTAAAGCGTCAACACGAGGTTGGTGAGTTTATAGAGTTTAGTGAAAAATTATGTAATGTAAAACATTTGAATGAAGGTTTCCCAGCAAAGGCATCATAAATCGACTCAGTTCCAAGTCCCACCCATACAAGACTTGTAACCTGTGTGTTTACAACCCATTGCCAAAATATGATTTGATTTATGTGAACAAAAGTAATATTTGTATCTAGATTCAAACATAAGTATAGCAATACCGCTATATAAACAATTCTTGAGAATGAGGTCATATAAACAATCAACAATAATGTTGGTGAGAAATCATAGGTTTATGAGTTAAATCGTATGTACACTAGCCATAAGTATAAAGTAAGGTGACAAGATGTCAAAATAATGCTACATTGGCTCTTAAGCTCATGACCCTGAAGCTAGACATAATTTGAATTGGCCCCAACCGAGTGTTTACCAGACACTCAAATTTGACTCAAATGAAATGCGTCCGTTTTCTGTTGAAGTGACCAAACACAGACGGGGGAGTTACCCCCAATAGATCTATCCACTCACTCTCACTTACGCATAATTAACAGTCTATGATAATAAAGGGGACTTAAAATGATAATAAGGTAACTTAAGCAATATATGGAATTTGATACTTTTGCACGTACAAAAATAATTGATGCAATACATATTCTCCCCTGTGGGATTTGAAATCAAAATATTGAATTGAAAACGGGTTATGAAAACTCACAGAAATATGCAAATTGTTGAGGATACTAATGAATGTATGAAACAAGTATTTAAGCATGTATCTCCCCCAAAAAGTTTACGAAACAATTAAAAGAGTAGGGGCTATGACTCACCTGGTGCGATAGCTAGGAAGACAAAAGTGAATACACGAAATGAGGCACGATCTCTAACCGCAACCTAATATGAATGATAGGTTCTAATGTAAGAAATGAAATGATGCTACATGATGAGGCGAAAAATGATCCATTTTTAGGGGGTCATTTAAGCCGGAATTGGAATTTATTTGATCAAATATTGCCCTAAATCGTTCCATTTGTGATTTTAGGTACTTTTGGAGTGAATTCTGGAAAAGGAAGCATTTTGGACGTTTTTAGAGCATAAAGGTGAAGAAAACGGCAAAGTCTTAATTTTCCTTGCTGGGAACAGTACCTGACGGCGTCAAGAGCAAAAAGATGACGGTGTCAAGAGTAAAAATGGTGACGGCCCAGTGAAAACGTGACGGCGTCAAATCAGGGCCGTCAAGAGTAAAAGTGGTGACGGCCCAGAGCAGCAATACACATGACGGCGTCAGATCTGGTTCTAGGCAGTCCGAGAATAATATGGGCGGCGGGATGACGGCGTCAGAACTTTCATCTTGACGCCGTCACCTTAGGAAATCTATATATAGTTTTTGTTATTTTCATTCAAAGAGAGGAGAATTTTAGGGTCGAACTTAATAAACCCTAGCTCGTTTGTAACAGTATTTTCAAGGGATTTCATCCCTTGAAACCCTTCATGTTCAATTGAGATAAGTTTCCTTTCAATTCATTCAATATGTCTATGTGTTGTTTGAATATATCTTACGCTTGTCTTGATTTTAACATGTTAGGCTAGATCTTTTGTGTGTTTGCTTAGATGTAATGAAACCTAGATGTTGATTATAGGTTGATTGCTTGTTTATAGTTGTAATGGATGAATGTATTCGATGTTAGGCTTAAGAAAACTGGCAGATCTCCATTGTGTAACTTGCTTGAACGTCTTAAGAAACATGAACCAGTGTGTACTAAGTTTTTATGGTTGTATTTAATGCATGAGCGAATTCTAGTGATCCCATGTTAGGAGCTTCTTGCAGGCTCAACATAGGAGTGAAGTAGGAGCTTATAAAGATGGGGAAGTACGTACGCCACCCCACAATTGGTATTAAGGAATATAACCCGTCATCCACGCAACTGTAACAAACAATTAACCTGTAAAAGATATCTAGGGAGTAGTGAAATCTAAGTAAACACAATTCTCCCAATTACTGTTTACACCACTAGTTTAATTAGCTTTATTTACATTTCTGTTATTTTGTTTTGATTGCATCTTAGTTATTGGGTTAGTTGACTAGCAACTAATTCCGCCCACTCTTCCAAAACCCGAGATTTTACTTGCTTTTCATAAAATATAAAAATACAAAAAGAATCATCCCTCACCTCTAGACCTAGTTTTTAGGCTTTCTAATCCTAGCGACACTATTCCTGAGTTGAACGATCAATCCCCCGGTACTTGTCACTATACTATACTACAACGATCAGGTACACTGCCTGGTGGGGGTTGTAAGCTTCTCGAGATCCCTTGAGTGGTAAAGCCTGGTGCAATTCCCACGCATCAAGTTTTTGGCGCCGCAGCCCGGGGAATAGTTATTGTCTAGGTTAGAATTTCTTTTTATTAGGTCTACTTACTAGAATCCTTTCTAGTGAGATTTTTATTTTTATTTTTATAAGATTCCTTTAGTCTATCCTTTTCTTTGTGCCCTTTGTTTGTAAATCCATTTTCATTTATCTTCATGGCGGATGAGATTCCATTTAGATCATTAACAATAGAGGAACAATTAGTTTACTCGGATAGATTTGCTTCCTGTTGTTCCAATGAATTTTTAAGTGATCTTAGCTATATACAAGAGGAGATGGGTCTAAAGTTTGATAGGTTTGATGAGTTATGAGCATGTGTGGCCTATATTAAACAATCATTGTTAGGATCAATTCCTTTTAGTAAGACCCTTAGGAAAATTTTTGAGGAAAGCCTCCTAATCGTGAACAATGAGTTCAATGAATTGATGGGTTTGTATACATCACAACTTGAGGAAACAATTAAGGAGGATTTAGCCGAACATGATCATATTAAGCAAAAAGATGAATCCTTTAGGCAAATTGAACATTGTAATCAAGTTATTGAGGAAGGTTCTTATGAATCAGACTTAGAACTTGAAATGGCTAGAGAAGGATTTGAGATACTTAGGAACATGTTTTGGTTAGATTCTACTAAAACACGTGATGATGATATAGGTGATGTTGAGAAAAGGAAGGATGAGGTAAATAACACAAAACTATAAAGTACCCCACAACTCCCACCATCACTTGAGGAATACACACCACCCGTGACTTATCCGAAAGAAGCAGAAGAGACTATAGGAGCCCTGATAGAAGTAGAGCCCTTAGACCAAACACAACTAAATGAAATAGGTTTGAATACTTGTAGTCACAACCTTTCTCTTAGTTCTAAGGAAGTTCCTAGTTTTGATGAACCGGAGCCTCAACCAAAACCGTTACCTAATCTTCCATCTTTAGATGTGAATTTAGGAATTGAAAAAGGTCCCGATCCACCCATCAAACCATATAGTCCGGGTAGTCTTGGGATAAAGGTAGTAGACTCTAAGCCTTCTAGAGAGGAAGCTGACACAGGAGTGGAATATGACCTTACATGCTTACATCACCCATTCATGATTGATCATAAGAAACATTATGGGTTTAAGCCGGGTTTATTAAGTCAAGACGGATCCCCAACTAGTAGTCTCTTGAAGTTGATAGAAAATGATCCCTTTCTAGGAGAAAATCTTAATCCACCCATTAACCCGATTGAATTAGGTAAGGTTATGATGATAGGGGCACACCCCTTTGAGCATATAATTCATCCACCACTCTTTCCTCACGAAGCACATTTCCACTGAGGTGGTGTGTATCGCTACTTTCACCCGCACTTAATTCAAAGTGTAGGGAAAACCTCCCCTATTTCCGTTAAATAAGGGTAGAGTCAAACTCGTGACTCGAACAAAAACAAGCGCTTATTGGGAGGCAACCTAAGCTTTATTTATTTATTTGTTTGTTTGTTTATTTGATTTTATTTGTTTCTGTATGCATGTTTTATTTTTGTTGTTTGTGGCTCATATTTCAAAGTAAATTGTGAAAATGCTTTATTTTGTTTTTAACTTCGTCTTAATTGCATATAAAGGTATTTTGCAAAAGATAAGTGTAAGGGAGATCCAAATTTGTTTATAAGAACGAAATTGAGCATGAACCATAACAATATTAAATGAACATGTGTATTAGTAATTGTTTGAGTCAAATGCTTGTATCGAGTCATAATGATGTTTTGCAGGATTTTCCAGGAAGAAAGGCATAAGTTTTCCAGAAATTTTCTAGAAACTTAACGTAAGAATTTCTGCAGATCACTTCTGACGGCGTCAGGAAGAAATTCCTGACGGCGTCATGTGTAAAATTCTGGAAATTTTGCTAGTTTTGTTTTTCTAACGGAGTCTTAAAGTTTTTGTTAAATCTTTAGTTTTATAATCTCCAAGAAATCTGCAAACATTCATTCCACAAGCATTATATCTTACTTTGCTTTCTAGGATTTGTTAGCATATATAGATTGCCGCCAATTTTACGCGAGGTTACCTTGTTTGTTTTCTCAGGTTTAACAGGTTATGTATGACAAGAAGATGATTTATATTCTGGAAGGGAAGCTTTGATTGTTCATTTTCTTGGAGGAAGATCTAACCTTGTTACTACACTATCCATACGGAGCGAATCAGGGGAGTATTTGATTTCATTCTTTTACCTATTTCACTTTTACATTCTTTAATTGAACATTGGGGACAATGTTCATCCTAAGTGTAAGGGGAGGGTAAATGATGATACCTTATAGATAAACTTGCACTTGAGTTTGTTTGATGGTAGGTGTGTAATAAAACTATGAGAAGTACTTGCTAGTGTAATTTTAGCGCCAAATTTAAAATTTTTTACAACATTTAGGAGTGAAACTTTAGCCTTAGCAAGCGTCTCATGGATAGGAGATCGTATGACTAGTACAAAACCGTACTGATGAGGTGAAAAATGATCCGTTTTTAGGGGGTCATTTAAGCCCGAATCCGACTTTATTTGATCAAATATTGCCCTAAATCGTTCCTTTTGTGATTTTAGGTACTTAGAGAGTGAATTCTGGAAAAGAAGCCATTTTGGACGTTTTTGGAGCATAAAAGTGAAGAAAACGGCAAAGTCTCAATTTTCCATGCTGGGAACAGTAGGTGACGGCGTCAAGAGTACCACCCTGACGGCGTCAAACATCAAGAATAAAAATCCGTAGTTCATGAAGGCGTCAAGAGTCATCCTGACGGCGTCAAAGTCCCAAGAATAAAATACCGTGGTTGATGACGGCGTCACATAGGCCGTCATAAGTAGATCAAGGCCGTCCGAAGAAGTATTTGATGGCGAGGTTACGGCGTCACATTGTTGTCTTGACGCCGTCAGACCTATTTTCCTATATATAGTTTTCTAGTTTTTCACATTAAAGAGAGAAGTTTTGGAGAAACCCTAAAGACGAATTTGGTGCAACTTTTACAGGTTTTTCAAGGGTTCCAAACCCTTGATACCTTGCATTGTAATTGAGATAAGTGTTCTTCTAATTCAATCAATATGTCTATGTGTTGGTTGTCTATATCTTGTTCTTGTCTCAATTCCATTATGCTAGGCTAGATTTTCTTTGTGTTTGCTTAGATCTAATGAAACCTAGATATTGATTATGTGTTGATTACTTGTCTATTCTTGTCTTGGATGAATGATTTTATATGTTAGGCTTAAGAAAACTGGCAGATCTCCAAATGGTAACATGCTTGAACGTCTTAAGAAACATGAACCGAGGCGTACTAGGTCTTTATTGGTTGTATTTAATGCATGAGCCACTGTTTACAATCCCTATAGTTGTGCTGGGTCATGGTGTAGGAGGAGATAAGAGCTCATAGAATTGGGGAGTTATGTATGCCACCCCATGAATGGTATTAAGGAATACGATCCGTCATCCATACAATTATAACAAGTAATTAACGTGTAAAAGATATCTAGGGAGTAGTGAAGTCTAAGTAAACACATTTTCTCCAATTACTGCTCACAACCTTAGTATAAATTAGTTTATTTTCATTTTTAGTATTTTATTTTGATTGCATCTTAGTTTTGGGTTAGTTGAATAGCAACTAATTCCGCCCACTCTTTCAAAAACCCGAGATTTTACTTGCTTTCCATAAAACATAAAAACACAAAAATAATCATCCCTCACCTTTAGAACTAGTAATTAGGCTTTCTAATCCTAGCGACATTATTCCTAAGCTGAACGATCAATCCCCCGGTACTTGTCACTATACTATACTACAACGATCAGGTACACTGCCCTTCTCGAGATCCCTCGAGAGGTAAAGCCTGTTGCGATTCCCACGCATCAAGTTTTTGGCGCCGCAGCCCGGGGAATAGTTATTGTCTAGGTTAGAATTTCTTTTTTATTAGGTCTACTTGCTAGATTCCTTTCTAGTAAGATTTTATTTTTATTTTTAGGTCTTCTTTAGTCTATCTTATTTCTTCGTGTCTTTGTTCGTAACTCTTCACCGTCCGCCATCATGGCGACCAACGAATTCTCCAACCTTAGGATCACTAGGAGTCATAGTACCACTAGAGACCTTGTCTTGCCTTATGCAGAACCCGAAAGAGAAATGTGTAGGTTAAGACGAACTCACTCAACTCCTGAACCATCCAGCATTGCTATCGACTTTGATGCACCTCTTTCTGAGGAAAATTCAGAAAATCACATCACAACCCCTAGCTCCCACAACGAGATGAGTACCCCTATAATACCTCCTCCTAAGCGTCTCAAGGACTACTCTTCCCCAACTCCTCGTGGCTTTTCAAATGCCATTGTTTACCCAAACGAACCCACCAACGAGGTCTTGCATGCAAACGATGTTTGGCTGGTCAAAAGTGTGTGTAAGTTCCACAGACTTGATGAGGAAAATCCAATCCAACACATCAAGGACTTCCTGAAAATAGTGGACACCATCCATACGGATGGGGCTACTAGAAACACATCCCGATTGCGATTCTTTCCTTTCACCTTATACGAAAAAGCCCAAGAATGGTATGACAAACTCCCTTCCGAATCTATTTTCACATGGGAGCAACTCATATCCAAGTTCTATGAGAAGTTCTTTCCACCTGGAAAAACCTCAGCATTTAGAGATAGGATCCTTCGTTTCCGGATGGGGAAGGATGAACCCTTCCATAAATCGTGGACTAGATTCAAAGATTTAATAAGACAAGTTCCACATCATGGCATTGAACTTTGGCTCTTGGTCCAAATCTTTTACGAAAATATCTCCTCTAATGACCGGAACGGAATTAACCAATCTAGGAAAGGAAGATTGGCCAATCTTAGTGCCGAAGAAGGATGGGATGGGATAGGATTGAAGAATATGCTCAAAATCAGGATGACACTTGGGATGAACCTGAGTCGACTGTCAGCATTTCTGAGATCACCTCGGATCGGTTGAGCAAAATTCACAAAAGAGTGGATTACCTAGATGGATCGCAATTACCTAAACTGCTGTCGAATCCTTACTTAATCTGCGATTACTGTGGAGGCCCGCATGAGGTAGAAGAATGCGGAGGAGCAGCCATAACTGAACATGCATGTTTGTCAGGAGGGGACATTTATGCTGATCCCTCCCTTTTGCCCTTCTACCAAAATGACGATTACACCCTTTGGGGAAATCTGGTAAAGAGAAGAGAAGGGGAGGAAGGCCCTGAATTCAAAATCAGGAGCAATTTCGAAGATGACCTTGGTCACTTCACTCAAGAAAAAGACTTGCAAATGAAAGGGCTTAATGAGCTTTTCGACGAGCAGCAGGAGGGTATTGGAGAATTTTTCAACAAGCTTAACTCAGCCCTAGATAACTTCCAAACGCCATTAGAAAGAAAGAATGACCCCATGCTCGCGATAACCACACGAGCTGGAACGACAACCAAGGACCCTCCTTACCCAAACTCGTCCCCCGTCACCCCCGATCCAAACAAACCTGGGGAGGAGGAGCAGGAGGTCGGCATTGGCACCCCAGACCGACCGCCCGTAACGATCCCTTCCCCATCGGCCCTTCCTAACCCACCTGTGAGACTTCCATTCCCATCCCGGTTAAGGAATCAGAAAACTGAGAATGATAACAAGAGGTTCTTGTCATACCTAAAAGACTCAGTTGTCACCATACCTCTCCTTCATGCTTGCTATCACATGCCAAAGTATAGCACATACTTCAAAAAGCTGCTCGCTAACAGGAAGAAACTCGAGGGTCTTGTGACCCTGGGGGAGGAATGCTCAGTGGTAACCCATCGAGGGCTACCAAAGAAGGTAGACGATCCGGGCAGTTTCACCTTGCCTTGCTCAATAGGACCTCTATCAATCAAGAATGCTCTTGCCGATTTGGGCGCGAGTATCAATCTCATGCCCCACTCTATGTTCTGTAAACTAGGATATTCTGGATTGAAGTCTACCCGTATGAACATCCAACTAGCCGATAGATCAGTCAAGTACCCCGTAGGGATATGCGAGAATGTGCTAGTCAAAGTTGGGAAATTCAAATTCCCGGTCGACTTCGTAATCCTGGATATGGAGGAGGATGACTTGGTACCTATCATCTTAGGTAGACCATTTCTTGCTACCGCTCGTGCAGTCATCGATGTCTACGATAGAAAATTGACCTTACGAGTGGGAGACGACAGCACAACCTTCGACATTAAGGATTCTATGGACCTCTCCCTCGAAGCAGCCAACCGGCTCTACTTTATCGGGGAAGTAGATGAACTCACAGATGTCATTGATAGTTGCGTCGATGAACAAATCGATGAAGGTTGGCTATGGGACGAGAGTTTTCTGCCTTTGCTAGAGGTGGAAAAGACGGCGGATGTTAATGCAGTCTCCTTCTACCCCAGACAAGAGGAAACGGAGCATCTCGAGCTCCGAAAGCCCAAAAACAAGCTCAAACCTTCTATTATCGAACCTCCTAACGTTGATCTCAAAGATCTTCCTAACCATTTGGAGTATGCCTTCCTTCAGGGGGAGGACCAACTCCCGGTAATCATAAACTCTTCCTTGGAACAAGAACAAAAAGTTAAACTCTTAGAGGTCCTAAAAAAATACAAGGGGGTACTCGCATGGAGTGTGGCCGACATTAAGGGGATTGACTCAACTTTTTGCACACATAAGATTCTTATGGAGGAAGATTATAAACCTACTGTGCAACCCCAGAGGCGAGTGAACCCTAACATTAAGGAAGTAGTAAAGAAAGAAATTATCAAACTTTTGGATGCAGGACTGATTTAGCCGATCTCGGATAGCCCATGGGTCAGTCCTGTGCAGGTTGTACCTAAAAAAGGTGGAATGACTGTAGTAAAGAATGACAAGGGTGAGATGGTGCCCCAGAGAACTGTCACTGGATGGCGGGTATGCATCGACTATCGAAAGCTCAATGATGCCACGAGGAAAGATCACTTTCCCTTACCATTCATTGATCAGATGTTAGAGAGATTATCTGGACACGAGTACTATTGCTTCTTGGATGGATTCTCTGGATATTTTCAAATCCCCATAGCACCCGAGGACCAAGAAAAGACCACGTTTACTTGCCCCTATGGAACATTTGCTTACAAAAGGATGCCTTTTGGGCTATGTAATGCTCCCGCCACTTTCCAACGTTGCATGACCGCAATCTTTCACGAACTCATGGAAGACAGCATGGAAGTGTTCATGGATGACTTTTCAGTCTTCAGAAACTCCTTCGACCGCTGTCTTGCTAATTTAGAAAAGATGCTTAAACGTTGTGAGGAAACCAACTTGGTGTTAAACGGGGAAAAGTGTCATTTCATGGTAAAGGAAGGGATTGTGTTAGGGCATAAAATCTCAGGGAACGGAATAGAGGTGGACCAAGCTAAAGTTGAAGCTATATCTAAGTTACCATACCCCACGACTGTTAAGGCAATACGCAGCTTTTTGGGGCACGCCGGATTTTGTCGGAGATTCATCAAGGACTTCTCCAAAATTGCCCGGCCAATGACTCAATTGCTTGTGAAGGATGCTCCGTTCGATTTTTCCCAAGAATGCAAAAATGCATTCGATCTCTTAAAAAGGGAACTCACTCAAGCTCCAATCATGATCACACCCAACTGGGAGTTACCATTCGAAATCATGTGTGACGCTAGCGACTTCGCTGTCGGGGCTGTATTAGGTCAGCGACGTGACAAGCTTTTCCAACCTATTTACTACGCTAGCAAAACCATGAATCCCGCTCAAGAGAACTACTCCACCACCGAAAAAGAATTATTAGCCGTAGTATTTGCATTCGACAAATTCCGACAATATCTTGTCCTTTCAAAGACAGTCGTCTTCACTGATCACTCAGCTCTTCGATATCTGTTTGCGAAGCAGGATGCCAAGCCACGACTAATTCGGTGGATCTTGTTGTTACAAGAATTCGATGTTGAGATTCGCGATAAGAGGGGGCAGAGAATCTTGCCGCAGATCATCTATCTCGTCTTGAAAACCCCTTGGATAAGCACGATAGAAGTGAGATTAGGGATTCGTTTCCTGACGAACAACTGATGTCAATGATGGATTCGGAGCCATGGTATGCCGACTTTGCTAATTACTTCGCAAGTAGATGTAGACTTGTTCCAGAACACCTGACTAAGTACGAGAGGAAGAGGTTCTTTTCCCAGCTAAAATACTACTTCTGGGATGAACCCTTTTTATTCCGAAGGTGTCCTGACCACATTATAAGGCGTTGTGTTTCGGAAAATGAGGCAGTTAAGATTATGAGGGAATGTCACTCTGGTCCCTCTGGCGGGCATCATGGGATAAACGTTACCGCCTGAAAGATTCTCGATGCGGGATTCTATTGGCCCACAATTTTCCATGATGTAAAAGAAATGGTGCAGGCGTGCGATGCATGTCAACGAGCCGGAAATATATCACATAGGGATGAAGCACCTCAGAACTTTATACAAGTTTGTGAGGTATTCGATGTTTGGGGGATTGACTTCATGGGACCCTTTCCATCCTCAGGGGGAAACGAGTACATCTTAGTCGCCATTGACTATGTTTCAAAATGGGTTAAGACACAAGCCCTTAGGACCAATGATGCCAGAGTAGTTATTCATTTCCTGAAAAAGCTTTTCGCAAGATTCGGGATTCCGGAAGCTCTCATCAGTGATAGGGGGACACATTTTTGCAATGCACAAATGGAAAAGGTCATGAAGAGGTATGGAGTACCCCATCGATTCTCAACCGCCTATCATCCACAAACCAATGGCCAAGTCGAAAAAACCAATAGAGCTATTAAAAGAATACTTGAAAAAATGGTTAGTCAAAACAGAAAGGACTGGTCATTCAAACTCGACGAAGCCTTATGGGCATTCCGAACTGCTTACAAAACACCTATTGGAACGACCCCATTCCGCATGGTGTATGGTAAGGCATGTCACTTACCAGTAGAGTTAGAACACAAGGCTTATTGGGCGCTTAAGGCATGCAACTTAGATTATACAACTGCTGGGAATAATAGGTTTTTGCAATTACATGAGCTTGATGAGCTTAGACTAGAAGCCTACGAATCCTCCATTACCTATAAAGAAAGAGCTAAAAGATGGCATGATCAGAGAATTAAGAAACCCAAAGAATTTTCAGAAGGAGACAAGGTCCTATTATACAATTCTCAGTTGAGATTATTTCCGGGAAAACTTAAGTCTAGATGGTATGGGCCGTTCACGGTAAAGAATTCTTCTAAATTTGGAGCAGTAGTGTTAATTGATGATGAAGGTAGGGAATTCACGGTTAACATACAACGTGTAAAACATTACCAAGAAAATAACAATGAAATGATTAATGAGGAGGATGTGATGTTTGATGATGAAATCACGTAGTAACCCATGACTTTGAGTCTAGCTACAAGACTCGTAAATAAAGAAAAGCGCTTCTTGGGAGGCAACCCATGTTTTGTGTGATTTTATTTGTTTGATTGTTATTTGCTTCCGTATGCATGTTTAGTTTTTATTATTGGTTGATCATGTTTCTAAATTAAAATGTGGAAATACTTTACTATGTTGTTTAGCCTAGTCTTAACTCCAACCTAAAAGTATTTTTGCAAAAGATAAGTGTAAGGGGAAACCCCAAATATGTTTTTAAGAAACAAACCGATCATGATTCTCCACAATAATAAATGAGCATGTATATTCGTATTTGTTAGAGTCAAGTGCTTGTATTGAGTCATAATGAAGTTTTGCAGGATTTTCCAGGAAGTAGGACCAAGTTTTTCCAGAAATTTTCCAGAAACTTAACATAAGAATTTCTGCAGGTCCATTCTGACGGCGTCAGAGGTTTACTCTTGACGGCGTCAGGAGTCAAAAATCTGGAAATTTTACTGGTTTTGTTTTTCTAACGGAGTCTTATGGTTTTTGTGAATTATTAAGTTTTATAATCTCCAGGAAATCTGCAAACTTCATTCCACAAGCATTATATCTTACTTTGTTTTCTAGGATTTAGTAACTTATATAGGATGCCGCCGATTTTACGCGAGGTTGTCTTGTCTATTTTTGTCAGGATTTACAGGTTATGTTCGACAAGGAGATGATTTATATTCTGGAAGGGAAGCTCTGATTGTTCGTTTTCTTGGAAGAAGATCTAACCTGGCCATCCTATAATCCATACCGATCGAATCAGGGGAGTATTTGATTTCATTCTCTTTACTTTTTCACTTTTACATTCTTTACTTGAACATTGGGGACAATTTCATCTTAAGTGTAAGGGGAGGGTAAAAAGATGATACCTTACATATGCACTTTCGCTTGAGTTTGTTTTGTTTGATAGTAGATGTGTAATAAAACTATGAGAAATACTTGTTAGTGTAATTTTAGCGCCAAATTTAAAATTTTTTACAACATTTAGGAGTGAAACTTTAGCCATAGCAAGCGTCTTATGGATAGGAGATTGTATGACTAGCACATAACCGTATATTCAGAAAAATTTTCCACCCAAAAATGTGAGGTTCGCCTTTAGATTTGATAGGAAAAGCATTCATTATTAGTGCTTATGAGTGTACCGGTAGCATTTAGATTCTAGAACTTGCGTTAGTGATGCATCCCGAGACCGCTAGTGAGACTACATTCGTATGGTAGGATTTACTACATGATAAGAGGCATTAGGATCACCCTTATGTTAAACCCGTATCATAATTACTTGACCATTTAAGTCATATTACTTGGCTAGTTAAGTCAACTAATTTTTCCCACACCCTTAGCGTTGTACTCATTTTTAGTACACGAAACCCCTAGTACACCCCTCCGAGCCTATCTTTTCGTTTCTAACTTTAAGCATCTTACTTAAAGGAAGAATTTGTTACACCCCACTTAAATGTACAACCAAATCGCCTTAGCCTTCCGTGTATGCGCTCATTTTTAGTGCATTATTGTTATTTGCTAAACCCTAAGTTAACTTTCTAATTGATTACATGGTTGCTAAGTCGAGTCATATCCTTGTACATATTGTTTTGGGACGATTGGGACTCATGGGTAAGTACTTATTTTATGAAGTAATGGGGAAGAACATCACTTATTACCCCCATATGTACGATAATCTTAAAAGTGCTCCAAGTGTTTTAATTTTCTTAATTCGAGTCATTAGATTAGTTAATTGTAAAGTATGTAAAGATTCAAGTGTAAGGGGAATATTCATTCCCTATGATTTATTATTTTGGATGGTAGGGTAAGAGTGTATGAAAAAAAAAATCGAAAAAATAAAGAAAAAGAAAAAAAAAATAGAAAAAAAAGAGAGAGAAAAAACATACGGACTACCATCCCGTTTCATTCTATGTTCATTTTATGTTTTTAGTTATTTTTCATTTATTAGCTTAAGTCGAGTCTAGTCTTGGCTTAGCAACGCCATATTGTACATGTAATTAACCAAGATTGTTAACTCGCCACCAGTAAAACTTCCTTTATCCAACAAAACCGTGTAATTCATATCCCTATACCTAACGATACAACCCTTTAAAAGACCTCTTGGATAGTTTATCCTAGGTGCTTACGCCATGTGGTGGAGGTTTGATCCTTTCCCAAGCCTATGGTAATCTATTTTGCTATGATAGGTAGTGAGAGATATCTTCCATTTCCATAATGTTATATTACTTTATTACACCCGAGAGATGTGAGTATCTAAACACTATTTGTGAGGTGCTTGTGTATGACCTCCGTGCTTGTCTATTGGTCTTTAGTGGAACGATTATTTGTTGTAATTACTTTTATATTAGTGTTAAATGACCCCTAACTTGTCTTTTGAGTAGAATAAAAGCGCATTTCCTTGAGGACAAGCAAATCTCAAGTGTAAGGGTATATGATGAGGCGAAAAATGATCCGTTTTTAGGGGGTCATTTAAGCCCGAATCCGACTTTATTTGATCAAATATTGCCCTAAATCGTTCCTTTTGTGATTTTAGGTACTTGGAGAGTGAATTCTGGAAAAGAAGCCATTTTGGACGTTTTTGGAGCATAAAAGTGAAGAAAACGGCAAAGTCTCAATTTTCCATGCTGGGAACAGTAGGTGACGGCGTCAAGAGTACCACCCTGACGGCGTCAAACATCAAGAATAAAAATCCGTAGTTCATGAAGGCGTCAAGAGTCATCCTGACGGCGTCAAAGTCCCAAGAATAAAATACTGTGGTTGATGACGGCGTCACATAGGCCGTCATAAGTAAATCAAGGCCGTCCGAGGAAGTATTTGGCGGCGAGGTGACGGCGTCACATTGTTGTCTTGACGCCGTCAGACCTATTTTCCTATATATAGTTTTCTAGTTTTTCACATTAAAGAGAGAAGTTTTGGAGAAACCCTAAAGACGAATTTGGTGCAACTTTTACAGGTTTTTCAAGGGTTCCAAACCCTTGATACCTTGCATTGTAATTGAGATAAGTGTTCTTCTAATTCAATCAATATGTCTATGTGTTGGTTGTCTATATCTTGTTCTTGTCTCAATTCCATTATGCTAGGCTAGATTTTCTTTGTGTTTGCTTAGATCTAATGAAACCTAGATATTGATTATGTGTTGATTACTTGTCTATTCTTGTCTTGGATGAATGATTTTATATGTTAAGCTTAAGAAAACTGGCAGATCTCCAAATGGTAACATGCTTGAACGTTTTAAGAAACATGAACCGAGGCGTACTAGGTCTTTATTGGTTGTATTTAATGCATGAGCCACTGTTTACAATCCCTATAGTTGTGCTGGGTCATGGTGTAGGAGGAGATAAGAGCTCATAGAATTGGGGAGTTATGTATGCCACCCCATGAATGGTATTAAGGAATACGATCCGTCATCCATACAATTATAACAAGTAATTAACGTGTAAAAGATATCTAGGGAGTAGTGAAGTCTAAGTAAACACATTTTCTCCAATTACTGCTCACAACCTTAGTATAAATTAGTTTATTTTCATTTTTAGTATTTTATTTTGATTGCATCTTAGTTTTGGGTTAGTTGAATAGCAACTAATTCCGCCCACTCTTTCAAAAACCCGAGATTTTACTTGCTTTCCATAAAACATAAAAACACAAAAATAATCATCCCTCACCTTTAGAACTAGTAATTAGGCTTTCTAATCCTAGCGACATTATTCCTAAGCTGAACGATCAATCCCACGGTACTTGTCACTATACTATACTACAACGATCAGGTACACTGCCTGGTGGGGGTTGTAAGCTTCTCGAGATCCCTCGAGAGGTAAAGCCTGTTGCGATTTCCACGCATCACGTACTATTCAGAAAAATTTTCCACCCAAATATGTGAGGTTCGCCTTTAGATTTGATAGGAAAAGCATTCATTATTAGTGATTATGAGTGTACCGGTAGCATTTAGATTCTAGAACTTGCGTTAGTGATGCATCCCGAGACTGCTAGTGAGACTACATTCGTGTAGTAGGCTTTACTACATGATAAGAGGCATTAGGATCACCTTTGTGTTAAACCCGTATCATAATTACTTGACCATTTAAGTCATATTACTTGGCTAGTTAAGTCAACTAATTTTTCCCACACCTTAGCGTTGTACTCATTTTTAGTACACGAAACCCCTAGTACACCCCTCCGAGCCTATCTTTTCGTTTCTAACTTTAAGCATCTTACTTAAAGGAAGAATTTGTTACACCCCACTTAAATGTACACCCAAATCGCCTTAGCCTTCCGTGTATGCACTCATCTTTAGTGCATTATTGTTATATGTTTAAACCCTTAGTTAATTATCTAATTGATTACATAGTTGCTAAGTCGAGTCATATCCTTGTACATATTGTTTTGGGATGATTGGGACTCATGGGTAAAGTACTATTGTTATGGAGTAATGGGGAAGAACATCATTATATTACCCCCCCATATGTGCGTTAATCTTAAAAGTACTCAAAGTGTTTTGATTATCTTAATTCGAGTCATTAGATTAGTTTATTGTAAAGTATCTAAAAATTCAAGTGTAAGGGGAATGTTTATTCCCTATGCTGTATTATTTTTGATGGTAGGGTAAGAGTGTATGCAAAAATAAATAAATAAATAAATAAATAAAATAAAAAAAATCGTAAAATTAAGAAAAATAAAAAATAAAAAAAAAAGAAAAAAAAAAGAGAAAACACATACGGACTACCATCCCGTTTCATTCTATGTTTATTTTAAGTTTTTGTTATTTTTGATTTATTAGCTTAAGTCGAGTCTAGTCTTGGCTTAGCAACGCCATATTGTACATGTAATTAACCAAGATGATTAACTCGCCACCAGTAAAGACTGCCTATATCCAACAAAACCGTGTATTCCATATCCCTACACCTAACGTTATAACCCTTTAAAAGACCTCTTTGATAGTTTATCCTAGGTGCTTACGCCATGTGGTGGAGGTTTGATCCTTTCCCAAGCCTATGGTAATCTATTTTATTATGACAGGTAGTGAGAGATGTTTTCCATTTCCATATTGTGATATATACTTTATTACACCCGAGAGATGTGAGTATCTAAACACTACTTGTGAGGTGCTAGTGTATGACCTCCGTGCTTGTCTTTGGTCTTTAGTGGAATGATTATTTGTTGTAATTACTTTTATATTAGTGTTAAATGACCCCTAACTTGTATTTTGACTAGAATAAAGGCGCATTTGCTTGAGGACAAGCAAATCTCTAGTGTAAGGGTATATGATGAGGCGAAAAATGATCCGTTTTTAGAGGGTCATTTAAGCTGGAAATAGAATTTATTTGATCAAATATTGCCCTAAATTGTTCCTTTTGTGATTTAGGTACTTTTGGAGTGAATTCTGGAAAAGGAAACATTTTGGACGTTTTTGGAGCATAAAAGTGAAGAAAAAGACAAAGTCTTAATTTTCCTTGCTGGGAATAGTACCTGACGGCGTCAAGAGCAAAAAGATGACGGCGTCAAGAGTAAAAATGGTGGCGGCCCAATGAAAACTTGACGGCGTCAAATCAAGGCCGTCAAGAGTAAAAGTGGTGACGGCCCAGAGTAGCAATACACATGACGGCGTCAGATCTGGATCTAGACAGTCCAAGAATAATATGAGCGGCGGGATGACGGCGTCAGAACTTTCTTCTTGACGCCGTCACCTTAGGAAATCTATATATAGTTTTTGTAATTTTCATTCAAAGAGAGGAGAATTTTAGGGTCGAACTTAATAAACCCTAGCTCGTTTGTAACAGTATTTTCAAGGGATTTCATCCCTTGAAACCCTTCATGTTCAATTGAGATAAGTTTCCTTTCAATTCATTCAATATGTCTATGTGTTGTTTGAATATATCTTACGCTTGTCTTGATTTTAACATGCTAGGCTAGATCTTTTGTGTGTTTGCTTAGATGTAATAAAACCTAGATGTTGATTATAGGTTGATTGCTTGTTTATAGTTGTAATGGATGAATGTATTCGATGTTAGGCTTAAGAAAACTGGCAGATCTCCATTGTGTAACTTGCTTGAACGTCTTAAGAAACATAAACCAATGCGTACTAAGTTTTTATGGTTGTATTTAATGCATGAGCGAATTCTAGTGATCCCATGTTAGGAGCTTCTTGCAGGCTCGACATAGGAGTGAAGTAGGAGCTTATAGAGATGGGGAAGTACGTACGCCACCCCACAATTGGTATTAAGGAATATAACCCGTCATCCACGCAACTGTAACAAACAATTAACCTGTAAAAGATATCTAGGGAGTAGTGAAATCTAAGTAAACACAATTCTCCTAATTACTGTTTACACCACTAGTTTAATTAGCTTTATTTACATTTCTGTTATTTTGTTTTGATTGCATCTTAGTTATTGGGTTAGTTGACTAGCAACTAATTCCGCCCACTCTTCCAAAACCCGAGATTTTACTTGCTTTTCATAAAATATAAAAATACAAAAAGAATCATCCCTCACCTCTAGACCTAGTTTTTAGGCTTTCTAATCCTAGCGACACTATTCCTGAGTTGAACGATCAATCCCCCGGTACTTGTCACTATACTATACTACAACGATCAGGTACACTGCCTGGTGGGGGTTGTAAGCTTCTCGAGATCCCTTGAGAGGTAAAGCCTGGTGCAATTCCCACGCATCACTACACATGCAAATACGTATGTTATCGATACCACGCGTGAAAGTTGAAAATAACGTTTATCGTCGAAAAATACATTTTTGACGTCTCGTTAAGTTAATCAACACTTTTCATGTAAATATGTTGAAACGGTGCTCCACGATCCTCGTTTGGTGTTTTATCGGTAAATATAATATTTTCGTCGTAAAATGACACTTTTCATACCTTGAAAATATGACCAAAATAGCCTCGCAAAACTAGTCGCGAAATATTGTACGTTAAGTGTTAGTGATGAAACTCGATGTTTTTGAAAACCTTGTAACCATATCTAAATGTCGTGTCATTTAACTTTTGGTCATACATGTCTTGATTAGATAAAAAATTGGCTATCATTGTTGTTACTTGAAAATATTGTTTTTAATACTTAGAATATATTTCATATAGATGCGGTCAAAAATATGTATTGTTTGTCGGGTATATAGATGAGGTCGTAGTTTATTCGTTACGAGTTCAATGAACAAACGGCCAATTGGTTTGAAAAGTAGGCTGGGAATACTTGATTTTACTTAACTATGTCTCGGACTCAAACTGATCCGATCATAAAGAAAAACAGCCGTGAATATGGCACTTCGCGAAGACAGTTTTGCGGCAAAAATAATAATAATGTTGCTGAAGGAAACTATATATATTCGTCTGAGTTCAAACGCTTGTATCTTCTTCGTTATAAGCTCGTTTTCTACGTTCTTTATATTCACGGTTTCGTATTAATATATACTAACATATTTTCAGTTGGTCGGCCCTTCTAAATCACGTCTAACGCCTCATTTTGTCCATTGAAATTTGTGCATCAGCACGTATAATTTTCAGAAAATAGTTTTTCGTCGTTAAACTTGGAAAAATCATAACTTTCTCGTCATAAGTCCGTTTTTATCCGTTCAAAAGGCCACAGTTTCGTTTTTGAGTGTATTTTCTGAATATTAAGGCCAAAATATCTCAATGTTTACTGATTTTCCCACGTTTCATGTTTTTGGACAGAACCTTTATATAGTTTGTAAAAATCAATTTTTCTAGTTCAAAGCTTGTTTAAAACTTAACCAAACTACTTCCAATCAACTCCACAAATACTCAATCCTACCATACACCTTCTTAGGGTGTCATGGGGTCCTAAACATCACCAACCAGGGTGGGTTTCTTGAGGTTATTAATAAAATCTATAGATCTATAATTATAAAGAAAATGTGTAACAAGTGGTATGTATAACATATTTATTTGCATAGCTTGTTACTAAAACATCAAAATATGTTAAATGAAAGTATAAAAGATTGTATAATTTTACTTGAAGCTTACTTGAAGATTTGAGATGATTTGGGTGGAAATGTATAAGAAACCTAGGGATTTTTATTTCAAAATCCTAACTAGGAGTGCAAATGAGACTTGTTTAGTACTTGATCTTCAAAAATTTGATGGATTTCTCTTCTTTTCTTGTTATGGCCGAACCTCAAATTGAGGATGAGAAGTTTTGCTAGTTTTTCACCTTTCTTGAAAGTATTAGTATGTGTTATAATTTTGTGAAATGGAAAAAAAAAAAAAAAAAAAAAAAAAAAAAAAAAAAAAAAGATAATGAATCTAGTGAATTATTGGAGTGGTAGAAAGTCAAGAGCGGATGCATAAAAGGGGGGGTGGGAGGGGAGGTCGGCTGATTTGGAGGAAATAAAGTGTGGGGTTGGCGATTGTGTAAGAATTTTGAGATTTAGTGTAGGATATTGTGTAGTTTAGGTGATACCGGGTACCGAGTTTGCTAGAAATAAATTTTAACGGTACCAATTAAATATGACGACGTTGTAAAAATTATGAAATTACATTCCTGATGAAAATCGGGTGTTAACATAATTGTCGTGTTGAAATATCGTGATCCGACGTAGTTATAGGCGTTTACCGGAAAATATAGCAAACGGTTTCAAAACGCCGGGTAAATTAATAATATAATTTTTATATCATTATAATGAGTATGAAAATATATTAGGATCGTAGTCGGGAGTATCGGGTATATGTTAGTAGTAAAACTGAGTGGTAACGTTAATTAAATATTTAAACATACGTATATTGAAATAATGCATATCCGTGCATGATCTAAAGTGCTGATGATGTTACTGATGATATGTAGACTACTCCAGTCTATATGACGTGTCCCTACTGATGATGCATGAATTCGCAGCTAAACCTAACTGGTTACGCGAATTTAAATACCCGTAAACTAGATTTACGAAGTGATAAACGACAATCGTGAATAGTGATTTCCTTCCGGGAACGAATAATGTTTTGTGAATAGTGAAATTTTTGAACGCTTCTCAAATTCTCAAACTGACTCCGAAAATGATGAATAGTGATCGGTGAATAGTAACTTCCCGAGATGAAAAATGATATTTCGACGTTTGAAAAAGGACCTGAAATTACGAGTTGTAATAGTCTTCCCCTCTAACAGGAACTTCGTCCCGAAGTTCAGTTTGTGTTGGTCTCTAGAGTGGTATTGGTGAAAAGATGATGATATTTATCGTGTAAGCTACTGAGCTCTAATGGGAGCTCAAGTCTGTAGGCCACTAGGCTCATTCTGTCTGAAATGTTGAATGGTCCAATGTATCTCGGGTTTATCTCTCCATGTTTGTGAATTGTGTTTCAATGGTGTTGTCCTTGGGATCGTGTGATATCTATTGTTGTAAATGAATCCTATTTATAGCAAATGGTCAGCTCAACTACCTCCAGAATCCATCACACCCGATTTGGGCATATCTCCCTATGTTTGAATCATTCTCTAATTCTAACCATTGATCTGAAGATGATAGGTGGTGTGGTTCCAAAGGAATCTTAATGAAATCTCTAGGAGTTTGAGGTGAATCAAATTTCTCTATTAGGAATAATTGAAATGGTATCATGGATCTTGTAGCTGAGGTGTAACTCAATTGGTATCATGGATCTTGTGGAAAAAAGTCTTACAAGGTTAAGTCCATCAAAGGGTGTTATTGGAAAGATTAGGTTAGGATAAAGTTGTGATCCTCCGCAGGAATGTCATGAATCGAGTCTTTCTCCACTTACGGTGCTTAGTCTCCATTACTAAGATTTTCCCCAAGCTCTATGTCATCAAATCACAAAATCCTAAATGTATAAGTGATGTAATATAGTGATTGATTTTTCAAAGTTTGTTTTGAGATTGTGTGTTTTTTTCATAAACCTTCCATGAATAAATGAATTTAGAATTTTAAGCAAACGGCTTTCTAAGTAACATTTTCTTGATGTTTCAAAATTTAATAGTTATGAAAGATAGGACTGTTTTCAACATGAGGTGGATAATACGGTTTACCAAAGATCGATGTTTAAAATTTCCTAACATTCAATAGTTTTGTAAAAGATTAACCAAGAGGATTTTGCTTGTCAAAATAAGTGCCTCATAAAAGTATTTCTTACAAGATGTATGTTTTGTATAACTGTAGTTTGGAGCAAAATCCATTTAAAAGTGAAGGTATTAAGAGGATAAAATAGCCGGGTAGGTATGTCTGCATAAATGCGTAAATATCTAACTTGTTAAAATAATGTCTATTGGTGAGGTCATGTTCAATTGAATGTTCTATAGTCTTGGTTAAAAGGTTGGATTCATCTCTATAGTGTTTCTTAGTGAGCGTTCGCATCGAAACGAATCTTGTAGTTCAGTCAAGCCAATACTTTCCAGATGATGGAATTTTGGCGATCAGGCCAGTGATAGTGGTTCGAATGGTTTTGTGATATATTGAGATTTCGGTTGAGTTTTTGAATGGTCTTAATGTACCGAGGGATCCTCCTTATAGATGATATGGAAAGTCTTTCCTAGGGAGGTCATTGATAACAAACAATTATCAATATTGGGAGTAGTGAGTGATGAGTGACATAGGAATCTATAGAGTGTAAGCTAATTTCTTATATATATGGGGATGGGGAAGGGAAATGATAGTGATGATGAGGAGGGAAAAGACTGTGACAGCTGCGACATAATGAGATTGTGGTGAAAGTGAATACTGTGATACAAAGGTATTGTGCATAAACGTGAAGGTTCATGAGATGAAACGACCAGTTGACCTGCTTCTAATCGGTGGTTCATGAGGTGATGAAGGTGTGAATGCTCTTGCAATGTTTGAGTACGCACACATGAATGAAACACTTGGAAATTTGGTAGGGAATTCAATCCAAACAAAATTTTATTATAGTTATTCTCAGTGTTGCAAAATTCATCTCTGAGTCAGATATAGGTGGTCAGCCTATGTCCCACTATCCCGGGTCGAATATAAATGACCAGTCTATATTCCACCGAGGTTCCATGAATTTTGAAATACTCAGTTCAGTTATACTAATACTATGTCCTTCACAAATACAAAAGACGTTCTGAAAGACTAAGCCAAGTGACCAAAACTCGAGGTCGAATGATGAAACCATGCAAGGAGAATGCGTAACAATGAGACGCATATGTTATGTAAGCATACTAATAGGGAAGACAGTTATGGTAATCAACTAGAATAAGTGAATATAATATATCAGATAATGAGATACAAATCTCATCACATATGTCAGCAACAAACCACAAATGAGGCTTCAGCTTGACAGGCAGGCACGTGGCGGTCATAGGTTTAAGTTTTCATGAAAGTAGCTATAGTCTAGGTTTTAAAAACACTCAGTTCTCTATAGCGAAAGCTCTGATACCAATCTGTCACACCCCCAAAATCTGCTCCAGCGGAAGCTTACATGTAGCTGGGGTGTAACTCAATTGGTATCACGACACAGGTACAAAAATGGTTTTCATTTCAATCATTTAGAATAAAATCGTTTAATCAAAAGTATTGAATTTACATCGTTAAAGTAGTGCGGAATTAGACCCTTAAAATATAGATTAAAACGGTCCCCAAATGAATATCAGAGTCTTCTATGACCATGCCATGCCCTGCCAAAACCTCCAGTAGCGTGCCATTGGTTAATACCTGAAAATACATGCTAAAGCGTCAACACGAGGTTGGTGAGTTTATAGAGTTTAGTGAAAAAGCATGTAATGTAAAACATTTGAATGAAGGTTTCCCAGCAAATGCATCATAAATCCACTCAGTTCCAAGTCCCGCCCATACAAGACTTGTAACCTGTGTGTTTACAACCCATTGCCAAAATATGATTTGACTTATGTAAACAAAAGTAATATTTGTATCTAGATTCAAAGATAAGTGTAGCAATACCGCTATATAAATAATTCTTGACAATGAGGTCATATAAACAATCAACAATAATGTTAGTGAGAAATCATAGGTTTATGAGTTAAATCGTATGTACACTAGCCATAAGTATAAAGTGAGGTGACAAGATGTCAAAATAATGCTACATTGGCTCTTAAGCTCATGACCCCAAAGCTAGACATAATTTGAATTGGCCCCAACTGAGTGTTTACCAGACACTCAAATTTGACTCAAATGAAATGCGTCCGTTTTCTGTTGGAGCAACCAAACACGGACGAGGGAGTCACCCCCAATAGATCTATCCACTCACTCGCTTAAGCATAATTAACGGTCCATGATAATAAAGGGGACTTAAAATGGTAATAAGGTAACTTAAGCAATGTATGGAATTTGATACTTTGGCACGTATAAAAATAATTGATGCAATACATATTCTCCCCTGTGGAATTTGAAATCAAAATATTGAATTGAAAACGGGCTATGAAAACTCATAAAAATATGCAAATTGTTGAGGATACTAATGAAAGTATGAAACAAGTATTTAAGCATGTATCTCCCCCAAAAAGTTTACGAAACAATTAAAAGAGTAGGGGCTATGACTCACCTGGTGCGATAGCTAGGAAGACAAAAGTGAATACACGAAATGAGGCACGATACCACTCGTGAAAATTGGTTCTAATGTAAGAAATGAAATGATGCTACACATGCAAATACGTATGTTATCGATACCACTCGTGAAAATTGAAAATAACGTTTATCGTCGAAAATACATTTTTGACGTCTTGTTAAGTTAATAAACAATTTTCATGTAAATATGTTGAAACGGTACTCCACGATCCTCGTTTGGTGTTTTATCGGTAAATATAATGTTTTCGTCGTAAAATGACACTTTTCATACCTTGAAAATATGACCAAAATAGCCTCGCAAAACTAGTCGCGAAATATTGTACGTTAAGTGTTAGTGATGAAACTCGATGTTTTTGAAAACCTTGTAACCATATCTAAATGTCGTGTCATTTAACTTTTGGTCATACGTGTCTTGATTAGATAGAAAATCGACTATCATTGTTGTTACTTGAAAATATTGTTTTTAATACTTAGAATATATTTCTTATAGATGCTGTCAAAAATATATATTGTTTGTCGGGTATATAGATGAGGTCGTAGTTTATTCGTTACGAGTTCAATGAACAAACGGCCAATTGGTTTGAAAAGTAGGCTGGGAATACTTGATTTTACTTAACTACGGCTCGGACTCAAACTGATCCGATCATAAAGAAAAACAGCCGTGAATATGGCACTTCGAGAAGATAGTTTTGCGGCAAAAATAATAATAGTGTTGCTGTAGGAAACTATATATATTCGTCTGAGTTCAAACGCTTGTATCTTCTTCGTTATAAGCTCGTTTTCTACGTTCTTTATATCCATGGTTTCGTATTAATATATACTAACATATTTTCAGTTGGTCGGCCCTTCTAAATTACGTCTAAAGCCTCATTTTGTCCGTTGAAATTCATGCATCAGCACGTATAATTTTCAGAAAATAGTTTTTCGTCGTTAAACTTGGAAAAATCATAACTTTCTCGTCGTAAGTCCGTTTTTATCCGTTCAAAAGGCCACGGTTTCGTTTTTGAGTGTATTTTCTGAATATTAAGGCCAAAATATCTCAATGTTTACTGATTTTCCCACGTTTCATGTTTTTGGACAGAACCTTTATATAGTTTGTAAAAATCAATTTTTCTAGTTCAAGGCTTGTTCAAAACTTAACCAAACTACTTCCAATCAACTCCACAAATACTCAATCCTACCATACACCTTCTTAGGGTGTCATGGGATCCTAAACATCACCAACCATGGTGGGTTTCTTGAGGTTATTAATAAAATCTATAGATCTATAATTATAAAGAAAATGTGTAACAAGTGGTATGTATAACATATTTATTTGCATAGCTTCTTACTAAAACATCAAAATATGTTAAATGAAAGTATAAAAGATTGTATAATTGTACTTGAAGCTTACTTGAAGATTTGAGATGATTTGGGAGGAAATGTATAAGAAACCTTGGGATTTTTATTTCAAAATCCTAACTAGGAGTGCAAATGAGACTTGTTTAGTACTTGATCTTCAAAAATTTGATGGATTTTTCTTCTTTTCTTGTTATGGCCGAACCTCAAATTGAGGATGAGAGGTTTTTCTAGTTTTTCACCTTTCTTGAAAGTATTAGTATGTGTTATAATTTTATGAAATGGAAAAAAAAAAAAAAAAAAAAAAAAAAAGATAATGAATCTAGTGAATTATTGGAGTTGTAGAAAGTCAAGAGTGGATGCATAAAAGGGGGGGGGGGGGGGGGGGGGGGTCGGCTGATTTGGAGGAAATAAAGTGTGGGGTTGGTGATTGTCTAAGAATTTTGAGATTTAGTGTTAGATATTGTGTAGTTTAGGTGATACCGGGTACCAAGTTTGCTAGAAATAAAGTTTAGCGGTACCAATAAAATATGACGACGTTGTAAAAATTATGAAATTACATTCCTGATGAAAATCGGGTGTTAACATAATTGTCGTGTTGAAATATCGTGATCCGACGTAGTTATAGCGTTTACCGGAAAATATAGCAAACGGTTTCAAAACGCCGGGTAAATTAATAATATAATTTTTATATCATTATAATGAGTATGAAAATATATTAGGATCGTAGTCGGGAGTATCGGGTATATGTTAGTAGTAAAACTGAGTGGTAACGTTAATTAAATATTTAAACATACGTATATTGAAATAATGCATATCCGTGCATGATCTAAAGTGCTGATGATGTTACTGATGATATGTAGACTACTCCAGTCTATATGATGTGTCCCTACTGATGATGCATGAATTCACAGCTAAACCTAACTGGTTACGCGAATTTAAATACATGTAAACTAGATTTACGAAGTGATGAACGACAATCGTGAAAAGTGATTTCCTTCCGGGAATGAATAATGTTTTGTGAATAGTGAAATTTTTGAACGCTTCTCAAATTCTCAAACTGACTCCGAAAATGATGAATAATAAAATGATGAATAGTGATCGGTGAATAGTAACTGATGAATAGTAACTTCCCGAGATGAAAAATGAAATTTCGACGTTTGAAAAAGGACATGAAATTACGAGTTGTGATAGTATATCCAACAAGAGAAGTGGTAGAGGATGCATATAGGTGTAGACCAAAAACCAAAGTCCCTCGGATATATCAAAGAATACGTTTAAGAGCGGCTAAATGTGGCTCGCGAGGATCATGCATGTAAAGACAAATCTGCTACACAACATAGGAGAGATCCGGTCTGGTAAATGTGAGATACTGAAGACCACCTGCAAGACTACGATATAAAGTAGGATCCTGAACTGGAACACCTTCGGGACCTAGTTTGGATTTTGTATCAACTCGTGTTCGAGAAGGGTTACAGTTGGTCATGTGAGCACGCTAAAGAAGCTCAGTAGCATACTTCTTCTGAGATAGAAAGAGACCTGTAGAATGCCGGGTAGCAGTAATGCCCAGAAAGTAATTAAGGGATCCAAGATATGTCATGTTAAACTCTTTGTGCAAGGAAGCAATGATCTGTTGTAGGAGGGCAGTAGAGGAGGCTGTAAGAATTATGTCATCCACGTAGATAAGTAAATAAGCCACTTGAGAACCCTGTCGAAGAATAAATAATGAAGAGTCACAACGACTATGATAAAATCCAATTCTAGTAGCATAACCTGCAAATCTCTGAAACCAAGCACGAGGTGCCTGTTTTAGTCCATATAAGGATTTCTGCAAAAGACAAACATGATGAGGGTACCGGGAGTCTACAAATCCTGGCGGTTGGTACATGTATACGGTCTCAGATAAATCCCCGTTAATGAAGGCATTCTTAACGTCAAGCTGATGGATAGGCCATTTTTGAGATACTGCGAGGCTAAGAACGGTGAGAATGATAGCCGGTTTGACCACCGGACTAAAGGTCTCATCACAATCAATACCAAGTTGTTGATTGCTGCCATTGGCAACCAAACGAGCCTTATAACGGCTCAAAGTCCCGTCAGCATGAAATTTGTGCTTAAACAACCAAATAGATCTCACCAAATTAACACCAGATGGCCGTGGTACCAGAATCCAAGTACCATTTTTAACTAACGCATTATACTCATCATACATAGCATTATTCCAGTGAGGGTTTTGAAGAGCGAGGAAGGGAGATTTAGGTAAGGGCGAGATAGAAGAAGTATGAAGCGAGAGACGGTCAATAGGTTTGACAATGCCTGATTGAGACCGAGTGACCATGCGGTGAGTACGGGGTGGTTCGGTGGTAGGCTGTGTGGGTTGGGTAGAGTTGTTAGGATTGGTTGAGTTCGTAGGGGGTTGTTGGGCTGGTGATGATCGATTTTGGGCTGCGGTTGGTGGGCTGTTGAGTTCCGGTTGAGGTAGTGGGTTGTTGGGTAAACCCGTGTGAGCATTGGGTGTAATGGGCTCATGATGGGTGTTAGGGAATTCTTGTACTGGATTAGGTGTTGGGGGTTATTAAGTATTTGGGTAAGTAGAGGTGATGGTGGAGATTCTAAAAAGGTGTAGGAAGGTGAAGATTCGGGTGTCATTGAGCGGTAAGGAAATTGTGTTTCATCAAAGGTGACGTGTCAGGAAAGTAAAATTTTGTATGTTTCAAGGTCTAGGCATCGAAAGCCACGATGATATGCGGGATAGCCCAAGAATATACATGGTGTTGCGCGTGGGGCAAGTTTATGAGGGGAGTAAAGGTGAGGGTAGCATAGACACCCAAATATACGCAAGTTAGAGTAGTCGGGTGCTTTATGGAAAAGTTTTGTGTAGGGGATTTCATTGTTGATCGCGGTAGAGGGTAAAAGGTTGAGGAGATAAGTGGCCATATGTAGGGCCTCGACCTAAAAGGTGGGGGTAGGTGAGCTTGAAACAAGAGCATACGAATGACATTGTTGATGGTTCTAATCATGCGTTCCGCCTTGCCATTTTGTTGGGAATTTTTGGGGCAGGAGAATCTAAATTGTATACCGTGGTTAGCAAAAAGTGTATGTAAGCGGTTATTGTCGAATTCGCCACCATGATCACATTGAAAACTTTTTACTTCACATTTGAATTGGTTTTTAACATAATTACGAAAGTGCAAAAATTTATCAAGCATGTCAGACTTATTACGAAGAGGGTAAATTCACAAAAAATGTGAGAAATGATCAAGAAACAAGACGTAGTATTTAAAACCACTTTTACTAATAATAGGAGATGTCCATAAGCCAGAATGAATAATATCAAAATAGTGTTCAACAACAGATGTAGAACTATGAAAAGGAAGCTTCACATGAAAAGTGATGGTTAATTGATTTGTATTTCGTTGTTCCTCACTGAATGAAGTACACGATACATATACAGGTTTACAAGGAGTTATTTTTAGTAAATGGGAAATCATAGGAACTACCCCCTAATCTATGACTAATCACCTTTAATGTATACAACTAATCATCCTTATCTAATTTGTTGTACAGCTACATGCATAGTAATCCCTTTGATTGTACAACTCGATATGAATGAGGCAATGTAGATTAATATTTATAAGAGCGGGCATTCCTTAATCAAGCAAACACTTGTAAAAGGGGCCAATTATGCGAAAAAATTATATAATTCAAACTCCCTATAATGTTGTTATCAAGGAACGCATGTAAACCTTTCTCGTCATTTAATATGAATAACAAATCAGTTGGCTTAAATGTTTATTTTTCAAGAATTACGGAGTGTTTGGATATGCGCTTTCAGAGTGATCGATGTGATGTTCAAGAGTCAAATCTAACCCACTTACAAACCAAACGGGCCCTAAATATTAATAACAATTAACCTGTTAACCTGTGCAATTTTAAGGCAACCACTTTTTTTATAGGTTAACCTTTAGTTAAGGTGTTTGAATTGCTTATTTTGGACTAAATATCTACTGAAAAACTAGTACCAATATGCTTATTTTTATGTAATCTATTCTATAACAAGCAAGCAGGGTGTTTATGCTTGCGGTTTTAGAGTAATTAGGTAATTCAATCCTTGGCTAACTACCAATCCACCTGATACCCAAACTGAAATCTCATCACCCAATTTAAACAATCTGGATCAGGACTCACGCGAGTTTCGTATTACCCAAACCATGGATATTAAAAGTTTAAATTCAGTTTATCCGATCAAATCAACCAAATACCAATTTAAACTAATTAACCATTCATACTCTGTTATTCGTATAAACATATTTTCATTTGGCCTAGGTGGATTGAGTTATTATATACACAAATCCATTTATCCCAAATTATATGCACAAATCCATTAACAAAATACAAAACAAATCCATTCGGGTGAATACTATACCCTCCTAAGCTCGAGTTGTTAGAATTAGATGTTGAAAATCAGTTACGGGTTGTAGACAGAAAGGTAGTTAACCAAAACTGAAACAATCCAGTTAACCCAAAACCCGCCCAAACAAACACCTCTAGACCCTAACCTTGATAAGCCGGCTTATAGCTTATTTATAGTTTTGGTCACCGTGTGTTTTGAGGAGAACTCGGTCGACCAAAGACCGATTTGTGCAATCAGTTCTCGAGTTATGTTTAGAGAGGAAAGGAAAGGAAACACAAAGTTTTTTGTGTTTTTAAGTTTTTTTTAAAAGGGGAAAAGGAAGAATAAAGGAAGATGGGAGGAAGATTTGTTACGTTTTTTAGAGGAAATGGGAAGGAAAAAGAAAGTGTTGAAGCAACATGATCAAGATCTCTTTATGTTTTAATGATGACAAATAAACCATCGAAACACATAAAATAACAAACGTTAGCTCAAAATCGCCGAAGCCAATGTCTGCTCCTGGTGCGCTGCCCGCGCGTCAACGCGTGGGTGACACGCCAGGAGTCTGTATGGTTCCGGGCGAATTTTGAAAGTTGGCTTTCCCCTTACCCGACAAATGTGGATCTTTCAATACAGGTATGAATATGTTATGTGCTTAATTGAGAACACTCGAAACGAGTTTTGAGACTTGAGAGATCCCACTTTTAAAACACCCATTTATGGGAAAACGCCAACTCATGTTTTCTAACTATCGCCTCTATCCAAGGCTTTTCTAAACTTGGGGATCTTATATATTTCACATGACATCGTGTTGAAGCATCCATATGCTCATATCCCGTGCTTACGTCTTCTCTAATTACGTAACGGGTTTACTCCCTTATTGGTCAAACTAAGTCAAAGGTCACTTTGCGTAAACGCATCCTTTACCACTTGGGTTATGCTTTACATCAAGGCAAAACACTTAACTTGTTTGAACCAAGGTATTAGTTGAGAACGTCGAGTCGTGGAAAGTCACGAGATATGAAACTACGGATTCTCGATGTTGTGTTACTTGAACTTATAAGTAACCTATGATTTTCTCAACTTATAATCTTAATTGTCTAAGCCTTTTCTTCTTAATGACAATTAGATTATGTCTTAATCTTCTCTTAATCCCATTTATACAAAAGACAAAACCAATCATATCCAAATCAAATATTCTCTTACACAATCTCTTACACAATCTTTTACACTCTTACATATTCCCTTACACACTACATCTTAACCATCCATTCCCTTACAACACATCTCATCCCTTCATTTTTAACACATGGGGAATTGTTTGAAACCCTAATATGGATCCTCTCGTCCTAGCCATTGAATTCAAATCAAACACATCTCAACCATCCATCCAATCTCTCCTATCTATGCCACCACATGTGCTTGATCTCAACCATTGAATTCAAACCAAAACCATCTCAACCATTGATCTCTCCTTTCCCCCCAAGCAAAGCATATTCCTTGGAATATCCTTCTAAACCCTAACCTAGGCATGCTTGATCTTAGCCATTCATTTCAAATGAACTCATCTCAACCATCCACATTCACCACATGCCAATTGTTTGAAAATCAAGGGAGGCTCCCTTTGATCCTAGCCATTGATGAGGCGAAAAATGATCCGTTTTTAGGGGGTCATTTAAGCCCGAATCCGACTTTATTTGATCAAATATTGCCCTAAATCGTTCCTTTTGTGATTTTAGGTACTTGGAGAGTGAATTCTGGAAAAGAAGCCATTTTGGACGTTTTTGGAGCATAAAAGTGAAGAAAACGACAAAGTCTCAATTTTCCATGCTGTGAACAGTAGGTGACGGCGTCAAGAGTACCACCCTGACGGCGTCAAACATCAAGAATAAAAATCCGTAGTTCATGAAGGCGTCAAGAGTCATCCTGACGGCGTCAAAATCCCAAGAATAAAATACCGTAGTTGGTAACGGCGTCACATAGGCCGTCATAAGTAGATCAAGGCCGTCCGAGGAAGTATTTGGCGGCGAGGTGACGGCGTCACATTGTTGTCTTGACGCCGTCACCCCGATTTCCCTATATATAGTTTTCTAGTTTTTTCATTAAAAAGAGAGAAGTTTTGGAGAAACCCTAAAGACGAATTTGGTGCAACTTTTACAGGTTTTTCAAGGGTTCCAAACCCTTGATACCTGATAAGGCGAAAAATGATCCGTTTTTAGGGGGTCATTTAAGCCCGAATCCGACTTTATTTGATCAAATATTGCCCTAAATCGTTGCTTTTGTGATTTTAGGTACTTGGAGAGTGAATTCTGGAAAAGAAGCCATTTTGGACGTTTTTTGAGCATAAAAGTGAAGAAAACGGCAAAGTATCAATTTTCCATGCTGGAAACACTAGGTGACGGCGTTAAGAGTTATACCCTGACGGCGTCAGACATCAAGAATAAAATACCGTAGTTGATGACGGCATCAAAAGTCATCCTGACGGCGTCAAAGTCCCAAGAATAAAATACCGTGGTTGGTGACGGCGTTACATAGGCCGTCATAAGAAGATCAAGGCCGTCCGAGGAAGTATTTGGCGGCGAGGTGACGGCGTCACATGGTTGTCTTGACGCCGTCAGCCCAGTTTTCCTATATATAGTTTTCTAGTTTTTACATTAAAAAGAGAGAAGTTTTGGAGAAACCCTAAAGACGAATTTGGTGCAACTTTTACAGGTTTTTCAAGGGTTCCAAACCCTTGATACCTTGCATTGTAATTGAGATAGGTGTTCTTCTAATTCAATCAATATGTCTATGTGTTGGTTGTCTATATCTTGTTCTTGTCTCAATTCCATTATGCTAGGCTAGATCTCCTTTGTGTTTGCTTAGATCTAATGAAACCTAGATATTGATTATGTGTTGATTACTTGTTTATTCTTGTTCTTGGATGAATGATTTATATGTTAGGCTTAAGAAAACTAGCAGATCTCCAAATGGTAACATGCTTGAACGTCTTAAGAAACATGAACCGAGGCGTACTAGGTCTTTATTGGTTGTATTTAATGCATGAGCCACTGTTTACAATCCCTATAGTTGTGCTGGGTCATGGTGTAGGAGGAGATAAGAGCTCATAGAATTGGGGAGTTATGTATGCCACCCTATGAATGGTATTAAGGAATACGATCCGTCATCCATGCAATTATAACAAGTAATTAACGTGTAAAAGATATCTAGGGAGTAAGGAAATCTATGTAAACACATTTTCTCCAATTACTGCTCACAACCTTAGTTTAATTAGTTATTTTCATTTTTATTATTTTATTTTGATTGCATCTTAGTTTTGGGTTAGTTGAATAGCAACTAATTCCGCCCACTCCCTCAAACCCGAGATTTTACTTGCTTTCCATAAAACATAAAAATACAAAAATAATCATCCCTCACCTTTAGAACTAGTAATTTAGGCTTTCTAATCCTAGCGACACTATTCCTAAGCTAAACGATCAATCCCCCGGTACTTGTCACTATACTATACTATAACGATCAGGTACACTGCCTGGTGGGGGTTGTAAGCTTCTCGAGATCCCTCGAGAGGTAAAGCCTGTTGCGATTCCCACGCATCAAGTTTTTGGCGCCGCAGCCCGGGGAATAGTTATTGTCTAGGTTAGGATTTCTTTTTATTAGGTCTACTTGCTAGATTCCTTTCTAGTAAGATTTTATTTTTATTTTTAGGTCTTCTTTAGTCTATCTTATTTCTTCGTGTCTTTGTTCGTAACTCTTTACCATCGGACATCATGGAAGGTGGTAACATCTTTGAACCCGTCATCCCACCACTAGAACCCCTTAGGCCCCGAACCTTAGGAGAGTACTCCCGACCTAGCCATCAAGGCTACCGAAACACCATTGAGCTCACCGGAGCCAATGTGACCCCCTTGCGATCCGATACCATCCGGTTGGTGCAAAGCGGATGTGCATTCCATGGACTTCGTTCCAAAGATCCAAACCAACATCTTAAGGACTTTCTCAAAATTGTAGACTCCATAGACCTAGATGTTGAAACTAGAGAGACTACCCGTTTACGCCTATTCCAATTCTCTCTACGGGATCAAGCTAGTCAATGGCTTGAGCGTTTACCCGCGGGATCTGTCACTACATGGGATGATCTCACCACTCGTTTCCTTGCTCAATTTTTCCCACCGGGGAGAAATACTAAGCTTAGGAATGACATCTTGATGTTCCAACAACGTCAAAATGAATCTCTTTATGAAGCATGGACTCATTTCAAGGACTTACTCCAAAAAGTCCCTCATCATGGCATAGATCTTTGGCTCCAAGTCCAAATTTTTTATGACCATATCGACATCTGTAGAATATCAATAATCATAGCATGCATGGTTTTGTGATAGAATTATGGAAGAAGAAGAATAATAGTAGAAGAGATTAGAGAGAGAAAGGGTTGGGTGATTTCTAGAGAGAGAGAGTTGAGAGAAAATAGAAAATGTTAGATTGAAAGAAAAGCACCAACCCTCTCCACATGTGGAGAGGGGTATATATAGTTTTCTACAAACGCCCACACCCGGGCTGTGGATCAGGCATACAGTGGGTAAAGACCCGTCCTTCTTCCACGGTATTACTTAAACTAATACTAATTAACTAATAAACTAACTAACTACAAGCTAACTTAATGCTATTACAATCATTAGGTGACCGAGACTTTTACAGGAATATTTGTATTCCTAACAATCTCCCCCTAAGCGAGGTCACCTTTGAAATTAAGAACTTTGGTCTTTAAGCATTCTTTAGTCTTTGTAGCTCGTAGGATCTGATTAATCACTTTTTCACCACACTTCGTACTTCAAGCAATCGAACTTGTGATATGAATTCCTTTGAGATATGTGATCTTTGAGCTTCTTTGAGATCATCAGCCAAAGTAAATCTCCAAGCTCATCCATAGTTGTATTGCCTTTATGTGATGTAGTGACAAAGGACCATCATGCTCACACCCTTCTGTATCTGGAGACGTTGCATTAGAGTTGTAGATCAGGAGACTTTTTCATCAGAGTTGCGGAAACGTTGTTGGTAGTCTCTCAACATTTGTTGTAGCAAGTCTCTCATCTTCATTGATAGTGTGGAGGATGTGTGAGCATGAGGTATGGATTGACCCGATTCTGCTGGAAACTGGATCCATCAACGCCATCTTTATATGTGTCCCTGAAATAAAACAGTTAGCAATAAAGATAGAGAACGAATATGGCTTTGTCATTCGTTCTGCGAGGACAGACTACCCTCCGGTTTGTGAAAACCGACCTCTGATCAGGTAGAGTCTCTTTTAAAGAAGACTCTCCTTGACAGGAATTTCCAGCTTGTAGTAATGAATTTTCCAAAGAATCCACTTTGGAATCTTCATACTTAGCATGTTCTCATACCGGAACGTCTAAAAGCAGACAGCACGATAGAGTGAATCGGTGAATACATTCACGGATTGATGAGAAATTGATTTACAGAAATCACTCGCGTGTCATATGATAAACATTTTTGAGACACGACGAGAGTTTTATACTTTGAATCACATTTCCATCAAAAATACTTTTGTTTGAAAGATATTACACAATCAATGTGCTCGAGAAATTAGTTTGTGAGCACATTGAAAGGTTTTAGCAAAAGTATCCGTCAATCCATATCCTGGAACAAGTTTGATTCAATGTTGAATCGCACCATTGTTGCTTTCCAGTTGTCACTTGATCATTGATCCAAGATGGATCTCACATGTCACCTACCAAGAGCTTGAGTGATGTTCTCTCTAGAAGGATTTCCATCTTCATTGTGAATATTTACATATCACTCGGATGTTCTGGCAATACCATAAGGATAATGCGTAGGACTCTAAATATTTTATCTTATTTTCCACTTTGTGTGAAACAATAAGCATATTTGGAATGTGTCCTATCGAGATTTATGGATGATCTCATGGCTCTAGACTTAATAGTGCGTTTTGATCCGCTCCTGGAGACTGGGGAGGCGTCTCCTGTTTTAGGTATCAACATAGCTCGCAATGAGCGGTCGATACATTGCACAGGGTTCCCCGTGAGAATGAAACAAGCTCTTTTAAGAGAACTTGAGTGGTTGGGAAGTTTAGTGCAGTGCGTCACTGGGTCCATGACGTCTTGTCTTCAATACTAGTGTTACTTTAGTAACCACTAGTAGATTATGAATTAAACCCGGTTTCTGCCCTAAGGTTGAATGGAGGGCTATTTCTTTTCACCCTTTCTCATTTCATTTATTTTTCATTCTTCAACCCCTTCAGTGCTTACCGAGACTTCACCACTAGAACCTTGTTGGGTTTGTTCCAGTCCTAGCTCTATCTTAGTCCGCACTCTTCCCTTTCTCACTTTACTCCTTTTTTCAATCATTCCTAAGGACTTCTAATCTATCTATGGATTGTCCCTGGGAAGATCCTTCCGGTTCTGGTGGATCATGGGAACTTATACCTAACTTTAACCAACCTTATAACTCCATGCATAAAGATAAATGGTCGGTCTTTGGTATAACTTCCACAAACGCCTTTTGCTCCCCCTCAATATGTGCATCGATATTCGAAAGAGTTTAGCACATATGTGGGAGCACATTTATTGAGTCCAAAAGATCACTTTTGTTTATCAGATTTCATATTTAAATCACATTCTCTCCCCCGATCAAAAATTTCAAATCTTTAGAGATTTTTTATCTCAATTGATTTAAATAAGTTAGAAAACGTTTGGGAGAGAAATGCGGTTAATTTTTTAATACTGTCTGATAAAACGGAACCTTTTTCTTGCTCCCCCTCAATCTGTGAGGGAGGTTGTTATGTGTCAGATTTGAAGAGTTTACAAAAGATTTAAAGTTTAAACGAAAACTCTTTGAAAGTGTACTCATTCTGACACATAACACATCACAAATCATTTTGTTGCAAGGTTTTATGTACGAAGTGTGGGGAGTTTTGATGATACATAAAATTTTGAGAAATCACTCTCCCCCTCAATCATTGACGGATGTTAAAGCATAAATATTTTCATGAACTATTAACGTCATTGATTGAGTGACAATTTTATCAAACTTTTGAGTTCAATTTGATTTTAATACAAAATTTCATGGTACCACCAAGTTTTGCACAAACTTTCTGGAAAAATCATAGAAGGGAAAGTATTTGGTGATAAAAAGAAGATTTCTCTTCTTTATCAAGAAATAATGCACTGAAGCGTACATTAGATCGAGGGTGCATGACTGTAAAGTAATTCACGCTCGGATGAACGGCACCCTTTGTTTAGGAACAACCGTCTTTTTGGCGACGTGTTTTCCTTAATTTTGAAAACCGGGTTGCTATCTGAAGTAATAGCAAGCCATATTTCTGAAGACCGGGTTGTAGCCTGATATGACTACAAGCCATATGTATAAGCGCGGGTTACAGCCTGAAATGACTGCAAGCCATAATTTTGAGTTCGGGTTGTAGCCTGAAATGACTACAAGCCATTTAGGCATGTTTTGAAAAACCTTTTGAACTTCTGTTCGAACTTCATTTAAAGACCCGTGTCATTATTGAATGACATTTCTAGGACCGTAAATGTTATCGATGCCAGAAGACATGCCTTAAAAAAACTATTTTTGGTATTTTCTAATTTTTTGATTTTTATGGGTTTTTGTTGGTTTTATATATCTATATACATTTAGGTATAATATATGTACAAAGGATATTATTAAGTTTAAGAAGATGTTGACATGAAAACCAAAATGAGGATTTCGTTCGGTTTGTTGTAGAAACGTGTAGTCGACATCTCTTAAACATTCACTACCAAAGCATTCGAGGCTCATGAATAATAATCGACTGAACTTGTGCCTTCTCAGTGTGATGCTTTGGTAGCTTCCCCCCAAACTGACAATCATCTTTATGAGACCACTTCCCCCAGACAGTTGAAGTGATGCAAAAAGTCTCATTGAATGAAGCTTGAGAACCCCGAAGAAAACAATAACACCGAAGTAACAAGGTGAACCACGGATCATCTCTGCGGTAACCAATCCCGGAATGTATGATGAAGCCTGATCACATGACCCTGTTGTACGTCCCCGATGTTCACATTACTTTTGTGGTTTGGAGCAGTTGTCTATTCAGGGGAATTGAGATATCAACATCTTCATTTCATCAAATGCTTTCCGGTTATCTTACACATACCAACTCAATCTATATTGTACGCATGTATCCAACACAAGAAGAAATGATGACACCGAAGTAACAGGTTGAAGCACTGATCATCTATGCGGATATCTCCTCCGGAATATATGATTAAGCCCGATCACGTGAACCTGTTGCGCGTCCTTGATGTACACATATCTCTCCCCATGATGGTTGCGATCTTATCAGAATCAGCATAATAATGTGTACATGAAACATTAACCAGAAGCACTTTACCATAACTCTTATAAGCTCATATGAAGATGTCAATAAGCAATATCATCTCACGTTCCACATATCCTTCTCATATTTCTTCCCACTGAAATCTGAAGTAATTCACACCACAAGTATCAAAAGACCACTTCCCCCACGTAGTTGGAATAATACACCAAACGCTGCGAGTTAAGACACTGAGTTTCTCTACGGTTATGACATATGTCTTCCCGGGATAATCTTCAATTAAGAAGAAGTATTATGTTCATCTCATGTACTCGTTATGCATTCAGATGTATGTCTCCTTCCCCCTTGCTGGTTTTGATACATCAGAATCAGCAACAACTTTTACGCACATCTACTTGAAATATTGAGAAGAACAAAATAAGCTAAAATGTATCTAGTGAGAATCAACTGCTATAGAAATGCTCATTAATTGGTTAATCCTCCCTCCCAATTAGTAAGCCCATAAGTGTACTTGCTCCCTCCCAAACTGACGACCCGTTTGAAATAACATTGATGCATGTTGAAGAAGTATCTCTCAATTCTGCCCAAAATGTCTTCAGTCTCTTATCATGTCATCCACAACGTAAAGTGGATCAAAGACTGATAATCTGTAGCTTCTTCACGGATTTGTTTGGGGAACGACAATTCGACATTTTCAACTCACTTAGAATGTTTCCAGTTCTTAGATAAAAGCCTCGATGTACACATTTCTCCCTCCATGATGATGACGATCACTCGGAATCATCATAACTGTGTGTACATAAACATATCAACTGGAAGCAACATACAAATCACTACCCCATGAGTAGATGTCGATAACAATTCACTTCAACAATTCACTATGGATCAACCCCTAATAAACCTCATTTCACTTCCACTGGCTAATAGTGAATGACCACGTATGGAGAAAACCCGATATACCAAACTTGAAACTGAAGTAGAGTTCCCCGCTCTTGTGACTTAAGCTTGCACTAATGTTGGAAGAACGGTGTAGAGAATTTATGCTCCAAGAAAATCTCTAAGTACTCACTACCCAACCAAAGCAGGAGACATTACCACCTCTTGCGATTATCCACAACGACAACGGCGTGTGACACTGAGTACTACAACGTAACTCCTTAAAGTGATAGTTAACCAGGTCTTCAACCATCCACCTCGACTGCTGGTAACTAGATAAACCAAGTCTTCAACTTAAATCTCAAGCACGAGCAAGTTATCGTTGAAAGTCATTCATCCACCCAACCCCGACTTCAAGAAAAACTAAGATCACACCTTTGTGAGAGTCAACTTCAATCTCAAATACGTGATACCCAATCCACTCTGTAGTCACTTTTAGTCATCCTTACTTAGTGGAACATTAGGTGTTGAAGGATAGGAGAGTCATTTCATGCATCAATCAACATGTATTTTATTCACACTTCTCCCCCTCAAATATTGCATATGAGGATGCGATTTTTGATTGAACAAGTGAATAGAAATACATGTAGTATATTCACACTTCTCCCCCCTCAAAAATTGCATATGAGGTTGATCCACTGTTCACACTTCTCCCCCTCAAAAATTGCATTTGACGATGCCATTTTTGATCGAGTGGATAATAACAAATACAATCCGATGAATGTAGTCCACTTGAAGACTGAACAAGTGTGGAACAAATATGAAGTTTGTTGATGAGAATGGTCAGAAGCAAGAACATTTCACAACTTCAGAAGATAAAGCGCACTCAAGCATACACTTTTCTTTTCTTTGATGAACGGGGCCTGAAGTGTTATCTGCAGACGCCATAATGTTGAAGAACGAGGCTTGAACCGAAGTGTCCAAACGTCATAATGATGAAGAGCGAGGCCTGAACTGAAGTATTCAGACGTCATAGATCATATGCATCAAAGTTGAGCTTCTTTAACCCCTGATTGATGAAATATCACTCTTTTTGGCAACCAAACTCTGAGTTTTTCCTTAATCGTATTGAGCGATGTACCTGCACTTAAGTAGAGACTACCTGCACTGACATTGGGAGTTTGTTTGCATTTATATGGGTTAGTGATATCAGCATATATATCATTTGGGGTTCTACTGTCAACCTTGGCTTTGCAATTAGTGAACATCTTTCTCATAGGTATCCATCTAAGACCAACAATCTTAAAAATTCTACCCGTCGGTATCCACCTGAGGCACGTTCTAGGAATGTTTGGTTTCTCATGTAAAATGAAATTATTGTTGAGAGAGGACCTTTGTCCTAACTTAATCTGCCTACCAGGTTTCTGATTATAACTTTTTGGTTCTACGGGCTTGTTGAAGTTTCTAGTTTTAGATGGTTGAACCTTATCAGAAACATTCACTTTCTTCAGGAATTGTGTAGCACAACTAAGATGGTTTGCCTTAAAAACACATTTCAGACAAGTTAAGCAAACACGGTGTTTGGATTCAGAACAAACTCTAGGATTCTTAGAGTGATTAGCAACAGGGATCGCTTTAATCGATGTGCAACTACTCTTGGAAATTGGACACTTCCTATTTGTTTGTTGAGTGCTCACAGGTTTTGGTTTGCTGCTACTGGCCGAGTTCTGGGGTAAGCTAGAAGGCATCCTATGAGGTCGTGAACCTAAAATACCATCCTTTTGAAGTAGCGCCCTTTTCCTAGCCTTTTCAAGATTATTGTTCATGTACAAGTCATTTATATCATAAGAGTTTTGAGTATGAACGCTTGGTATTGACACTGTTTTCGAACATATCCTAGAAGAGTCAGGAGAAGGTGTAGCTACTTGTTTAGCTTTAACAGACCTAGAGGTATTTTTCTTAGGCAAATTATGTGAAGTGACTGGTTTTGACAAAACTTGTTTCACATCAACTTGGGAGGCAAACTGAGTTTTTGAAAATTTTGGATGTTCAGATCTAATCGCATTCGGTTGTCTAACAACTGAATGATTTCTACTTGATTGTAAAACCGGTTTCCCCAAGATTGATGGTTTTGCAAACTTAGTGTTCACACTGTTTCTTGTCAGTTTTCCTACCTCATTTTTTAGAGCAGCAGTTGTAAAGCCCTTTTCCTGAATTTGAGATTTGAATTTATCATTTTTGACCATCAAAGATATTGTTTGTTCTAAAGTTTTAGTACCAGTTTCTTTGATAGAGTCTCTTAGGTCTATGTGATGCCTTTTCAAAGTCTCATTCTCCTTAAGTAATCTAGCCACATAAAGTTCCAATTCGATGTTTCTTGATTTAATAACATCGATGTCATGTTTAGCTTTGACTATATTACTTTTCTCATTCAGGATAGAAATATGCTTTTTCAAATTGTTGATAGTCGAGTTTTTGTCTTGAAGCTGAGCTTTCAAAGTGTTAATTTCAAAAAATTCACGGAACTCAGGAAATTCCGGATTTTTACATGGTTGGTTAGATTGAAAAGGTTCTTCCTTTTGTTGAATTGCGATTTCAAGTGAAATGCAATGTTTTTCAAGTTGTAAAAATCTGTTATAAAGTTCATTAAAAACTTCTATATCAACCATATCCTTTGATTTAAATCTCTCAGCTGTAAACAAAGAATTTGACTCATCATCATGTTCAGCATCCTGATCACTTTCTCCCCCTTTATGACTCACATTTGTTGAATTAGAAATGGTATTGATATCAATCTTTTCCAACAAATTTGTGTCATAAGTGGGCTTAATTTGATCAGTATGATGCCGTTCATTGTCAAGCACATTCTGTTGATCAGTTAAGGGTACCTCAGCACATGACACGTATTCTTTAACCGGTCTCAGATCTGCATCCATATCATGTGTGACAAGAGGCACTGAACTGCTGGTAGTATCAAGCTTCTCAATTTCAGATCCATTGCATTCAGTGATAACTAACCCAACATTTGATGCTTTACCCGAATCAACAATACCATCACTTGATAGCACCTGACATGCCTTCACCTTGTCGTCATACATAAGCATGTGTTGTGCTCTTTCCTCGATGAACCTCTTCACATTACCCATGCATTGGAGTAGTGTTTCTCTGAACGCATTAACTTCAACTCCAGTGTAATTAGTAAAATACTTATTAATCATTTGATTCTCAGTGTATTGTGAATCAATGAACACTTGGAGTTGGTTGTAAATCACACAAAATGCAGCCATGGAACTTCCTTCAGAAAAATTTCCTTTGTCAAGTTGATGTTCAAGTTGGTCTAAATACTGAGTCATTTTGACAGTGAAGGTCTGAACATCTTGACCAAAGAGTGATGTGAAAGCACGTTCGTACGCTAATGCACGTTCGTATCCTGTTAAGTATCCAGGTCGTTCAAAGATAACCTTAAGATGTGAGTGAAGTAGTTGAAAACATTCAATGCACCTTTCCTTTGCATTATCGGGTAATTTTTGCGGCTGATGAAGTTCATTCTCTTGAGACTTCGGGCACGAAGATTCCATTTCAGCATTATCAGACTCAAACACGTCAAACACGTTAATTTGTTGTGATGGGTTGGAAGTCTTATGTTCATCGATCATGTCGTACAATTTGAGTATCTCAGGTATGACTGAATCTGAAGAATTTGACATGATGTGGACGTGCACGGGATTTTACACTTCTATGATTTAAACCGAGAAATAGATTCTTTCGCGAGATTTTACAAAATCAAGAAGAAACCGTGAATCACCGAAGAATTGAGTGGGTTTTGTTGAAGTGAGTTTGAGTGGTGAATAAGACAAGTCCCAGTGAATTACAAACAATTTTCGTGTTTAGAAATCCGAATAAATCCCGTTTTGATATCGAATAAGCCCGACAATATTTTACCCAAAAAAATACACAGTCTCGGATTCTTGAAGCACAATCAAAACCGTCGTCTAAAATTATACCCGAAAATTCCCACAACAGTCGTCCCTTTTTTGATTTCCAAATGACTCCACACAAATACTTGCAATAGATTCGTCCTTGTGAAGGCCCAAAGTGACTTGAAGATATCAGCCCAACACAATGATAGTCTTATACTTGGAGACCAGTAGCAGCCCAAACAAATAACCCTAGAACGGATTATATAAGATTACTTAATCCCACTTTTAACTAAAACCCTAACCCCACTCAACACAAATTAAGCAACCAAAAAAAATAATCCTCTTCACCAAATAGATCCAAGCATAAATCGTCCCTGTGATTCTTAATTCAATCCGAACTCAAACACGTTAATTATACCCAAGCAAGAACAACACGAGATCTTTATCATTTTTGTCTCTTGATAAATCCGAGCACCAAATCGAACACGGTAGGTTTAATTATGCTCCTTGTACTTGATATTTGCTCAAACCGATTGGAAGGATAACATAAACATGAGTTGTTTATGTTAGTACTTTAATGTATTCGGATATACGAACTGAAGATTAACTTCGATAGAGATCAGTGATGATTTTACTCTTGTAGCTTGTCATATAGACTTGTCATTATGAGTTAAGCAGAGATCGTGTTTACCTTTTCTTGTTTTATTAGTTTTCATTTTTCTTTTAACACGAATGAAAAGTGAATGACATTGATTATCAGTGTGGTTCTTTCTTTTAAAGTTGTTCGGATAGAGAAAGAAGTTAAGCTTTTAAAGATTGATCTATGATGTGAATCTCTTGAGGTTGAGTTCTTTGAACAAATCTTTTGATTTCCCTTTTCGTTTCTTGATATGTTGATGACTGTGGTGGGTTTAATGTTGATGTTGGTTAAAGATTGATGTTGTTGAACTTGTACACACCGCAAACCATGAGCAGATCGTTAACTTGAAAATACAGCCAAGAGTTAAACACCACCACGAGTTAAACGCAAGGTTCAGTTAAATGCAAGAACCAAGCCAGTTAACCGCAAACAAAACAGTTAAACGCAATTTAGAGGTACATGCTAAAAAGGAAACCGCAACATTAAGAGTTAACCGCAACTTTATGGAGATAACCGCTGATATTATATTTATGAGCTAACCACAACTTTGATTCAATCGCAAGAAAGCGCAGAAAAAAACTAGAACCAAACGCAATATTCACAAGCCACCAAAACCTGTCCCTATCTGTCTTTTTGTTTTTACACCACTATTTTGGCAAAAGTCCAAAGCGCCAAAACAAGGACCAATGAGACCACAAAAAAAACACTACTAAGAAGGTTAAAATAAGGACTTAATCGCAAACAAGAAACAACTAAAACAGGCCCACGAATTTTAGTCAAAACCAGCCAGGAATATAATGAAATGACTAATCCAAAGACCAAACTAAGCTATTGTAGTAATCCTAAATGTGAAAGTACAAGTGTTTAACAATTTAAACCACAAAAATAGCTCGAATAAGGATGTATAAGGCTTTGAAAATTCGAACCAAAACAAAAACCACAAAACCAAGTACAATTCCGAGAACAACCAAGTCCAAAGATGAGACCTTGGCTCTTGATACCAATTGTAGAATATCAATAATCATAGCATGCATGGTTTTGTGATAGAATTATGGAAGAAGAAGAATAATAGTAGAAGAGATTAGAGAGAGAAAGGGTTGGGTGATTTCTAGAGAGAGAGTTGAGAGAAAATAGAAAATGTTAGATTGAAAGAAAAGCACCAACCCTCTCCACATGTGGAGAGGGGTATATATAGTTTTCTACAAACGCCCACACCCGGGCTGTGGATCAGGCATACAGTGGGTAAAGACCCGTCCTTCTTCCACGGTATTACTTAAACTAATACAAATTAACTAATAAACAAACTAACTACGAGCTAACTTAATGCTATTACAATCATTAGGTGACCGAGACTTTTACAGGAATATTTGTATTCCTAACAACATCCCCACGAGGCGAACCATTGACCAATCGGCCGGTGGTAAGCTACGTGATCTTAGTGCGGAACAATCATGGGAACTCATAGAAGATCTTGCTCTCTATGACAACGAAAGTTGGAATGATCCCCGTGATTTGAACGAAACGGTCAAGGCAATATCTTTGCCTTTGAACAATTCTAGCACTCCCGACCGTAGGATCATGGAACTTGAAGGTCGAGTCAAGTCTCTCATGAAATCTTACGAAGCTAAAAAACCTTCAAGCCAAGTAAGCAGAATCGCTTCTACATGCAAACTATGCAATGGCCCTCATGAGACTCATAACTGCATGGAACTTCCAAAGCGTGCTTATAACAAATTCACATCATCGTACATAGGTCAGGGTCCTCGAACTTCTGCCGAAGCCTATGAGGCATGGAAGGATAAACCTGATTTTGGAGGGTACCAAACGAGAAGCGTATCCTTCAATGACTCCTCACCACTCACTTGGTCCGAGCATTTTCCATCACAAGGCATTCCTAGGCAAAGCTGTGAAGATACTTTAAAGAAATTCATTCTCTCTCAAGAACTACAGCTCGCTACGCTCGAGGCCAAATTTAAACAACAGCAGGATGATGTAAACAACAAGATTTGTAATCTGTTGACTGCTATCAAAGAGCATATTGATAATAAGCCCATTCCCGTTAATGAGGTTAAATCTGCTACCGTCATGAGTCCACCAGCCTCCCCTGTAAAAATAAAAAGTCCTAGCAAGTTATTCAAACATCTATCTCCTAACGGAAAGGAACCTGTCAACCCCCTGGATCAATCCACTTCATAAACACCATCACCACAATATCTGCTCCAACACCCAACCCAACCCAACAACAAACTAACAGATTCAGTCAGACAGCGAAAGATGAGACCTCAAGGGTCGACCATGCTTCGGCAAGAAAATCTGCCGACTCACCCGAGCAATACACCGCGCAAGAATACGACAAACCGGATGAGAGGAATGAGAAATCGGAAGAGCATAAGAAAGATCCAACCATTTTGGGTAAATCTATTATAGAAGAACCTGAGAGAAAAATGGAGGATGTTGTTAGTATGGGTAGCAATCAGACTACGGAAAGTAACCCTAAAGTTTTTAAGATCCCCTGTACCATTAAGGAAAAGCTCTTAACCGATAGTCATATAGATCCTAGCTTCCCAGTCAACATAATCCCCCTTTCCCTATACTACAAAACCTTCACAGAGCACATTGCGTGCGAGAGAGTAATAGAAAATTTATCAATTAGGATTGGAGAGTTTGTTTACAATACTGACCTCTACGTGGTTGATGGCGTGGACCCTTTCACCAATCAAACGTTAACCCACCTTGTCCTTGGGATACCATTTATCAATGAATCGGGAGCAATCCTTGATGAGAAAGATGGTAGTGTAGTACTCACCAATGGTGTTAGGAAGGTAATCTTTCGTAGGGATAGTGAGGAGGTGTACGAGTATCGTCCCTCTCTTGAGGGGAATCTATTTGGGTCAAAGGATGGAGAGTTGGGGAAGATAAGACGACGTGATCCGAATAATCTCAAAATCCCCTGCATGATCGGTCATAAGTATTTCGATAACATTTACATAAGTGTATTCATGCCTAAGAATGTTATGTCCCTGTTCCATTACAACAATATCTGCAGATGGGGGATGATTTACAAGGGAGAGAAAGTGGTTGGTAAGGATCATGAAATCCAGGTGTTCGTAGGAAATATGGCGTTCCCTATGGAATTCACGATTGTGGATAACATAGAGGACTATGTCGACCCTAGGTTATCACAAGTCGTCTTTGGGGCACCCTTTTGTGAAATCACTAATTTGATAGTAGATGACTTGAACGGAATCATGACCTTCACTGATGGGATTAGGAGGATTTCATACCAAACGCCATACAAGAGAAAAGACCTTAAGGAAATAGATTGTGACGGGCTTGATATGATGAGCTCCCAACTTATCTTGTGTGATGAAGATGTTAGGAGAGGGTATAGAAATATTTCTGATTTATCATGTGGATTCTTTAAAAATGTTAGTAAGCTTGGTTCTAAGTATCGACAAGATATTTTTGAGTTCGAAGATCCGAAGTACTTGCACTATGAAAGCGACACTAATTTAGAAGACGACCTAGAGAGTGGACCCAATGATGAGATCACGTAGTAACCCATGACTTTGAGTCTAGCTACAAGACTCGTAAATAAAGAAAAGCGCTTCTTGGGAGGCAACCCATGTTTTGTGTGATTTTATTTGTTTGATTGTTATTTGCTTCCGTATGCATGTTTTATTTTTATTGTTGGTTGATCATGTTTCTCAATTAAAATGTGGAAATACTTTACCATGTTGTTTGGCCTAGTCTTAACTCCAACCTAAAAGTATTTTTGCAAAAGATAAGTGTAAGGGGAAACCCCAAATATGTTTTTAAGAAACAAACCGATCATGATTCTCCACAATAATAAATGAGCATGTATATTCGTATTTCTTAGAGTCAAATGCTTGTATTGAGTCATAATGAAGTTTTGCAGGATTTTCCAGGAAGTAGGACCAAGTTTTTCCAGAAATTTTCCGGAAACTTAACATAAGAATTTCTGCAGGTCCATTCTGACGGCGTCAGGGGTTTACTCTTGACGGCGTCAGGAGTCAAAAATCTGGAAATTTTACCGGTTTTGTTTTTCTAACGGAGTCTTATGGTTTTTGTGAATTATTAAGTTTTATAATCTCCAGGAAATCTGCAAACTTCATTCCACAAGCATTATATCTTACTTTGTTTTCTAGGATTTAGTAACTTATATAGGATGCCGCCGATTTTACGCGAGGTTGTCTTGTCTATTTTGTCAGGTTTTACATGTTATGTTCGACAAGGAGATGATTTATATTCTGGAAGGGAAGCTTTGATTGTTCGTTTTCTTGGAAGAAGATCTAACCTGGCCAACCTATAATCCATACCGAGCGAATCAGGGGAGTATTTGATTTCATTCTCTTTACTTTTTCACTTTTACATTCTTTACTTGAACATTGGGGACAATGTTCATCTTAAGTGTAAGGGGAGGGTAAAAATATGATACCTTACATATGCACTTTCGCTTGAGTTTGTTTTGTTTAATGGTAGATGTGTAATAAAACTATGAGAAATACTTGTTAGTGCAATTTTAGCGCCAAATTTAAAATTTTTTACAACATTTAGGAGTGAAACTTTAGCCATAGCAAGCGTCTCATGGATAGGAGATTGTATGACTAGCACATAACCGTATATTTAGAAAAATTTTCCACCCAAAAATGTGAGGTTCGCCTTTAGATTTGATAGGAAAAGCATTCATTATTAGTGCTTATGAGTGTACCGGTAGCATTTAGATTCTAGAACTTGCGTTAGTGATGCATCCCGAGACCGCTAGTGAGACTACATTCGTGTGGTAGGATTTACTACATGATAAGAGGCATTAGGATCACCCTTGTGTTAAACCCGTATCATAATTACTTGACCATTTAAGTCATATTACTTGGCTAGCTAAGTCAACTAATTTTTCCCACACCCTTAGCGTTGTACTCATTTTTAGTACACGAAACCCCTAGTACACCCCTCCGAGCCTATCTTTTCGTTTCTAACTTTTAGCATCTTACTTAAAGGAAGAATTTGTTACACCCCACTTAAATGTACACCCAAATCGCCTTAGCCTTCCGTGTATGCGCTCATTTTTAGTGCATTATTGTTATTTGTTAAACCCTAAGTTAACTTTCTAATTGATTACATGGTTGCTAAGTCGAGTCATATCCTTGTACATATTGTTTTGGGACGATTGGGACTCATGGGTAAGTACTTATTTTATGGAGTAATGGGGAAGAACATCATTTATTACCCCCATATGTACGTTAATCTTAAAAGTGCTCCAAGTGTTTTGATTTTCTTAATTCGAGTCATTAGATTAGTTAATTGTAAAATATGTAAAAATTCAAGTGTAAGGGAAATGTTCATTCCCTATGATGTATTATTTTGGATGGTAGGGTAAGAGTGTATGCAAAAAAAAATAAAAATAAAAAAAAATAAAAAAAATAAAAAAAAATCGAAAAAATCAAGAAAAAAAGAAAAAAAATAGAAAAAAAAAAAAAAAAAAAAAAAAAAAAAAAAGAGAAAAACATACGGACTACCATCCCGTTTCATTCTATGTTCATTTTATGTTTTTGTTATTTTTCATTTATTAGCTTAAGTCGAGTCTAGTCTTGGCTTAGCAACGCCATATTGTACATGTAATTAACCAAGATTGTTAACTCGCCACCAGTAAAACTTCCTTTATCCAACAAAACCGTGTAATTCATATCCCTATACCTAACATTACAACCCTTTAAAAGACCTCTTTGATAGTTTATCCTAGGTGCTTACGCCATGTGGTGGAGGTTTGATCCTTTCCCAAGCCTATGGTAATCTATTTTGCTATGACAGGTAGTGAGAGATATCTTCCGTTTCCATTTTGTAATTTACACTTTATTACACCCGAGAGATGTGAGTATCTAAACACTATTTGTGAGGTGCTTGTGTATGACCTCCGTGCTTGTCTATTGGTCTTTAGTGGAACGATTATTTGTTGTAATTACTTTTATATTAGTGTTAAATGACCCCTAACTTGTCTTTTAAGTAGAATAAAAGCGCATTTGCTTGAGGACAAGCAAATCTCAAGTGTAAGGGTATATGATGAGGCGAAAAATGATCCGTTTTTAGGGGGTCATTTAAGCCCGAATCCGACTTTATTTGATCAAATATTGCCCTAAATCATTCCTTTTGTGATTTTAGGTACTTGGAGAGTGAATTCTGGAAAAGAAGCCATTTTGGACGTTTTTGGAGCATAAAAGTGAAGAAAACGGCAAAGTATCAATTTTCCATGCTGGAAACACTAAGTGACGGCGTCAAGAGTTATACCCTGACGGCGTCAGACATCAAGAATAAAATACCGTAGTTGATGACGGCGTCAAAAGTCATCCTGACGGCGTCAAAGTCCCAAGAATAAAATACCGTGGTTGGTGACGGCGTCACATAGGCCGTCATAAGAAGATCAAGGCCGTCCGAGGAAGTATTTGGCGGCGAGGTGACGGCGTCACATGGTTGTCTTGACGCCGTCAGTCCAGTTTTCCTATATATAGTTTTCTAGTTTTTACATTAAAAAGAGAGAAGTTTTGGAGAAACCCTAAAGTTGAATTTGGTGCAACTTTTACAGGTTTTTCAAGGGTTCCAAACCCTTGATACCTTGCATTGTAATTGAGATAAGTGTTCTTCTAATTCAATCAATATGTCTATGTGTTGGTTGTCTATATCTTGTTCTTGTCTCAATTCCATTATGCTAGGCTAGATCTCCTTTGTGTTTGCTTAGATCTAATGAAACCTAGATATTGATTATGTGTTGATTACTTGTTTATTCTTGTTCTTGGATGAATGATTTATATGTTAGGCTTAAGAAAACTAGCAGATCTCCAAATGGTAACATGCTTGAACGTCTTAAGAAACATGAACCGAGGCGTACTAGGTCTTTATTGGTTGTATTTAATGCATGAGCCACTGTTTACAATCCCTATAGTTGTGTTGGGTCATGGTGTAGGAGGAGATAAGAGCTCATAGAATTGGGGAGTTATGTATGCCACCCTATGAATGGTATTAAGGAATACGATCCGTCATCCATGCAATTATAACAAGTAATTAACGTGTAAAAGATATCTAGGGAGTAAGGAAATCTATGTAAACACATTTTCTCCAATTACTGCTCACAACCTTAGTTTAATTAGTTATTTTCATTTTTATTATTTTATTTTGATTGCATCTTAGTTTTGGGTTAGTTGAATAGCAACTAATTCCGCCCACTCCCTCAAACCCGAGATTTTACTTGCTTTCCATAAAACATAAAAATACAAAAATAATCATCCCTCACCTTTAGAACTAGTAATTTAGGCTTTCTAATCCTAGCGACACTATTCCTAAGCTGAAAGATCAATCCCCCGGTACTTGTCACTATACTATACTACAACGATCAGGTACACTGCCTGGTGGGGGTTGTAAGCTTCTCGAGATCCCTTGAGAGGTAAAGCCTGTTGCGATTCCCACGCATCAATACCTTGCATTGTAATTGAGATAAGTGTTCTTCTAATTCAATCAATATGTCTATGTGTTGGTTGTCTATATCTTGTTCTTGTCTCAATTTCATTATGCTAGGCTAGATCTCCTTTGTGTTTGCTTAGATCTAATGAAACCTAGATATTGATTATGTGTTGATTACTTGTTTATTCTTGTTCTTGGATGAATGATTTATATGTTAGGCTTAAGAAAACTGGCAGATCTCCAAATGGTAACATGCTTGAACGTCTTAAGAAACATGAACCGAGGCGTACTAGGTCTTTATTGGTTGTATTTAATGCATGAGCCACTGTTTACAATCCCTATAGTTGTGCTGGGTCATGGTGTAGGAGGAGATAAGAGCTCATAGAATTGGGGAGTTATGTATGCCACCCCATGAATGGTATTAAGGAATACGATATGTCATCCATGCAATTATAACAAGTAATTAACGTGTAAAAAATATCTAGGGAGTAATGAAATCTAAGTAAACACATTTTCTCCAATTACTGCTCACAACCTTAGTATATTTAGTTTATTTTCATTTTTAGTATTTTATTTTGATTGCATCTTAGTTTTGGGTTAGTTGAATAGCAACTAATTCCGCCCACTCTTTCAAAACCCGAGATTTTACTTGCTTTCATAAAAATATAAAAACACAAAAATAATCATCCCTCACCTTTAGAAGTAGTAATTTAGGCTTTCTAATCCTAGCGACACTATTCCTAAGCTGAACGATCAATCCCCCGGTACTTGTCACTATACTATACTACAACGATCAGGTACACTGCCTGGTGGGGGTTGTAAGCTTCTCGAGATCCCTCGAGAGGTAAAGCCTGTTGCGATTCCCACGCATCAAGTTTTTGGCGCCGCAGCCTGGGGAATAGTTATTGTCTAGGTTAGAATTTCTTTTTATTAGGTCTACTTGCTAGATTCCTTTCTAGTAAGATTTTATTTTTATTTTTAGGTCTTCTTTAGTCTATCTTATTTCTTCGTGCCTTTGTTCGTAACTCTTTACCATCCGACATCATGGAAGGTGGTAACATCTTTGAACCCGTCATCCCACCACAACAAAACCCACCACTAGAACCCCTTAGACCCCGAACCTTAGGAGAGTATTCCCGACCTAGCCATCAAGGCTACCGAAACACCATTGAGCTCACCGGAGCCAATGTGACCCCCTTGCGATCCGACACCATCCGGTTGGTGCAAAGCGGATGTGCATTCCATGGACTTCGTTCCAAAGATCCAAACCAACATCTTAAGGACTTTCTCAAAATCGTAGATTCCATAGACCTAGTTGTTGCAACTAGAGAGACTACCCGTTTACGCCTATTCCAATTCTCTCTACGGGATCAAGCTAGTCAATGGCTTGAGCGTTTACCCGCGGGATCCATCACCACATGGGATGATCTCACCACTCGTTTCCTTGCTCAATTTTTCCCACCAGGGAGAACTACTAAGCTTAGGAATGACATCTTGATGTTCCAACAACGTCAAAATGAATCTCTTTATGAAGCATGGACTCGTTTCAAGGACTTACTCCAAAAAGTCCCTCATCATGGCATAGATCTTTGGCTCCAAGTCCAAATTTTTTATGACCATATCGACATCCCCACGAGGCGAACCATTGACCCATCGGCCGGTGGTAAGCTATGTGATCTTAATGCGGAACAATCATGGGAACTCATAGAAGATCTTGCTCTCTATGACAACGAAAGTTGGAATGATCCCCGTGATTTGAACAAAACGGTCAAGGCAATATCTTTGCCTTCGAACAATTCTAGCACTCCCGACCGTAGGATCATGGAACTTGAGGACCAAGTCAAGTTTCTCATGAAATCTTACGAAGCTCCGAAGCCTTCAAGCCAAGTGAACAAAATCACTTCTTCATGCGAATTATGTAGTGGTCCCCATGACACTCGTGATTGTGTGGAACTCCCCGGAACAGCTTTTGCGGACTACGCATCCACGCGTACCGACGAAGCGGGAGATAAGTGGTACACTTTCAAGCCCGAGCCAAACATATACGGTGATTCATACAACCCCTCATGGAAAAATCACCCAAACCTTAGGTGGAAACAAAATCAACCCAATTCATCCAACCCACCAAATCGTTACCAACCAAACGGTCCACCATCCAACCGTACTTTCAACAACAATCCTTCTAACAACTATGGTAGTACCAACAATCTTGAAGGATTGATGTCAAAGTTCATGGCATCTCAAGAAGCTCGCATAGCTAGGTTCAAAACCGAATTCAACCAACAACAAACGGAGATGACCAACAAGATTGACAACTTGTTGAAAGCCCTCAACAACCAAGCGTTAATCACACCTAGGAAAGACACTAGGGACACCAATAGTGGAATCCAAATTAAGGACCCCTCATCATCCAAACATGTCCACTTTGTCAATGTTGTCACCATTAAGCCAATAGATAAGGAGATAAAGGAGAGTGACAAGGATGAAGTTAGAGTAGAAGCCGATAGTAAGGATGAGAGTAGGGAAGTTGAGGTTAATAAGGATGAGGAACTAGAGGAGGTAGAACCTATAGCAGAATACTTTGATAAGTTGCCAACCAAGGAAGAACGGGAATACCATAAGGATTTATTCGATAGTCCCGAGAAAACATATATCTTTGGCGACCCCCTTATCAAAATGGGAGACCCCTCAAACATTAACATCCCATGCAATATCGGACACATGCATATATGGAAAGCTTACATCGACCTTAGATCCCCCGTGAACATCATGACTAGGACTTATTACAATTGGGTGATGAAGAAGCAACTCAATTTTAGGATGATGCCCGGTAGGAATCTGATAAGTAATTTTGCAGGAAGAGTGAAGGGACTGCATGTGATTATAGGGAATCTCACCTACGAGATCGATTTTATGATAGTTGAGGACACTCGTCCGGTGATAGATGCTTGCCTAAGCCAAATAATATTTGGAAAACCATTTGTTGAGGCCACTAGGATGAGTTATGATCCGACTTTAGGGATAGTTAGATTCAAGAAAGAGAATGATGAGGTTGCTTATCAAATGCCCTACAAGATCGAACAATACCGCCTTCTCTCTAATTTCGAAAAGGAACATAAGCAAGCGGCTTATTATAGGAATGAGGAGGATAGACGTAGGGGAGTAGAGTATGTTAGAAATAGAATGCTTGGTTTCTACAAAGAATGCTTGCAACAAGGTCCGGAATACAAAACTAGTTTAGAAGACGACCTAGAGAGTGGAACCAATGATGGAATCACGTAGTAACCCATGACCTTGAGTCTAGCTACAAGACTCGTAAATAAAGAAAAGCGCTTCTTGGGAGGCAACCCATGTTTTGTGTGATTTTATTTGTTTGATTGTTATTTGCTTCCGTATGCATGTTTTATTTTTATTGTTGGTTAATCATGTTTCTCAATTAAAATGTGGAAATACTTTACTATGTTGTTTGGCCTAGTCTTAACTCCAACCTAAAAGTATTTTTGCAAAAGATAAGTGTAAGGGGAAACCCCAAATATGTTTTTAAGAAACAAACCGATCATGATTCTCCACAATATTAAATGAACATGTATATTCGTATTTGTTAGAGTCAAATGCTTGTATTGAGTCATAATGAAGTTTTGCAGGATTTTTCAGGAAGTAGGACCAAGTTTTTCCAGAAATTTTCCGGAAACTTAACATGAGAATTTCTGCAGGTCCATTCTGACGGCGTCAGGGGTTTACTCTTGACGGCGTCAGGAGTTAAAATCTGGAAATTTTACCGGTTTTGTTTTTCTAACGGAGTCTTATGGTTTTTGTGAATTATTAAGTTTTATAATCTCCAGGAGATCTGCAAACTTCATTCCACAAGCATTATATCTTACTTTGTTTTCTAGGATTTAGTAACTTATATAGGATGCCGCCGATTTTACGCGAGGTTGTCTTGTCTATTTTTGTCAGGTTTTACAGGTTATGTTCGACAAGGAGATGATTTATATTCTGGAAGGGAAGCTTTGATTGTTCGTTTTCTTGGAAGAAGATTTAACCTGGCCATCCTATAATCCATACCGAGCGAATCAGGGGAGTATTTGATTTCATTCTCTTTACTTTTTCACTTTTACATTCTTTACTTGAACATTGAGGACAATGTTCATCTTAAGTGTAAGGGGAGGGTAAAAAGATGATACCTTACATATGCACTTTCGCTTGAGTTTGTTTTGTTTGATAGTAGATGTGTAATAAAACTATGAGAAATACTTGTTAGTGCAATTTTAGCGCCAAATTTAAAATTTTTTACAACATTTAGGAGTGAAACTTTAGCCATAGCAAGCGTCTCATGGATAGGAGATTATATGACTAGCACAAAACCGTATATTCAGAAAAAATTTCCACCCAAAAATGTGAGGTTCGCCTTTAGATTTGATAGGAAAAGCATTTATTATTAGTGCTTATGAGTGTACCGGTAGCATTTAGATTCTAGAACTTGCGTTAGTGATGCATCCCGAGACCGCTAGTGAGACTACATTCGTGTGGTAGGATTTACTACATGATAAGAGGCATTAGGATCACCCTTGTGTTAAACCCGTATCATAATTACTTGACCATTTAAGTCATATTACTTGGCTAGCTAATTCAACTAATTTTTCCCACACCCTTAGCGTTGTACTCATTTTTAGTACACGAAACCCCTAGTACACCCCTCTGAGCCTATCTTTTCGTTTCTAACTTTAAGCATCTTACTTAAAGGAAGAATTTGTTACACCCCACTTAAATGTACAACCAAATCGCCTTAGCCTTCCGTGTATGCGCTCATTTTTAGTGCATTATTGTTATTTGTTAAACCCTAAGTTAACTTTCTAATTGATTACATGGTTGCTAAGTCGAGTCATATCCTTGTACATATTGTTTTGGGACGATTGGGACTCATGGGTAAGTACTTATTTTATGGAGTAATGGGGAAGAACATAACATTATTACCCCCATATGTGCGTTAATCTTAAAAGTGCTCCAAGTGTTTTGATTTTCTTAATTCGAGTCATTAGATTAGTTTAATGTAAAGTATGTAAAGATTCAAGTGTAAGGGAAATGTTCATTCCCTATGATGTATTATTTTGGATGGTAGGGTAAGAGTGTATGCAAAAAAAAAAAAAAAAAAAAAAAAAAAAAAAAAAAAAAAAAAAAATCGAAAAATCAAGAAAAAGAAAAAAATATATAGAAAAAAGAAAAGGAGAAAAAACATACGGACTACCATCCCGTTTCATTCTATGTTTATTTTATGTTTTTGTTATTTTTCATTTATTAGCTTAAGTCGAGTCTAGTCTTGGCTTAGCAACGCCATATTGTACATGTAATTAACCAAGATTGTTAACTCGCCACCAGTAAAACTTCCTTTATCCAACAAAACCGTGTAATTCATATCCCTATACCTAACATTACAACCCTTTAAAAGACCTCTTTGATAGTTTATCCTAGGTGCTTACGCCATGTGGTGGAGGTTTGATCCTTTCCCAAGCCTATGGTAATCTATTTTGCTATGACAGGTAGTGAGAGATATCTTCCATTTCCATAATGTTATATTACTTTATTACACCCGAGAGATGTGAGTATCTAAACACTATTTGTGAGGTGCTAGTGTATGACCTCCGTGCTTGTCTATTGGTCTTTAGTGGAACGATTATTTGTTGTAATTACTTTTATATTAGTGTTAAATGACCCCTAACTTGTCTTTTGAGTAGAATAAAAGCGCATTTGCTTGAGGACAAGCAAATCTCAAGTGTAAGGGTATATGATGAGGCGAAAAATGATCCGTTTTTAGGGGGTCATTTAAGCCCGAATCCGACTTTATTTGATCAAATATTGCCCTAAATCGTTCCTTTTGTGATTTTAGGTACTTGGAGAGTGAATTCTGGAAAAGAAGCCATTTTGGACGTTTTTGGAGCATAAAAGTGAAGAAAATGGCAAAGTCTCAATTTTCCATGCTGTGAACAGTAGGTGACGGCGTCAAGAGTACCACCCTGACGGCGTCAAACATCAAGAATAAAAATCCGTAGTTCATGAAGGCGTCAAGAGTCATCCTGACGGCGTCAAAATCCCAAGAATAAAATACCGTAGTTGGTGACGGTGTCACATAGGCCGTCATAAGTAGATCAAGGCCGTCCGAGGAAGTATTTGGCGGTGAGGTGACGGCGTCACATTGTTGTCTTGACGCCGTCACCCCGATTTCCCTATATATAGTTTTCTAGTTTTTTCATTAAAAAGAGAGAAGTCTTGGAGAAACCCTAAAGACGAATTTGGTGCAACTTTTACAGGTTTTTCAAGGGTTCCAAACCCTTGATACCTTGCATTGTAATTGAGATAAGTGTTCTTCTAATTCAATCAATATGTCTATGTGTTGGTTGTCTATATCTTGTTCTTGTCTCAATTTCATTATGCTAGGCTAGATCTCCTTTGTGTTTGCTTAGATCTAATGAAACCTAGATATTGATTATGTGTTGATTACTTGTTTATTCTTGTTCTTGGATGAATGATTTATATGTTAGGCTTAAGAAACTGGCAGATCTCCAAATGGTAACATGCTTGAACGTCTTAAGAAACATGAACCAAGGCGTACTAGGTCTTTATTGGTTGTATTTAATGCATGAGCCACTGTTTACAATCCCTATAATTGTGTTGGGTCATGGTGTAGGAGGAGATAAGAGCTCATAGAATTAGGGAGTTATGTATGCCACCCCATGAATGGTATTAAACAATATATCAATCGAAAATTACTTTATCACCCGTGATCTTTGTTACACATTATTAATGCTAGTTTGTTTTGGTCACATGGTTCGCTCATTCTGACACCATTGAAGGGTATTTTGAAACTGTTGATCAAAAGATATTAACTTGAATTAGGTCTCTTTATTAAGGTTTTCTTGACAACATGTATCATATTTCAAGCATGTAAAACTTTCTGCTAAACAAATGCTTTCCTATTAGTTTCTTGTAGAGTTGTAGTATTATATGGTGTCTGCAACAATGGTCTCAACTCATTAAGATATAATCATCCTCAAAATTTGTTATGCTAAATGTTTTTTGCAGTCTTCTACTCCTCCTGTTGCTGCTACAGTATTTTTAGGGGCTAATGATGCAGCACTTCCAGGGAGGACCTGGGAACGTCTACATGTTCCCCTTGAAGAATACAAAGAGAATTTGAGGAAAATTGTTCGTCATTTGAAGGTTTACCCGATTCAATGTTTCATCATTTCCAATTTTAGTCAATTTCTAAGGGTAAGTATCAATGTAGGAATGTTCCCCCACCATGCTAATTGTGCTTATAACTCCCCCGCCAATTGATGAGGAAGGGCGACTAGAATTTGCAAAGTATAATTCATATTGCTTGTCAATTTCAAATTAATTTAGATTAGAGGTGACAATTTTGGCCCATTTACTTATGAATGAGTCGATATGGGTTGTGTGCTATAAGGGGAATATGTGTTATGTTTTATATTAAACGGCTCAAATAAGAAATTTGGCTAAGAGGGGAACAGGTCAAGCTAAAAAGGGAATGGGTCAGATCAAAAGTCGTACATAGTCTTTATTTAAGGCATTGTGTTTTAGCCGTACAATAGCAATGTACTTTCAACTTTGTACCGTTTTGGTATGTGTACTTTTTTTTGTTCCACTTAATGTAACGTACTTTCGGGTATTGTGCTACTTTGGTACGTGCTACATTGTTTTACCGGAACTAGAGTTATAATACGTGGACATGCCGCGTAGGATTTTCACTTATAATAAATCTTTGAGTTAATTACATAAATGGTCCTTGTGGTTTGCGAGGTATCACGAATTTAGTCCCTAAAATTTTTAGTTAAAATTTTTTAACCATTTTCTTATGTTTTCGTCCATTTTTATACGTTTTCATCCGTTTTTACACGTTTTCGTCCGTTTTAATACTTTATATCAATCGACCAACTTGACAAAATTTGTTTCAAAATTGACTAACAAAATAATATGATACTGAATTCTCTTAGTTTTCATGACTCTATGTTTAAACGCCCCTCAAAATGTTTCTGGACTCATTCTCTAGAAACTGAAATATATTGTACGTTAGTATATTGTTGCATTAACTATCTATTGTAGATTACTGTATTTTGGAATATGCTAATAAAATTAACTAGTTTTGCAAATTGTGTGTGTGCAGTGATGGACTGCACTTGACACCAGATGGGAATAAGGTGGTTTTTGAAGAAGTTTTAAAAGTATTTAATGGAGCTTGGCTTTCTGCCATTGATATGCCTTATGATTTCCCTCAGTACTCAGAGATTGATCCTCATAACCCTGAAAAGGCTTTTCGGGAAAGATGTTTGTAATACCATCATATATGTGTAATCATTCTTACCAACTTTGATAAAACAAGATTGTCGAAAACTTGTTTTGTGGAACTTCTGAAATGTACAATTCGAGCTTAATCTTTATTCAATCCTACCAAAAACATATATAGGGACTTTCTTACGAGAACCATTTTATCTGCGAGAACTGAGAGAACTACCAAAAACATGCATGCATGCCTTTTAAAATAAAATAAAATAAAAGTACATGCAAATCATCAATAATCGTAAGCATCCACCTATGTTCTTCAATATCATTATGAACTCATCATCTTTTTTCACAAAAACCTTACCCACGGCCGCAATATTGTCGTTGCACGTCTTATAAGAACATACATACACACCTTCAAAAAAAAATTTGTATTTTCAATTTCTTATCAAATTCTTTAGAACAACTATGTTTTTTTTTAAAACATATGTGTTGTTTTTAAAACATATGCGCAAAAATACAATTATTGAAGGCGTGCATGTATGTTTTTTATGGTTCTCTCAGTTCTCGCAGTTAATATGGTTCTCGTTTGAAAGTTACATTATATATATATATATATATATATATATATATATATATATATATATATATATATATATATATATATATATATATATTAAAAAAATGATTTACACGTTAATGAAATTTGAGTATTTGCTAATTTTTTATATTTTTTTAAATAAAAAAACTGAACTAGGTCGCCCTTACTGGGGCACTGAGGGCACTGAATCGCCTGTAGGTCGCGAGAGAAAGCTGACCTGGCGGCCTTAGAAGATAAGTGCCACACTGAAAGAGTGAAGAGTATAATCCACCAAACGACACGACTCTGAAAAAAAAAACACACGCACACACAAAAGAATGAAGATTAGACCTTCAATAGTGCTATTTGGTGACTCGATAACAGAACAATCATATCGTTACGGTGGTTGGGGCGCTTCTCTTACCGACACCTACTCTCGCAAGGTTAGCTTCTATTTCAATCCTCACTTTACCAAAATCAATAACTAATCAACACTCATTTTTGTTATTTGTTTGTGTTAATTGTGTATATATAGGCTGATATAGTGGTTCGAGGATACGGTGGATACACTACTCGCTGGGCTTTGTTTTTGTTGCATCACATTTTCCCTTTGGTAACTCATAGTTCATCATCTCTACTTTTAATAATTAAACTCTATGTACCATCTCATTACTAGATCAACATTGTTGTGTTTGTTAGATATACTTAGATCTGATTTAATCAACCTATTAGGCTGGACACAGTAAGAGGATTCAATCCTCCTCTTTTTTCCTGCCACGTCAGCTTTCTCACTCCAGCGACCTGCAGGCGATTGGGTGTCCTAGTAAGACGACCTACACTACAAAAATAATACCCCACAAAAATACATCTTTTAATTACACACAAACAAAAAAAAGGGACGTGATTGTTGATCTGCTACACTACCCATTTGAGTTTTTTTCGTCTGACAATCGAATCGCTCCAATAAGGACGATCAAATGCAATCGATCACTATACTCGATCGTTGTTCCTTCTGTGACTAGCCTTATATGTTAGATTGATAAAACTCCAGGTGTATTGTATTATTAGCCAAACTATGGTGGTGTTTGTTTTTTAAGAGCTCTGAATCTGAACCGCACATCATCTCGAAAAAAGAAAAAAAAAAAAAAAAAAAAAAACTCATGTTTGAACCGCACATTTGCTTGCTCGTACTAACATTTTTTTTTTTTTTTTTTTTTTTTTTTTTTTTTGTCAACAAGAAGCATTAAGACACCCCTCTCACGTCTAGACCATTAAGATCTTACTGCCAACGGAAAAAAAAAAAACAAACGATCTGCCACTGACCGCGTCTGAACGGTTCAGATTCAGTTAAGAGCCTTTTTTTTAAAAAACAAACACAACCATATGAGTACATATAGCATGAAACCCTAATGGACCCAAACCCACAACCAGCTTGGGCCATATTTAACGTCTAACATTTAGACTTAAAAGTAGGCTCATCATAATACACCGTGGACCGAACTGAATCGAGAACCGGTCCTAGGTCCACCTTTTTACTCATATTTGTTCCTCGGTCCAGTCTTACGCACAACCGGCCAATATGCAGCGACAAAAAACACACAGATTAAGAAAAACATAACTATTACGGCTTTCTTTTTCTTAAATGACAGTTTGACCCTTAACTAATTAACTATTGTTTCTTTTAAAATTGGTAATAATAGTTTCAAGTAAGGGTAATATGGTAAATTCGATGAAACTTCTCCCATCTATTTTTAGTAGGGGACAAATAATTTGGTATGGAAGGAGTAGTAATGTTTGATGATTGAGGTTGGTAATTTGATGTATACCAGACCTCTGAGTAGTCGACTGTAAGTCTATGGGGGTGTTTGGGATTGGCATTTTTTGGAATAACAAGGTAAAAGCTGCTTATTTCAAAATGTTACGGACTATTTAAGATAAAATATTTCTACGATTAAATTACTTAAAACCTTTTTATAAATGTATTATTGAATAAAATAAATTCAACAAGTTTTTTCTTAGTATTTCTTCATTTTGTACAAAACAAGCAAATCCAAACACTATTTCCTTAAGTACTTGTTTTTAAGCGGAAAAATAAAGCAATCCCATACACCCCTATTTATTAAGAACAACGAATTAAATCTATATATGAACTTACTTTAAGCTTCTCGATAGTGAGAGTCTAATATAATGACAACCAATCTATGAGAATCACAACTTAATAACTTGTGACTGGTCTCATGGTTTGTTACTTTTGACTACCCGGCACTGTGATATCAGTCATGTTCTCGATATATACAAATTGCAGAAATATTATGGACTAAAAGAAATAGTTACGGTAAGATGTAAAGGGCAGCCGAGGGACTAGGTGATTTAAGCTGTAGTAACTGCTATAGTTTTCCATAAATGTAATTGTTGCTATTATTGTGGATAATAGGACTACATTGAATATAAGGATGTTAACATCTAGAGACTTCATGTCTACTGGGATGCTGTGTTTACCTCGAGGATTATAAAGATGCAGAAATACAAGAATTTCTATTTCGTGTGCCAGTTACTTATTTTGATCACCTTGATAAGTCAGTTTTCTATGAAAGACTACATACACTCTAAACAACTTTCAATTGGGTATTTACCGAATTTTGAAACTTCTCTCACAATATTTCAAATTTTCGATCTTAAAAATACTTCGTCACTCGTGATCTTTATTACCCGTTATTAATGCTAGTTTGCTTTTGGTCACATGGCTCACTCATTTTGACATCATTGAAGGGTATTTTGGAACTGTTGATCAAAAGATACTAACTTGAATTAGGTCTCTTTTTTAAGGTTTTCTTGACAAGATGTATCATATTTCAAGCATGTAAAACTTTCTGCTAAACGAATGCTTTCCTGTTAGTTTCTTGTAATATTATATGATTTCTGCAACAATGGTCTTGTTGTGTTTGTTGTAATACTCTCAACTCATCAAGAGATAATTCTGGCTCATAATTTGTTATGCTAAATGTTTTTTGCAGTCCTCTACTACTACTCCTGTTGCTGCTACAGTATTTTTAGGGGCTAATGATGCTGCACTTCCAGGGAGGACCAGTGAACGTCAATATGTTCCCCTTGAAGAATACAAAGAGAATCTGAGAAAAATCGTTCGTCATTTGAAGGTTTACCCGATTCAATGTTTCATCATTTCCAATTTCAGTTCAATCTACTTTTTGAGTTTTCCCATTTTAGTCAATTTCTAAGGGTACGTATCAATGTAGGAATGCTCCCCCACCATGCAAATTGTGCTTATAACTCCCCCGCCAATTGATGAGGAAGGGCGACTAGAATTTGCAAAGTATAATTCATATTGCTTGTCAATTTCAAATTAATTTAGGTTAGAGGTGGCAATTTTGATTTACTTGGGTTGTGTGTTATAAGGGGAATATGTGTTATGTTTTATATTAAACGGCTCAAATAAAAAATTTGGCTAAGAACAGAACAGGTCAACCAACAAAAGCTAAAAAGGGAATGGGTCGGATCAAAAGTCGCCCATAGTCTTTATTTAAGGCATTCAACCTCATTTCATTTATCTTTAAAAAATAAATAAAATAAAATAAAATTACTGTAATGATTAGTTAAAATGATATTTATTCTTAAAAAAGAATGCACAGAAAGGTGTATGCGGGTCAACCAACATTGTGTGGCCCATTTGACAAATGATAAAAATGGCTTGTTTCAACACAAAACCGTCTTGGCCTGTTATCCGGTATGTCCAACCCGCCCATTTTGCCACCTCTAGTTATAATGTTTCTTTTAAGAGTCTCTAAGGGTATCTTTTGACTGACAGATCTATGTATGGTGAAAAAGCAATGAAACTTCCCGAAAGGACAAATGAAGTCACCGGGGATTACGCCAATGGGTGTGTTGAGGTAGCAAAGGAATTCGGTGTTTCTTCAATCAACTTGTGGTCCAGGATGCAAGAAACACAGGGATGGCAGAAAAAATTTCTTAGGTTAGTGATTCTTCTGTCATTACATCTCATATGAAACATTTATGCTTTAGAAATATGCCTAAATGACTAAATCTGTTGTCATTGCTAGGATCTTACTTTTCACACACATATTTATATGGAAGAATGATTTGCTCCTATAGTGAGAAAAAGCCGAGATATAAAGATGGCAAAATGTCAACATTTTATTATGAAGAAACAACAATGCGTTTAAATATGTTTACAAGAACATATTATTACAATAGTTTTTCCAAGTGTTATAGTGTTTTAGGGAGTTGTATGCATTACAAGTACATTATATTCTGTTTTCAACCTGCTTATTTCTTGCTAATATTTTTGACCCATTAAAACTGGTTGGACATAAAATTGACTCATTTATAAGTAAATGGGTATGAAATTGCTGCCACTCACATGCCTAAGGCTAATTACCAAATCAATAACATACCATCAGCCATATATCAAATACTAGCATGGCCAACTTGACAAAATTTGTTTCAAAATCGACTAACTAAATAATATAATATTGAATTCTCTTAGCCTTCATGGCTGACTGTTTAAACGCTCCTCAAAATGTTTCTGGACTCATTCTCTAGAAACTGAAATATATTGTACGGTAGTATATTGTTGCATTAACCATCTATTGTAGATTACCGTATTTTGGAATATGCTAATAAAATTAACTAGTTTTGCAAATTGTGTGTTTGCAGTGATGGACTGCACTTGACACCAGATGGGAATAAGGTGGTTTTTGAAGAAGTTTTAAAAGTATTTAATGGAGCTTGGCTTTCTGCCATTGATATGCCTTATGATTTCCCTCAGTACTCAGAGATTGATCCTCATAACCCTGAAAAGGCTTTTCGGGAAAGATGTTTGTAATACCATCATATATGTGTAATCATTCTTACCAACTTTGATAAAACAAGATTGTCGAAAACTTGTTTTGTGGAACTTCTGAAATGTACAATTCGAGCTTAATCTTTATTCAATCTTAAACTTGATTCGAGTTTGTGTAGATGAAATGGGATCAAATAGCTTGTAGTTTTCGGTTTCATCAAGATTTACTTCCGCATATCATCCCATTTCCCTTTTTGACTCTTGTTTCTGTTGGGGTTTTAACAATTGTAGGATAAACATAATCAAATGGGATATCTCAATGAATTGTGTAATCACTTAAAAAAAAACCTAATCAACCCTGTTTGTGTGGGTTACACGAATATCTTTTTGGGATAATTCAAAGAGTTATGGTTCTTGACTTAGCCACAAATACAATGGAATACTAATTTGTTTCTCTTAGTCAAGAATTCCCATGCCAAGTAGAAGAAACAACATATTTCCTCTTAGTTAAATATTTTCCGAGTAGAATGTATTTTTATTATCGTCTATTAAGATTTACGTCAAATTAAAAAATTAAAAAATAATAATAGATCATTTAGTAAAAGAAGCTCGAAATAAAACTACAACAAACAAAATATATGTTAATAACACATGTTTAACTAAAAATAATATTTAGTAGTTAAAGTTGACTAATGTTAAAAAAAAAGTTAAAGTTGACTAAAAATACTCTTAATTAAAAAAAAATTGGAAGTGATATGTACACCACTAAAACTGGTGTGCACACCACTAATTCTGCATTTGGATGTTGTACTGTGTGCATCATCAGTGTAATTTAGTGATGTGCACATCATTTTTAGTGATGTACATATCACTTCCCAAAAAAAATAGTTCATTATTAATTCAATTTTGTCTAAATCTATATAACAGAAGTTTTTGATCAATGTGACTTGGTTGATGACGTCATATGTGGCGTGGCAAGAAGGATGATGTATCATGCTAAGATGAAAAATATGAAAATAATAGATCCATTGAATATGAACGTAATTGAAAAATAGTTTTATTAATCTTCCTAGAATATTTCACAAATTTTTTATTTTACACCCTTTAACTATTAAACTTTTAATGATATTTATATTTAAAATATGATAACAATCGACATAAACATGCAAAAACATATACTAATTCATTATGTTGGTTTTTTTTCATCACGACTAATACGAATATATGTAATATAATTTTTAGCATAATCAAAACGTTCATTGTTTATGTAAAACCATGCAAAAAGTGTAAATAGTTTCATCTTACGGTTTGCACCAATACTTAATATAAATATTATTATAATTATAAAATGTATAAATTAATCAACATTTTATAATTATATTTTTAATTTTTTTGATTTCATCTTTACAATTTGTAAAATATAAGTCCATTTCGCTATATATTTTATTTTTTTTCCCGAATTACTCTCTCGGTTGGTTGGTCTTCGGGGTGTTTGGATTAGCTTATTTTATGGGCTTAACAGCTTATTGAAATTTGGAAAAGCTGATAAGCTCACTTTTATAGGCTTATGATAGGTTAAGCACATGGCTTAAGCCATGAGCTTATAATTTTCTGCTCATAAGCTAAAAAAAAGTAAGTTTATCAGCTTTTCCAGATTTCAATAAGCTAATAAGCCCATAAAATAAGCTAATCCAAACACCCCCTTACAAAGTCACACTCAGCTAAAAAGAAAACACAGAGAGAGAGACAGTGGGTTTATAAAAATGAGACCATCAATAGTATTATTTGGAGACTCAATAACAGAACAATCATTTCAATACGGTGGTTGGGGTGCTTCTCTTACCGATACTTACTCTCGCAAGGTTACTTGATTTTCAATAGTTTTATTAGATTCATTCTTATTATTTATTTATACTGATTTTATAAATTTGTTATTGTCAATATATACACTATATAGGCTGATATAGTGATACGAGGATACAGCGGATACACTACTCGATGGGCTTTGCTCTTGTTGCATCATCTTTTCCCCACGGTAATTCTACTTTTAACTGATTTTAATTTATGATTGATGAACATTGTTTGTGGTCTATGTCATTAGTTTTAATCATTTAGTTATTGGATCACTGCTGTTTAGGTTAAAAGGGTCAACTGAGTCTTTGACTTGGTCACACTGCTCTCTCATTTTGTATCACTGAAAGGCATTTTTTAAGTGTTGATCAATAGTAAAATATGTCTATGATACGTTTATTGATTAAAATGTCGAAGTTTTTCTGGGTCAAAAAGTCTAATTAATGGTAGTTTTTTGGTGACCTGAAAATTAATCTCCTGGTTAAAGTTCTCTTAACAACACGAGTTTCCGGTTTTAAACATGTAGAAGTACATGATCAACATATTAGTACTTTCCTATTAGTTTTGTGATATATCGATTGCAGAACAATGATCTTGCTGTATATGTAATATAGTCGCAAACTCATAAAGAGATGATATTGCTGAGAGTACATTTTGCTAAATGTCTTTTGCAGGGTTCTACCACCCCTCCGGTTGCTGTTACAGTCTTTTTTGGGGCTAATGATGCAGCACTTAAAGGGAGGACCAGTGAAAATCAGCATGTTCCCCTTGAAGAATACAAAGAGAATTTGAGAAAAATCGTTCGTCATTTGAAGGTTAACCCAATTAAATGTTTCATTATTTCCAGTTTACCTACTTTCTGATTTATTTCAGTTGTAGTCAGTCAGTTTCTAAGTTTTCAATTTATCTTAATGCAGGAATGCTCTCCCACCATGCTAATTGTGCTTATAACTCCCCCACCAATTCACGAGGAAGGGCGCCTAGAAGATGCAGTGTATAATACTTATTGCTTGTTATTTTCAGATTCGGTTTTTTATTAGAGGTGGCAACTTCGACTCATTTACTGATGAATGAGTCGTGCTGTTTTTTTATATCTAATGGCTCAAATAAAAAGTGGGTAAAAGGGGAATGGGTCAAATGGATTGAAAGTCGGCCAAAATATATGTTTAAAGCTTAACGTTATATATTAATAATATTGTCTTGTAAACGTAAATATATACAAAATGGAAAAAGTTTGTGTTAGTGCACCAAGAGAAACTGCACTGGCTTGTTTTGACCCGTAATAAGAATGACTTTTTTCAACCCAACTCCGTCTTGACTCATTCCCCAACCAGTTCTCCCACTTATCTTGCCACAAGGCTACCACTAGTAACATTATCAGTTTTGAGAATCGGTGTCTTGTGACTGACAGATCTTCATATGGTGAAAAAGCAATGAAACTTCCTGAAAGGACAAATGAAGCTGCAGGAGATTATGCCACCGGGTGTGTTGAGGTAGCCAAGGAAGTCGGTGTTTCTTCAATCAACTTATGGTCCAAGATGCAAGAGACAGAGGGTTGGCAGAAAAAATTTCTTAAGTTAGTGATTCTACCTTCTTTACAATTACATTTCATATGGAGTCTTGATTTTAGCTACTCTCATACACGCAGTACCCAATTGCATGTAGCGAAAATTATTGGACACATCTATATGGTTCTTTTCGTGCCAAAAGAAACATCTATAGGGTTTATTAATTAGTCTAAATCTATGGTCATTCCTACGATTTTATCATTCACTCATGTGGTCATGTATTTCAGTTGTTCTTTTGGAAGAATGATTTGCTCCTGTTATGAGGAAAAAACGAGAAAAATATAAAACCTGTGAATTTTTGTAATCTAGTAATTGTTAAAAATTATAATGGGGCCCAATGCCCTTGTGAAACTGTAGCCTAGAGGATAATCCAAATCAGGCTTCAATGCTGATTGAGGTTGCAAAATGGGGCAGCTCTAACGAGCTCTTAGTGAAATGGGTAAATTTTTTAGTGCTTTCTGAGATAGGTCAGGGAGTGCCAGGCTGACCCAGTAAACACTTTTTTGTCCATTTTTCTTATTTAATATTTGATTGATATTATTCAGAAAGTAGATTATGAAAAATATTGAAATTTAGGAAGTTGTATGCATTGAAAGTACACTATAGCCTAGTTTTAACTTTGAACACGCTTGACCTCTGACTGATTTGACCCACTTTGTTTTTTGGTAACGTTTTCCCTTTGACCCATAACCTGTTTAAGATAAAACATAACTCAAATTGACCTGTTTTATAAGAATATGGGTTGACATTGTTGCCGCTCATAAACCATAACCTGTTTTCCCTTTGACCCATAACCTGTTTAAGATAAAACATAACCCATAACCTGTTTAAGATAAAAACATAACTCAGATTGCCAAAGTATAGGTTCCTTACCAAAACGACAACATAATATAGGCAATTCATCAAATTGACAGCTAACCATCACGGTTAATAAATGTTGAAATTTAATTGTTTATCTTTCATGATTGAATGTTTATACATGCATCAAAATGTTTAACCATATATTGTAGATATAGTTTTCGCAAATATACCAAGTAAATTAACTAGTTTTGCAAACTCTGTGTTTGCAGTGACGGACTACACTTAACACCAGATGGGAATAGGGTTGTGTTTGAAGAAGTTTTGAAAGTATTCAACGGAGCCTCGCTTACTGCCCCTGATATGCCTTCTGATTTCCCTCATCACTCAGAGATTGATCCTCATAACCCTGGAAAGGTTTTCCAGCAAAGAGGTTTGTAATACCAGCATGTATTTGTAGTCATTGTTACTCACTTTAATAAAACAAGATTGCTGAAAACTTGTTTTGTGGAACTTATAAAGCGTACCATTCATATTTAAACTTGATTCAAGTTTGTGTAGAAGAAACGAGATCAAAACATATGCTGAATCGAGTTTGCTATTATAAATTGTTAGCGCGAACTCTAAGTTCGCCGTCTCTATGTAATACATTTGTGCTAATGTGCAATTTTGATGGGTATTTTTTTCTTTCTATATGAGTATATGTAGTTTAAATGTTTGTGTATAAATTCTGTGTTGACTGTTTTAATACTCTTTTTACTATTAAAGACTTCTTATTTTGGATTTATGTGTGGGGGAACAATGCACAAAGGGACATCGGTTATATGTAGTTTAATGACACATTCAATGTCAACATATTAATTCTTTAGCATTTGTCAATGGTATTTAGTATTTACACTTAATTCAACAAACTAATGTTTTTCAAATGGTACTATTAAGAAAAATCTCAAATATAATGCCCGGGGTAGAATAATATATGATACAACTCTAATTGCGTATGTTTAGAGCTGTAAATGAACTAAACGTTTATGTGTTTATTTATTAAATGAGCGAATATGAACAAGATTTTATGTCCGTTTAGTTAAATGAAAGAACATTAATAAAAGTTTCGTCTGTTCATTTATATTTGTGAACGTCCCGATTATACGTTCGTTAATGTCTGTTTATTTGTTTTTGGCCGTATATCATATATTTTTATTATATCTTTAAAATTTGGTACACTCAAATAGTTGAACATGTATAAAACACAATATTTTTTATATCTTTTGTTTGTTTTTATACGTTCATTATGTTCGTTCGTTTACGTTTGTTTAATCTCTTAATGAATGAACCTAAATGAACACGAACAATCAAATTTCTTAATGAACGAACATGAGCAAGAACCCTAGCGAGTGAAGAAAGAGTATAAAGTTAAGGCTGGTCAGTAGAAAACCTGGAAGGATTGATTGAAATGCCGAGTTATCATATTTGTCCGTTTAAACGTTCATGTCCATTTATTTGTCTCGTTTAAACTAAATAAACAAACATGAACAAATCTCTGTTCGTGTTCGTGTTCGCCAGGTTCATTTACAGCCTTAGGTGTCTCATGATCATGAGATGACTTGCCCGTTGATTGTCATTATAAAGGAAACTTGACTACAAAAAAACTTTCACATTTTTCCCTTAGCACATTATAAAGAGCACAAATAACCTTGGTAATAAAGGTTTGGAATTTTTGTCTTCTTATATGTCATTATTTGTAGGTGAGTATCCATTAATCAGGTCACTCTGAGTTCTCTGTTACATATACGCTTGAAGCAAAGAATAATCAACTTTGTAAAAGATTGACAAGTTTCCATATAGATTGATAGTTTCCAACAAAAATCGATTCACGAGTTAAGATCAAACAAAGCAAAACTGTAAGTCGATCTCATCTTTAAGCCCCGGTTTTTTCAAGATTATGTGTCTACGCGACTACGCTCCATCAAAAAACTGTTTAACATGGATGCGACCAGGAAATAGAAATGTAGCATACAAAAGCAAGGTGTGAAGCAAATTTAGCTAAATTCAATATGTCATAAGTTGATCAGGCCTAATCCTTAGCTAATATACATTCCATAAATAATAAATACAAACTTTAATGCTCCCCCTTAATTACTCTATTGTTAAGTACGTAACAACAAAAAACAGAAATAACAAGAGAGTAATCTGGATCAATATTTGTTCCCTCATGGAGTTTCAAACAATTTTCAAAGATGATCCATCACTCTTTCTCTCAAGCCACCACTTAAAACCTGAACCCGACGCTGAAACTGAAGATGATTTTCCTATTCATGACTTACACCAACTTGACAATAATTTCTCTCTAACGAGTCCACCTTTTCACCCGGATTATGGGATGCATGTTTCTGGCTATGACCCATTTGGTTCGTTTTCATATGGGTCAGGTGATCTTGAGTTTAAGTCGTTTGAAGTGGAAAACGGTTGTGAAATGATGCATGAATATACAGGTAGTGGGAGTATGACACATATGGGCAAAAGCCTTGTGGGTGTATCAGATTTGGACCATCATGGTGACCTGACTCAAAAGACTAAACCTGTGGGATTTTTTGCACCAGATGAAGGATCTTGTGTGACGGGTGAAAACGCTGCTGGTATCAAGAAAAGTACTGGAATTTCATGCAGAAGGAAAACTATGACACATTCATCAAAGGGACAATGGACCAAAGAAGAAGATAGGTAACACAAAACAATAGTAACATTATATTCTTTTTAAGATCCTTCTCATAGAAATATTGATTAACATTATAAAACTGACTGATCATATGTAGCTTTTATCCCCCATTATATTGTTCGTTGCAGTTCATATAGTAGTATATATGATCAACGTAAAAGTTATAATAGGTTGACACCATAGATTATTATAAAATGGTCACATACTCTTGAACAATCATGATACGACCCGGTTAGGGGTTGTATCGGGATAAGGCGCCACTTTTAGCGTATGCGAGCTCCTTAAGAAAATAGAGAGAAGAACTAGAGATTTGTTTATCTTAAACTTTGATTTTGATTATATGACATAATCTTTATGCCATAAGTTTGGACTTCTTGAGTCGTTTGGGCAGTCCGTCCTCCTACAACATTGGCGTAATCCGGGATCCCATAATCTTTTTTGAATTGCAGCCTTCGCCTTTTTCTTCTTTCGTATTCCTTTGCCTTGGACATAAAACAACACCATTCTTCCATCTTCCGCTACCCATGCCATAACAAATCATTCGAAGAGTTCTCAAGGTATTTCATATTATTGGTGTCTTTCAACTTATAATTGATCTAAGCGTTCGACAATCATTTTTGGCATATCTTTTCTTTTAACTAACAAATTACAAGAGTCGATCAACGTGGTAAATTCATAAAAATACATATAGCTAGTTTTGATCGTATGTACCAAAATGTGTTGCTTAAATGGTTGGAACTTGTTAGGGTGACTTTAGGTCTTGATCGAGTTTATACCTACGCTTAACCTTTTTCTAGTAAATCAAAATCCTTCAGCAAACGTTCGGGTATGTTTCTCAAGTGTTGAGAAAAAGCCAAGTACATGGAGTAGTCGAACAATGAATGGTGACGGAAATGAACAATCATCGACTTTCTTTCGTGCTAATACCAGATATTGTTTACTAATTTTCTTTCTTTTTGTGTGTTATATTATGTAAACTGCATGGGCGTTTGTAGGGTTCTAAAGCAATTGGTAGAGAAGCATGGAGGGAGAAAATGGTCATATATTGCTCAAATGTTAAAAGGAAGAATTGGGAAGCAATGTAGGGAAAGATGGCATAATCATCTCAGGCCTGACATCAAGGTTAATTTCCATATTCTTAAATCTTAATTATTAAAATTCTTTGATTATGATTTAATATTTTTCAACATACAATGTCAAAGTCAAAACACCATTAAACAATCCCTGACCAAAACTAGATTAGTAATGGTTATACTGAGCATAATAGCGTTATTTCATTTAATTTGTTTGCTGCAAAATATTTCTTTCACATTTTTAGTCGTTACATTGTAACGAAAGAAAAACATGATATTATAATGTTCAAAGACTCAAATCTGAGTCTCTAACCTTAGTTTATAATACGAAGTATATTACAAGAATAGGGAACGAATGTACAATCTCTCTTTGATCTTATGTGGAAGAGATGTCTTAAGGATAACATGTGGAAGACAATAATGTTGATTATATATTTATTTCACTATCTTTTAGGAAAATGTTCATTTCGCTCTCTAATATTAAATAATAACATTTTTCATTGTGTGCGTGTTCATTTCCGATTATTAGAAGGATTTTTGGACAGAAGAAGAAGATAGGATACTGATCACAACCCATGCAGAAGTAGGCAACAAATGGTCAGAAATAGCAAAGAAACTGCCTGGTCGAACCGAAAACTCAATCAAGAACCATTGGAATGCAACAAAAAGAAGACAATACACAAAGCGTAAATGTCGTTCCAAGTGGCCTAAACCGAGCCCCATCCTCCAAAACTACATCAAAAGCTTGAACTTGCCACGTGGGAAATCATCAGTGGATAAAAATAAGCTCGTTAAACTATCATCATCATCACTAAACCAATATGGGTTTGACTCGAGTGATAGGTTGGTGCCTGATTTTGATTTTAACGAAATGCCCGAGTTTGCACTTGATGAGAAATTGCTTCAAGATGATAGCAGTGGCTCATTGCTTGACGAGAAGAAACAGCTTGATTTGATGGAGATGATATCACAAATTGATTTCTAGCTGATGTTGGTTAAAATGAATATACTACTTTTGGTTATCTAAATAATTGAATAAAGGATGATTGATAAATGAAGTGATCATGGATGCTCTATATATAGTAAAAATAATATGAGATGTTGCATAAAGATTGAACAGTATGCTTTTTATTTTAGTTCAATAAAAGTTTGCAAATATACCATTGTGTATTACTGTATTCAAGTTTAGAAAGACACGTGTTCAGTGGTCCAAAAACCTTCAAATCAACTAAAAAATGGTGGTAAAGTTATTGACGCCTCACCAAGGGGCTGAAAATTATAATCTCAACTCTTGTGCGACAAGATGTTACTCGAAGAGTATCTACCATGGGGTATGTTGTCTTCTAGCATACACAGAATCTATTACCAAAAATGGCTTTGCAAAAACATTTTATATGGCTCAAATTTTATCATTGACAAGTTAGAACAGCTTCACGCAGCTTTGGGTTTGATGCGCTTCACCTGTGAGTATAGGAATACTCCAGCAAGAGCCATTCCAGTGCCTGGATCAGATGTATTGACAGTTATTGTTACATTTCAAATTAGCTTAAGAGGGGTATAGCGGTAAATTGTACTTAAGACATGAGAAGAGACTCACCCATGGAGTTCATAAGTGATATAGGTGTGCTAAAGAAGAAGATTGAGGCCACAATGACCACTACACGTTTCACACAGTTACCCACCGAGTGTGTAACCGGAGATACTCTTTCTAGTATCATGTAAGAAACCTGTGTAATGAACTCATGTTAGTATTTACACTTAGCCAGATTCTGTTATCACATGCATGGAAAACTATCAGGATTCATCTTATAAACAATAAATGTCTTAAGATGTGATTGAAAAAACCATAATATTACAATAAAAACAATTTAGGAGGTTATATGCATCGACAATACATCATAGGCGGATTTCAAGATATGAAGTATCCATTTGACGTGTAAGAGGCTATGAAGCCGATTAATAATTCAAGTTGTGAAGTAGAATTCAAAACTAAATCATAAAACTTTGATAGTTTGCACTCTGAGTAATAACAGGCATGTGGAGATTTAAATATATATAATGATCCAAATCAAGTGACAGCCTTTGTAAAAGTGTGCAAATTAATATTTTGAAACCTTCTAATTGTGGTAATCGTGATCTGATCTTTTTAGTGGTTTGTAAACACCAGAGCTTAGAAGATTACCTGCTGATATGCGTGAAAGCAGATTGAAGCAAGAAGAGACCTGATGTAGACCTCTTTGACGTTTAATCCCTGGAAATATAAAGATGAGAGTTAATGATCAGATACATGAGCCCGTTATGAATGGGTCGATCTAGAATATGCTGTATTTCAAATAGTACAAGTTAGCAGAAACAATATAACGGGTCGTTCAAAGTGTACTTTTTGTGCATACAACTCGTTAATCACTTTATTGAAAACTTATATTGCTATTTGTAGTAAAATATTTTGGAGATTAAATTTAGCAGGCTAATTATTTTCAAGATTTCAAAAAAAAAAAAAAAAAAAAAAAAAAAAAAAAAAAAAAAAAGTGGGACAGCCAGGCCAATAATAAAAAAATGTACTCAATCTGACTAGAATGGTTAACACCCTTGCCTCTGGAGACAGAGGTCAAGGGTTCGATCCTCACCCCTTGCAAGGCCGGAGGTCCTTTTCTACCTTTGGTAGAACCGGAAGCAGCCTCTCTACCTTAGGTAGGGGTAAGGTTGTCTACGTCTCAACCTCCCCCATACACCGTGGAAGACGGTATTGGGACCCATAACCCGTGGAAGACGGTATTGGTTGTTACTTTACTTTACTTTACTCAACAAACCATTTTGCGTCCTCTATGGTTGATGTTATCAGTATACACCAGCAGTTCCAATTCAAAATCGAAAGTAGTAAATAGATATCTGAATTTCATTAACACTCACAGCGGATTGCAGGTAAGCAGGGGTAAATTTGAAGCCATCCACGAGCAATGCAACAGGGGTAAACAACAAGAAACACATAATTGTCATGATTGAGAAGAGAGTAATGTTGTCCAATGATTCCTGTAAATATGAAGTTTAAAACTGGTATATAAGTATAGATACATTAAATATTACCACACCAATTGATATGATGTCAAACACAAAGAAAATTTAGCCGAGCTTACCTCTTTTTTAACCATAATTTTTTTGCTCAGAACATTACGAGATTGATTTGCTAGATTAGATGACATTGCACTCCAAAATCCAGGCCTGTTACACAAATGCAAGACGTCAGAATATAAAGAAAAATCCAGTATAGTGACTGAATTATTTGTTAATTGACTAACAACCAATAACAGTAAAAAAGATTTTAACTTCTTTAGCTGATTATAAAGGTAACATAATGTGTGGGTTGGGTAACTGGTGAAAACCAAGTTCGGCTCAATCAGGCAAACTTTTGTACCAGTCAAAACGGGTTGGGTTGAGTTGAACCAGAAACACTTGTAAGTTGTAACCAATTTTTTTTTTTCTATATAAAACTGTGCTAAATATGTATACTATTACTCTATTACCATAATACTCCAACCATTTTACACAGAGCAAAATAGCTCTGGGAGGTTGTATGCACTAAAAATAGACTTATTAACCCATTCATTAGCAAATGGACTGAAACTTTTATCTGTAGTTAATTTGTTTGGTTAACTGTAACCAACAGACACAAAGTAAAAAAGAAAAAGGCAACAAATGTCAACTTTGGGTCCTCACCAATTAAACGAGACCTCAGTCAGAGATGCAAGTATCACTCCACCAACAATTGGTGCAAGGGAAGTCAATACCCATGGTGTGGGTATCTGTCAGTGAAAAATAGACAAGTATTCATTACTTACTGGGCCAAAATGTTATACAACTTTTAAATGAAATATAAAGAAGTATAAGAAAAGAATGCATGGAACTAGAGAGAAACAAACCTCTCCTAGAAAGATGGTAGATAGTATAACTGTGAAAAACGGTTCCATTGCTTTGATTGTGTTTGTAAAAGAAACTGAAACTTTTCCGAGACTCATGTTAGTCGAAAAATTGCCTAACGTGTGCATTACAGCCAATGGAAGGATTGCCACAAGCTGCCAGTAAGTAACTACATTAGGATCAAGAAAATTTAATTATATAAGAAAAAATCAGTGTGCTCAGTTTCTTCATATCAATGCATACCTGTGCACCCTTTATATTCGGCCATTTATGAAGATTTAAAGCCGATGTCAAAAATATAATGAAAGTCCCAACAGCAAGCTGAGCTGCAGTTATGGTCAATGGATGTGGAAAAACTTGCAGAACCTGTAAACATTAATAAATATAAACTACGTTATTCTCCTAATCAGAGACATTATAGTGTGCAATGATAGAATCCATATGACACTTTTGACAATTTTATTGCAAATGAACTTTTTTTTTTATTGTTACTTCAGAATTAGTTCTACTTAATTGAACTGAAGCTTCATTTGCAGAAGTTATTCTTATCAATTGACTGCCCTCTCAGACTCTAAATCTCGGCTCTCTTAATGATGAGCATCAATATTACCAGCATCTATATAGTAAAGTTTGAGTTTGCCTTGTTGGCTTTCCCCCTTATGAACATAATAAGTTATACTCTTTATCTGTTACAGATGCTTTTATAGGGCGCAACACTAGATCACAAATGTTTGGGTTGCTATGATATTGGCTGTGAAGAAATTTGTATATCCTGGAATGCGTTTTGTTTAGAAACATGTCTTTCCAATTCAGTGTCCACCTCATGTAAAGACCATCAGGTGTAAGTTAGATTACTCAATCGAACTTCAATCTGACAGCTTTTTGGATAAGGCTCAACTTAATGTGATAGGTAACAAACAATAGTATGCCATTGAGTATGACGAGGGATCTGCTCCTGAGGCCAAAACAGCTACATTAGAACAATTCTTACTATTGTACTTCAGAATTGTGTAAAGCTGTCACTCATTGTATAGACTATAATAGACTGAAACAAACTTATGAGCCCAGGGGAATGTTTTTTTGTCACGGAAGTATCTTCAAATCATTTCATGCATTCAAAGCTGGTGGGTAGCCTGAACTACTTGACAACAACCAGGCCTGATATATCCTTTATTGTACATCAGGTGTCAATTTATGCACTCCCCACTACAAATACAGTGCCATTATAAAAGGGCCCTCCAACGATTTTGGTGGCCCTGTGTCATAGTCACAAAATAGACCACCATAAGTTTACATATCCGTGAAAAAAAGGACATTAATATTACAAAAATAATCATGGTGACTTGGTGCGTGCCCTCCTGCCTTTCTAGCACACTAAATTGCCTTTCTATGTTTTCAGGGTGTATATTGTGATTATAAATCATTTTAAGAAGAAAAAGTACTCCACAAATTACTAATTAGCCTATGATCAGTGTACTTCAATCTATTAAATTCAATGAAAAAGACAGGCAAATGATGTTCAACTTTTCAAACCAAAACATTTGTCACATATTAATTGGTGAAACCAATCATGCATTATCGTTTTCAGACTTACATTAATCAATCAGTTAACTATTTCTATGAACTCACAAAAAAGTAGATACAACTTTAATATATTGTAAAATTAGTCATGGTGAGGGCCCTCCTGCCTTTCTAGCACACTATATTGCCTTTCTATAGTATATCACATGGTTGGATTATACATTCATAAGATGATAAAAAGGAGAAAAGTAGTCTAATTATCCTAAAAATTTTAAACTTCAATCCATTATCCATGAAAAAAAAAAAATCAGGCAAATGATATTCAAACCAAAATATCTGTCAAATACTAATTGGCGAAACCAATCATGAACAGAGTTTTTCACTATATTTCACATGCAATCGAACAGTGGCGAAGCTTAGATTTTTCGAGTGGGGGGTCGGGATCTAAAATTTTTTTTTTTCCTAACACTATGGGGGGTCGAAACCGAATTAAATTGGGGGGGCGAAACCGAAAATACCGAAATTTTTCTACACGAAAACTATATACCCCCTACATCGCAAAAAAAATTTCGGGGGGTCGGCCGCCCCCCCCCCCCCCCCCCCCCCCCCCGGCCCCTATGAAGCTGCGCCACTGCAATCGAAGGAAATAAAGTAACAGAAAATGATCCTGCAAAGTTCCTCCAAAATTTCAGTAAAATACATGATTCGAAAAAGCTATACGCTTAGTCAATACACAACATGTAAAATCAACATAACCCCACAACGAATTCGAGATAATAAAGTTTTTATATGCATATAACTATCAGGGGCATCCTTGGATTTCTAGAGACAAACTTTATGAGGTCTTTGAGTAATTTGGTCTTAATGAAAACAAACTCTATAAAAGATTTGTGCAAACAGTGCAGAGCAGATACACCATAATTTTCTATTCTATTATATACATGTAATATAAGCATATGTAGCAATGACTTATTAGTTATTGCTAAGGAGAGGTTTTTTGGCTTTAAATCTCCACAACGCCGACGTTACCACACAGGTCCCCATGTTGTGTTAGGACACTTTGTGCTCTAAGTAGTGTATTTCACTTTAAATATGTTCTTTTGATCATTAAAAAAAAAATAAAAAAAAAACTTTTTACATAAACTAACCACGTACGACCAAATGAACAAGTGGTAACGCACTTGATCTCCTCACAAGAGGTTTAGGGTTCAAACTTCACTTCGTACACATTTGAGTGTGGCAGGGTGGGAAGTGTACGTATGAAAATACATCTGAGTCAAAAGCCTCCCCGGGTAACGTGAAGAAGGAAAACCTCCTCCATTTAGCAGTTTTATTTTTTTCTAGTACTGTGGTAAAATTTTAGGACCGAAAAAACTAAAAGGCCTTGTGTGATCGCACACACTTTCTTTTTAGCAAGTTGCACACACTCAAATACGACTTATTACCATATAGGGATAATAACAAACAAAAATGTATCTAACTTGTCCAATTTTGTTTATCTTTGTAGTTTATTTTTTATTTTTTATTTTTTTATTAAAACACAAACTTTTCAAATTTTGACCTGTGTAAACATGTAAATGTCAAACAGAATTAAAAATAATAATAATAATAATAATAATAATAATAAAAAGAAATAAAAAAAAATAAATAAATAAATAAAAAAAACAAAAAAAAAGATTACCTGTTTATTATAAATGTTGAAATAAATATTGGTCAAGTACCAAACAGCAAACAACAACCCAAGCACAACCGTGTCCACCACCCCACTCGACTTCTTCTCCACCACTTCCGCCGCCACCACCTCATGATCACCAACGTCAGCGCCTTCAGGTACTGAAGACGCTGACGTCACTCTCACTTTATAACCGTCACGTGATCCACGCCCTAAAACCTTCAAACTATCCGATATACCGAAAACCTTATTCTGTTTATTATATAATGATAATGAAGGATAAGAAGTTAGGTTTGATGATTGTTGTGAAGGTATATGAAAGGTGTGAGTGCGTGTGTTAGGGACTGTTTGGGGATTGGGTTTAGGGGTTTTGGTTATGGAAATATGAAGCATTTTGGTTGTTGTTGCCATTGAAAATGAATGACAAGGAGGGAGGGAAAATGAATTTGGTTTTCTGTTTGTTTGTTGTTTGTTTGTTGTTGCTGTGTTTTATATATATGAGCAGATGGCCAAATGGAATATTTTTTTTGGGGGTGTTTGGATTCATAACGGATACTGCTATTAACTACCGAATATTAATAATAATCAAAATGAATATTCTATAAATAATATCTTTTTTTTTTAAGTCCTCTTCTTTATTTTTTTTTTTATTTTTTTTTTTCTCAAGTTTCTCTTAACATTTGCATCACATTGGTTGTTGTGTTTGATAAAAGTAGCAGTGAGTTGTAAGCTACTATAGTCACGGCTCATAGCTCACTGCTCACAGCTTCTTAAAGAAACATTGAAAAAATGAGTTTTCCTAAAATTTAGCAAAACCCACTACTCATTTGTCAAACGAACAATAAAAATCAAAAAACTCATTATTTACCATTCATCGCCCCAAAAAGCTCTAAAAACCTTCACGCCAAACATAGCCATTATTTACCATTCTCTCAATTTTTTTATATTCTTTATCATTTGAAAATGCTTTCAAAACACATATATTTACACACCACAACCAATAATAAAATAAAATATTTCTCTCCAGAATCACCTTTCCCTTTCTTTACAGTTTCGGGACTCAAGTCTTGCACACAAAAATATCCCGAAAAGCATGGTGTCCTTTTCCTGCATGAAAACTCTTCCCGATGAGTTTTTCCTGCTCCCATACGCGAAGGCCACCATGATAGCCCTCCACCTTGGCACGCGAAGGTATGTTTACTAAAACGCGTCTTTTTATTTTTTATTTTTTTTAGGTGTCTGTTTAAACTTATATGTAGGCTTATGAGCTTATTTAATTTGGTGTTATATTTCATAAGCCTCAATTTTTTGCCACCTCATTCGACTTCTCCGCCACATCATCACAACCTGCAGATGTTGACTTCACATTAACTTGATAAACGTCACGTGATCCACACCCTAAAACCTTGAAACTATCCGATATAAAAACCCTAGGTGGTTTATATAATGATAATGAAGGATAAGTTAGGTTTGATGATTGTGAGGATATATGGAAGGTGTAAGTGCGTTTGTTAGGGAGTGTCTCGTGATTGGGTTTAGAGGTTTTAATGAAAGTGTGAAGAAGCATTCCGGTTGTTGTTGTCATTGAAAATGAATAAGAAGAATAAGAAAAGGAATGAGGGAAAATGAAATTGGTTTTCTGTTTGTTACTGTTTGTGGTGTTTTTTTTTTTTTTTTTTTTTTTTTTTTTTTTTTTTTTTAATACATTTGGAGGGCTGAATCGAATATTTGGGGGGGGGGGGGGGGGGGGGGGGGGATGGATTCTTAACAGATACTATTTATTTATAATAAATCAAAGTTTAACCAGAAAATTAGGGTAAATTACAAATTTCGTCATTGTCGTTTCCAAAATTATTGGTAACTACGTAAATGAGACTGGTTCGCCATTTTTATCATGGAAGCGAAAGAAACAGTGGGTCTGAAAGTAAAGAATAACTATTTTGTAGTTAGGGTTAGAAGGGTAAAAATGTAATCTATCATGTTAATCAATAATATAGCTATTATATTAATTATTTATTTGTATAAATTTGGGTATTTTAAAGTTTAAAAAAAATATTGATGTAATTAGTATAATTTTAGAAAGATATTGATTAGTTTAATAGGTTAGCATATATCCAAATTATCCAAAAAAAAAATGTGGTCAAATGAGACGGCCTTTAAAATTTGTTAATTACTCCCACGTCCAAACATGTCAAAGTAATACAATAATCTGAGGTTCAATAAAAAAAAGTAAACTGCAAAATACATCCATGTGGTTTACAGGTTTTGCCATCTTACATTTCTGTTAAAAACTTTTGGTAAGATACATTCCCCGTTAGGCATATGTTTGCCACTATACATCCCTCGTTTACAATGAGGACTAACGGTGCAATTTTTTCTCCGTCATCTCTTAACGAGACAGAAAATATTACACCGTTAGCCTTCGTTAGCCAAACGTTTGCACCGTTAGCCCTCATTTTGAGTTTTTTTTTCTTTCCATTTTTACATTTTATCCATTTTTTGTCAATTTTCTTCCGTTTTTTATACGTTTTTATCAGTTTTTTTTACGTTTTTATCCGTTTTTTTTATGCGTTTTACCCGTTTTTTGTCAGTTCTTTTTTCCCTTTTTTGTACGTTTTATCAGTTTTTTAAAGTTTTTATCCGTTTTTTGTATATTTAATCCATTTTTTGTCAGTTTTATTCCGTTTTTTATACGTTTTATCTGTCTTTTTACGTTTTATCCGTTTTTTGTCAGTTTTTTCCCTTTTTTGTACGTTTTATCAGGTTTTTTTAAGTTTTTATCCGTTTTTTGTACATTTAATCCATTTTTTTGTCAGTTTTATTCCGTTTTTTATATGTTTTATCAGTTTTTTTTATGTTTTTATCCATTTTTTGTACGTTTTATCCGTTTTTAGTCAGTTTGTTCCTTTTTTTGTACGTTTTATCAGTTTTATTTACGTTTTTGTCTGTTTTTTGTACGTTTTATACGTTTTTTGTCAGTTTTTCCATTTTTTGTATGTTTTATTAGCTTTTTTTACGTTTTTATCCGTTTATTGTACATTTAATCCGTTTTTTGTCAGGTTTTTTCTGTTTTGTATAAGTTTTATCAGTTTTTTTTACGTTTTTATCCGTTTTTGTACATTTTATCCGTTTTTGCCATTTTTTTACGTTTAATCTATTTTTTGTACGTTTTATCCGTTTTTTGTATGTTTATCCATTTTTTGTCAGTTTTATATGTTTTTTGTATGTTTTACCCATTTTTGTCAGTTTTTCCCCTTTTTTATGTTTTATCGTTTTTTTACGTTTAATTCAATCATTTACGTTTTTATCCGTTTTTACGTTTACCCATTTTTTGTCAGTTTTTCCCTTTTTTAAAAAACGGATAAAAACGTAAAAAAAAAATTGACAAAAACGGATGAAACGTATATAAAATGGATAAAAACGTAAAAAGAATGATAAAATGTACAAAAAAAACGAATTAAAACGTAAAAAAACTGATAAAACGTACAAAAAACAGATAAAAACGTACAAAAAAGGGGGAAAAAAACCTGAAAAAAATGGATAAAACGTAAAATAAACAGATAAAAACGTAAAAAAAACTGATAAAACGGAAAAAAAACTTACAAAAAACGGATAAAAAAAAGTAAAAACTGATAAAACGTACAAAGCAGGAAAAAAACTGACAAAACACGGATAAAACGTACAAAAAAAGGGAAAGAAACTGACAAAAAAAACGAATAAAAAGTACAAAAAACAGATTAAAACGTAAAAAAAACCGATAAAACGTACAAAAAAAGAAAAAAAAAACTAACAAAAAAATGGATAAAACGTACAAAAAAACGGATAAAAAATAAAAAAACTGATAAAACGTATAAAAAACGAAAAATAAACTGACAAAAAACGGATTAAATGTACAAAAAACAGATAAAAACTTGAAAAAACTTATAAAATGTACAAAGAAAGGGAAAAACTGACAAAAAACGGGTTAAAACGTACAAAAAACGGATAAAAACTGATAAAACGTATAAAAAATGAAAAAAATTTGACAAAAAACGGATAAAACGAAAAAAAAAAAAAAACTCAAAATGAGGACTAACGGTGCAAACGTTTGGCTAACGAAGGCTAACGGTGTAATATTTTCTCTCTCATTAAGAGATAACGGAGAAAAAAATTGCACCGTTAGTCCTCATTGTAAACTAGGGATGTATAGTGGCAAACGTTTGCCTAACGGGGGATAAATCTTGCCAAAAGTTTCTGACAGAGATGTAAGATAGCAAAACCTGTAAACCACAGGGATGTATTTTGCAGTTCTCTCTCAAAAAAATATATATTTATACTATATATAAAGGAAAAATGGTCAAATGTGTAAAAGTGAAAAAGTGAAAAGTCAAGTAATGTGAAATGTTGAAAAATCTTATTGAATGAAATTATGAAATGTAATTAATACTCTTTATTAAAACATCCTGTTAATTAAAAGTACAATGATTTATTCACATTGTACAACCAATTAAAAACATATCTACCAATTAAATACAAATCACAAACCGGGTTGACCCGGGACGCTTCAAACCCGACGGGTTGAACCTGTTTAATTTGGCCCGTTTTCGACCCAACCTAGCAAGTTGACCCGGTTTAAATCGACCAATTTTTCGACCGCAACGGTTCAACCGGTTGAACCACCCGGGTCGAACCGGGTTTCAAAACATTATGACCCTGGTTTCAAAACATTATATTTAATTCCAAAATCTTCAAACTTTTATTATTTTTCATTGATAATAAATCGACCAATTTTTCGACCGCAACGGTTCAACCGGTTGAACCACCCGGGTCGAACCGGGTTTCAAAACATTATGACCCTGGTTTCAAAACATTATATTTAATTCCAAAAATCTTCAAACTTTTATTATTTTTCATTGATAATAACCAATTAAAACAATTAATACAAATTACAAACCGGGTTGACCTGTGACGCTTCAAACCCGATGGGTTGAACCGGTTTAATTTGACCCGTTTTTGACCCAACCTGGCAAGTTGACCCGGTTTAAATCAACCAATTTTTTGACCGGAACGGTTCAACCGGTTGAACCACCGGGTCGAACCGGGTTTCAAAATATTATGTTTAATTCTCAAATCTTCAAACTTTTATTATTTTTCATTTATAACCTATAAACTTTTTTTATCAATAAACTATTTGTCGCTATAAAATCCCGTTGTTATGCACGGGTATTCGTCTAGTACAGTAATATTGCTTGATCGACTAGTAATATTTTATTAGTGTTATCGATTTGCTTCACGAGTCTCTCGAGGTTTTTGATAAAGATATTTAATTGACACATTAATAATCAACATTCTGAGTTATTATCAGAAAGTATAGATATTTATGGAAATAATGGAACGGTTTTATTAATAAAACTGTTGTAGTTATGCGTTAAAACTTTAAATAGGAACTTTACAGTTTGTCTTCATTGGGTTGTTGGAATTTCTTTGTTTTATTACGTGTTATTTCTGTATTAAATGGCATGCTCATGATTATGAATATAGAACAAGTTTGAGTCTAGAATCACAATATTCATTTTGACCAACGGTTGTTGGAATGCTGCTTCATATATTTGTCTTTTATGATATTTTCTTTAATACTTGTGTGTCGTTAAGTCATACGTTTTGTTTCTAAAAAGGAATTGCATGAATGTGACACAATACCAATACTTTTCTACAATGGTGGCTAAACAAATTACTCACGCCGTTAAAAAGCTATTGTCCTTGTTTCTATTTTGAGATATTTTAAAATGATAGTTTCGTTTTTATGTCAACCAATAAAAATGAGTTTAGTGCGTGTGAATGATATTTGATTAGTTGTACTTGTTGATACAAAAGTTGGGCGTTCATGATTATGGGTTCTTGCTCTCGTACCAATTCGCTTCTTAGTACTTGTAACATGCGCACTAAGAAAATAAACAACACCGTTAGGCTTATCGTGGGATTGTCTCCCACGATTAGACCCCGGCGTGAGAGTAAGTAATCAATTTAGGGTTCTCGTAAAGAGTTAGGGTTTTGTGAATCGTACCTTGAATGAGAGATGTCATTCCTTATATAGGCGCAGAATCCTTGTAGGGTTCGTGTTCCTTACGTTTCGCACCCATGGTGCTTATCCGGGTAAGGATATCTATTCCATAGATAGATGATCCTTATCTATACCGTGTATAGTTTGTTTGGGTTGGGCTTACGTGAGCCTGTTCCCATTATTAATGCGGCCCAAGTTACAATAGCCCACTCATGGTGGATTTGGGCCTTAGTAATGTATATCATTTGAGCTCGTGACCCATATATAGACTATACGTCATCATGTCCCCCCAGTCTAGTGTGCGCGGCTCGTAGCCGCGGAAGCTAAACTAATATTACCAGCGGTAAGCGTGGCGGGAGAACATTGAAATATTGCCGCCCATTTTAAAGTGCAATGCACCTAGTCATGGGTATTTCAAAAGGATACCTCGAAAATTGGGGGTAGTGTCCACGTGGCCCTTGTAAATCAGGAAAAAGTGCATGTACTGTTTCAGTTCTAGCCACACATTTTTGTGAGTGGGATCCACGTGGACATCATCTAGGGTTTTTACTCCCTATATAAGAGTCATCGCCTCCATTTTTACCAAAACACACAGTAAAACACACACTCACCATTGCTCACTTTCTTGAAAGTTATCTTTTGCAAAGAAAATAATCATTTCCTTAGGTAATTTATGTGTGCGTTTTTTACTAGTGAATTAATAAAAATGGTTGCCCAGTTAGAGGACTTTCGCTCTGCGATGACGGTTGATGATGTTACTCAGTTTACGTCTGACTACTTCGTGCCTCTGGATGTGCGTCCAGAGGCTCCAGATGTTGACTCGTGTATAGCTGATTTCCTTGAAGGGAAAATAGGGTTATACACGAAATTCTTTGAGTACGCGAATTACCGCATACCAATATCTATCTTTCTGAGCGATTTGCTCAACCACTATCGCCTCCACATCTCTCAGTTGCACTGTATAGGTGCGGCTAAGGTGTCGAATTTTGATGTAAACTGCCGTTTACTTGTAATAGAACCGACCATAGCCTTGTTCCGCTACTTTTACCACACGACGTGGTCAAATGGGTGGGTATCTTTCGCGAAGCGCCCGGGGGCGCTTCAGTGTTACACAGATAAGGTAGACTCCCTAAGAAATTGGAGGGAGTATTTTTTCTGGGTTGATGATGTGGTTTTTCCATCGCCCTATGAGTTTTATACTCAGGATACATTGCCAAGGGATGGGCGCCCCGCACCCGGTTCCTATAGGCTGACTGATGCGCAGACCCTTGATGCCAACCGTCTAGCCATTAACCCTTATCCGGAGGAGTTTTTGGTACACATGGGGTTGAGTCGCAATTACTTTGCCGCTGCGGACTAGATGCCCACTTTTTTAAGTGAGGAAGGCCGGGGTGGGTGTTCGTCCCTTCTACTTCAAATTTTGGAAGTCTTTTTGTATGCGCACCTTTAATAACTAATCCTTTCTTCTTTCTTTTTTTGTTTATGTGCGCAGAGATGGATCTATTCGCCGTTGTGAAGCTGGACAAACCAAAGCAGGTGACTATAGGAGTGCGCCCTCTGAGGGAAGGTGAGCAGCCCCTACTGGAGGCGACAGAGGGTCGCTTGACCGTGCTGCCAGAAGTTGTCCCTGAAAACACGCCGCTGCTCCAAGTGACGCCCGTTCAGAGCGTGGCGCCCGATGTGGAGGTGGCGCAAGAGGAGGTGCGTGCTGAGTCGTCTGACAGCATAGAGATCCTAAAGCCCGAGGAGGTGCTGAAGGAGGAAGTGGCGCAGAATATTAAGCGCAAAGGAGAGGCTGGGAGCAGTGGCACCAGGAAGAGACGACGCCACCTCATTAGGGATGCGGAGTCGTCCGCGGAGGAGACATCCGCTTCTGGCGCGGATAAGAAGGCTGCTGAGGCTTCTCCGTTTCTGTAAGTGTCTGCGCCTCTATCATGTTTTCTTGTATATTACTTGTCGCAATATTTATTAACTGCCGTCTTTATGTCTTGTAGAGATGATGCCGCGAAGAATGATGGGGTCTTCGTGGATGTGGTTTCCTCTCCACAGAATGAAAACAAGGAGGGGAAAGCCAAGGTTGATGAGGGTGGAGAGGCGCAGCAGTTGATGGATGAGTTGGCTGCGACTGTTGCGCGCCAGACTGAGCTGGTGGCTCAGTTGAGGGAGAGGTATGTCGGGGAGAGCAGTACTCTCGCCCAGAAGGATGAGGAGCTAGCGAAGCTCCGTGCGCAGTTGGCGGATGCGCAGGTGGAGTTGGAGTCCTCGCGGGTGTACACTGAGAAGGTCACCCGTGAGAAGTTGTCCGCCTTGGCTGAGGTGGAGAAGGCGCGCGGGGAGCTTCATCATTATAAGTCCGACCTGACTTGGGCTGTGAGGTTTTTGGATGAGAAGAAGGTGGAGCATTTTGCTAACATTGCCAAGTTTAAGGAGGATATGATGAAGATCATCCAGCTGCAGGAGGACAAGCTGCGTGGCCTGAGCATCGAGTACGATGAGGAGTTATATCCTCATTTGATGTCAACCATTGCTGAGCGCAGGTATTTCTTTTATACTCTTCTCCTTCACAATACTCTTTGTTGTTATGCTTTTTATTAACACAAATTGTCTTTGTTGATGTAGGTGGTTGATTAGCCACGGGCTGCGCCTGGCAGCGATGGGTACTCTTGAGTCCCAAGAGGTGTTGGACGCCTTTGGGAAGGTGGTTCACTGCGCAGTGGCTCGCGGGAAGTCGCAGGCTATGGAGGATCTTCATGAGGCCAAGCTGCTGAACAAGGATTTGGCTGAAATCTCTGGGTATAATGCGGCTGCGTATGATGAGTTGATGCAGGCCATGGCAGGGTTGAAAGTCCTCGAGTTGCCACACATTGGCAGGTTGGAGCGCGACCAAGACAACCCCATAGATGTACTTATGGCGGGGTTGACTTTGGAGCGCCATCTTTCAGAGGATGCAGATGCGCAGTCAGATTATTTCCTGAAGCCTGACGTGTCGCAGCTGCAGATTCCTGTATTCGCGCAGCCTCGCCATATCCTCACCCCGTTTGCTCTTGAAAGGGAGATTCCCTTGAAAGAGGTTTTGGAGCATCATGCGCAGAGGGCTGCCCAGAAGAGGGGCATTCAGGGTAAGGCAGTGATGTGTGGCATTGGTGCTGCACACATCCCCAGGTCTGATGGTGTGCCCGTGAGTGTTCCCACCGTATCTCCCAAGGACGCTTTGATTCTGAGAAAGCTTCAGGAGGCGGGGAGTTCTGCTGCTCGGGAGGATAGCCCTGAGCATCGCCATAGCGTGTAGGCTTTTTTGTATATTTATGTAAATAATGAAGTGTATCTTTCCTTGTATTTTTTTTTGTGGAAAAATGTTGAATAAGATACCTTTTTGTTGATTAAGTACGTGACTTAAAATATACTTGCATTGTTTGCCAAGTTTGATTATTTAATCAAGTGTTTTAAGTGCGTGACTTTAAGAATTATACTTGCATTGTTTGCTAAGTTTTATTATTTGACCAAGTGTCTTGGCTCGTTAAGTGCGTGACTTTTTAAAAATATACTTGCATTGTTTGCGAAGTTGTATTATTTGACCAAGTGTCTTGGCTCGTTATTTGCTAAGCTTGTACGGTGTACTTAGTATTTGCGCATTCGTCGTGTGATGCGCACGTGAAACTTACCTCGACGTCTCAAAAGTAAGGCGCTTAGCAAGGATACGTGATCCAATGTTGATGGGTTTGCAACCCTCTTACTCAACGAGTGAATTAGTAGGTTAACTCATCATTTATGCCTTCGTGGGTCTTTAATTAGTGCATGCACGCCATGTAGGCAAAAATATAAGATAACAATATTGACATATATGAGTATGTATGCAATAAAGTGAAATACGCTATGGAGTTAGCTAGAAACCATAACATTTTATTGATACTTGCAAGTTTTTTGAAAAAATAAAAATACAATTCTTAGGAAAGAAAAGAAAAACAAACACTTATTGGGCATCTCGTAGGATGCAAAGGTGTCTGTGTAATGGTCGTAGCCTAAAAGTAACATCTTTTAAGATTGCAGATGTTCCAAGTGTGCGCTAGGTCGTGACCTTCCATATCGCGCAGTCTGTATGCGCCGTTGCCGAGCGCGTCTGTGACCTCGTAAGGTCCTTCCCATTTTGGTCCAAGCTTGCCTGTGTCTTCTGCGTGGCTCGCATCATTGGCGCGGTAAACAAAGTCTCCTGGTCTGAATGAAGTGTGTTTGACCTTTGCATCATAATACTTCTTCATTTTTGCCTTAGCCTGTGCTTCGCGTATAGCTGCGCGTTCGCGCCTTTCTTCCAGTAAGTCCAATTCTATGCGTCGTTCCTCGTCATTTGTTGTGACGTTGACCTCTGCTGTTCGTATAGTTGGCATTCCTATCTCAGCTGGTATGACGGCTTCTGTTCCATAGACGAGGAAGAATGGCGTGTCACCAGTACTGGTTTTGATTGTTGTGCGATGCGCCTATAAGACATGCGAGAGCTCATCCACCCACCTTCCTTTGTGTCTGTCAAGACGCGCTTTTATTCCTTCCCCTAGACTGCGGTTTGCGCGCTCAACTAGGCCATTGGTTTGTGGGTGTTTTACTGAAGCGAAGTGTTGCGTGATGTTCAATTGCGCGCACCAGTCTTTGAATGGGTTATCACAAAATTGTTTTTCGTTGTCTGATATAATCTCTCCCAGTAGTCCGAAGCGACAGACAATGTTGTCCCAGACAAAGCGTTTGACTTGGTTTCCTATGATGCTCACCACCGCCTTTGCTTCAATCCACTTCGTAAAGTAGTCTATGGCTACGATGAGGAACTTGACTCCTCCTGCTGCTACAGGAAAGGGACCTGCGATGTCAATGCCCCATTTGTAAAATGGCCACGGTGAGGTAATTGGTGTTAGCTCTTGTTGTGGTCGGCGCGGAATTGGCCGATGTACTTGGCAATTGCTGCATTTTCTTATTAGATCGCGTGCGTCACGATGCATTGTTGGCCAATAATACCCTGACCTTAGAGCGTTTGCCACCACAGATCGCGGCCCTAAGTGCATACTACATGATCCAGCGTGAATTTCTCGGAGTACGTAGTCTGCTTGAAGAGGTCCAACACATCTGAGCCATGGCTGTAAGAAACAGCGTCGATAGAGTATGTTGTCTCGTAGTTCAAATCGTTGCGCTGTGCGCCGCACTCTTCGAGCGTCCTTATGATCTTGGGGTAAAGTTCCCTTGCTAATGAATTCAATGATAGGTGTCATCCATGTAGGATCTTGTTCTTCTATCACTGTGGATATCTCCATTTCCAAGATTGACTTGTTTTTTAGGGTTTCTACCAATACCTGTTTTGAGAGGTGCGCGAAGTTTGTGGATGCGATCTTGCTGAGCGCATCAACCTTTCTGTTATCGCCTCTGGGCACTTGTTTTATTGTGAACCTGTCAAAGTTTTTGATCAAGGACTTTGTCTTCTCCAAGTATTGGATCATGTGTTCATCCTTGGCTTCATATTCACCTAGCACGTGGTTAGCGACTAGCCAAGAATCTACGTTCGCTTCCAGGTTGCGTACGCCCATTTGGATTGCGATGCGTAGTCTGGCTAGTAGGGCTTCGTATTCTGCCTCATTGTTTGTGGCCGTGAATTCAAAGCGTAGCGCGTAGGTGAATTCCATACCTTCTGGATTTGTAAGAATAAGGCCTGCGCCTGATCCATCTACACATGAGGACCCATCTGTGAACAGAATCCAGGGTTCCCGTGGATTTGTTTTGGTTGCAGATGTTGGGCTGTCGTTATCTGGCTTCTCCACGATGAAATCGGCTAATACTTGTCCTTTGATTGCAGTGCGCGGTCTGTATGAGATGTTATACTCACTTAACAGTACACTCCACTTTTGTAACCGTCCTGATGCGTCAGGTTTAGAGATGACTTGTTTGATTGGCTGATCAGTGATTACCGCTATTGGGTGCGCTTGAAAGTATCTGCGCAGCCTTTTGGCTGCGAATACTAGAGCTAAGACCAGCTTTTCCATAGCGCTGTAGTTAATCTCTGTTTTCTTTAGGGCTTTGCTTACAAAGTATATGGGTGTCTCGACGGAGGTCCTATCTGTCAATAGTACTGCGCTAACTGCTCCATGAGTTGCCGATAGGTACATGATTAGCTCTTCCCCTGGTCGCGGTGCGACAAGTTTGGGAAGAGATGCCAGATGGTGTTTAAGTTGTTGGAAAGCTTCCTCCGCTTGTTTGGTCCAGCGAAAGTCTCCCTTTTTAGTACACTTCGTGAGCGTTTTAAAGAGAGGAAGGGATTTGTCTGCTGACTTAGATAAGAAACGGTTTAGCCCTGCTAACTTTCCATTCAATGACTGGACTTCTTTAAGTGTGCGTGGTGAGGGGAGATCAATAACAGCCTTTGTTTTTTCTAGACAAGGCTTGATTCCATCGGGTTCTATCAAGTATCCAAGGAACATGCCTTCGGTTGCGCCAAAGGTGCACTTCTTGGGATTTAACTTCATGTTTATTCACCCCAATGTTCTGAACGTTTCCTCGATGTCGCGCACCAATTCATCCTCTGTGTGGCTTTTGATGACGAGGTTGTCAACGTAGACCTCCAAGTTGCGGCCTACTTGTTTTCCGAAAGCTGTGTCCACCAGTCGTTGGTATGTCGCGCCTGTGTTCTTTAAGCCAAAAGGCATTTTTGTGTAGCAGTACACTCCTTGACTGGTGTGGAAAGCTGTTTTTTCTTCATCTTCGACTGCCATCTGAATTTGATGATACCCTTTGTATGCGTCTAGGAAGCATTTGAAAGGGTATCCGCACAGGGATTCTACCTTCCAGTCTATTTTTGGCAGTGGGTAGCAGTCCTGTGGACATGCTTTGTTGAGGTCCGTGAAGTTCACGCACATTCTCCAACTGCCATCGCTCTTCTTTACCATAATTGGGTTAGAGAGCCAGTCGTGGTAGTATACTTCGCGCATGATGCCTGCGTCTACGAGCTTATGTACTTCTTCCAGAATAACCTTTGCACGATCTGGGGCCTGGCCGCGCTTCTTTTGTCGTATTGGGGGATATCCTTGTCGGATTTGTAGCTTATGCTATGTGATAGAGCGTGGCACTCCTGTCATATGTTTTGGTTCCCATGCGAAGATGTCTAGGTTCTTCTGCAAGAGTGCGCATACGGCTGCTTTACCTTTGTCAGATAAAGATCCACCAATCGAAACTTGTTGTTCCGGGTAATCGGGATGAATAGCGACTTTTAGATTTGGCGTTTTTTCTGTGCGTTGTTCTGGAATGGTCTCTACTTCAGTTGTTACCGCATTGCATTCTCTTGGTGGTATTGTTGTGTTATAGAGAGTGACAACTCCTCCTTCCACTAGAAACTTAAGCATTCTGTGCGCTGTGGATGGTACAGCGCGCATGGATGATATTCCAGGTCTCCCAATGATACCATTGTATGGTGAGGGAGACTTTATTACCATGAAATTTATCCATGTTGCGGTTGAGTGTTGTTCATCTCCTACGACCACCAGCAAGCGTAACTGCCCCATGGGCCAGATCTTTTCTCCCGTGAATCCAGTCAATGACGTTGTTGCTGGTATCAATTGACTTTGGATTTCAGGTCGTAGTCTTTTGAAACAGTGATCATACAGGATATTTGCGGATGCTCCTCCGTCAATGTACATGCGGTAGACTTTTTGCTTTATCTTGCGCTGCCATGACTGTATCATGTATATGGTATCAGCTTTTTCCTTGGAGGGTTCTTTCTTACCCCCGTTCATCTGTTTATCTTTTCCCTCTTTGATGTTTTTTACGAGGTGGTCCATTCTGCCTTCTCTTACTAACTTTTCAATCAGTTGTCTTAGCTGGACGCACTCGTTAGTTGTATGGCCTTTTTGGCCATGGTACTCGCAGTATCCGTTCCTTATGCGCTTTTCCTCTGCGGTGCGCATTGGTGGCGGTTTTGGGAAGTTTGCACCTTCTGTTACAAATATTTCCCTCGTGGTTTTTGTAAGAGGGGTATATTTGTCATTGTCTCTTCCACTGCGGTAATTCCTGCTGCGGTTGTTATTCTGATCATTGGATTGTCTCCGAGGCTGCTCTTGCTGCCTATAGTTCGAATAACCCTTTTTGCTGTCCGCAACAGCTGCTTCTCCTTGTATAAAGGATCTAGTGCGCTTTGTTAGCTCATCGAAAGTCTGTGGAACTTTGTCGTTTAGCTTTCGGATGAGTTCTGGGTTATTAATCCCATTCATGAACCCTGAAATTTTTAGGATTTCAGGACATGCTTTGACTTGTATGCACTCATCCTTGAAGCGTTCCATAAAAGCGCTGGTTGATTCCCCTTGGCGTTGTTTCACTCTTGCTAGCTCAACAGGATTCTTAGCGCACTTCTTTCTCTGGGTGAAGTTGAGACGGAATGCTTTCCGTAATTCCTCGAACCCACCGATGCTCCTACGTGGGAGTTTGCTAAACCATGTGCGCGCGTTCCTTACTAACGTGGAATTAAACATGTGGCACCACACAGGCTGTGGCCAGTTTTCGATAGTGGCGGCTGATTCGAAAACTTTTAAATGATCATCCGGATCTCCTGTTCCATCATATGTTTTCACATTAGTGGGCATGCTCCTGCGTTTGCCGTCTGAGTAATCGCTGATGCGCTGTGTAAACGCGTCAACTTTCTGGCGACGCCATGGAAGAGACATATCTTCATTCTCTTCATCGCGACGCCTTCCTCTTGACTTCAAGTGTCCTGTCTCTTTATCCTCGTTGTCCGAGGAGTCACTGGAAGAAGAGTAGTCTCTTTTTTGGCGCTTGCGCCGACTTCTTTCAGAAGAAGAGCTTGAGGGATCTCTACTTGGGGATCTTCTTTTCCCCAATATGTCTTGGATCCTCTTACTTCCAGGTTTGGAGGATCCTTGGCTTGGCGAATGTTGAGGTCCTAATCGGTCTTGTATCCCCCGACTGCCAAGTTTGGAGTGAACATTAGTGCGCCTCTTGCTATCTTCTGAGTATTGTGAATCAGATGTCGTACCCAGCCTATCATAGATAGTGGTACATTCTGCGCGTCTTCCTCGTGGGTGGCGCAGTGGTGATGGTTCGCGTTCAGGACCAAAATTCAGTCGAGCTTGTAGGCTCGAACTTGCCCTTCTCCTTGCTTCTTCCTGCATGAGGGCGGTTAAGGTTTCATAATTTTGGGATACAAAATTTCCCAAAGTTAGATTGGGTGCGTCCTCAGTTGTTGCAAGAATGTCTGCCTCAGTATTAGGCACCCTATCTCGGTTAGGCGCGCCTGGTGGCACAGTGTTGTTCACTGCGGGTACAGTTTGATGAGGAGTAGTGAAGAGGGTGCGCTGGAGTTCCTCAACGCTTGGGACCACTGGGGTGACTTGGGTAGTCCTTACAGGTAGTTCTACCACTGGAAGAGGTTGGGTTGTCCCTGCCTCTTGGTGACCAGGTGCGCTGGTTGTCCCAGCAACCTGTCTAGAGGTCGAATCTTGTTGATTCTTCCTCTGATGGTCACGTTTTTCTGACTGCGGAGTCCGCTGGCTTGAATTCTTATTTTTTGTCATTCTAGTCCTTAGTTCTTAGTAGGGTCCCACGGATGGCGCCACTTGTTGATACAAAAGTTGGGCGTTCCTGATTATGGGTTCTTGCTCTCGTACCAATTCGCTTCTTAGTACTTGTAACCTACGCACTAAGAAAATAAACAACACCGTTAGGCTTATCGTGGGATTGTCTCCCACGATTAGACTCCGGCGTAAGAGTAAGTAATCGATTTAGGGTTCTCGTAAAGAGTTAAGGTTTTGTGAATCGTACCTTGAATGAGAGATGTCATTCCTTATATAGGCGCAGAATCCTTGTAGGGTTCGTGCTCCTTACGTTTCGCACCCATGGTGCTTATCCGGGTAAGGATATCTATTCCATAGATAGATGATCCTTATCTATACCGTGTATAGTTTGTTTGGGTTAGGCTTACGTGAGCCTGTTCCCATTATTAATGCGGCCCAAGTTACAATAGCCCACTCATGGTGAATTTGGGCCTTAGTAATGTATATCATTTGGGCTCGTGGCCCATATATAGACTATACGTCATCAGTACACTTATACAAATATTTTTCTTTAAAGATGGCTAAAACAAAACCTAGTAATGTTGACCAATGACAGATTTAAGAGTGAGAATATAAGTGATCTAATTTACATTTTAGACGTGTAATCCACAATATAAACAACCAATGAACTAGAAATATCATCAATAAAAATCATAAACAAAATATAAACATCAACCTCAAAAATCTTCAAATTAGATATACACATATAAATATAAACATCAACATCAACACAATAAATTTCATCACTAGTGTCTTGAGTTCATATACATGAAATTATGAAATTGCTATATACTAGTACTTATTATTTTGTGCACAAATATAAACATCAATGTCGAGATCTATATATTAAATACACTGAAGATTTCAATAATATTGACGACCATGCATCGCACAAAAATATGCATACATACACAGGGACGGAACCAGGATGGGTCACGGGACACCCATGAAGTTTTGCGATGTACTGTTAATTTTTGGTAAAACATCATTTTTTCGTAAATACATCCGGTTCATAAAAATTTGTGTTTCTTGTTTTGTATATTTTTTATAAATGCACCTGATTAATATGTCTCCTGATTCCGTCCCTATAGATACATGCAATCATCTACATGTGACATAACTCATGCACCTTTTAACATATACTATATTATCATAGCAAACCTGAAATCTAAGATATTTTATGACAAATATCATATTAAAGCACTATACTTGACAAGAAATTTACTTTTTGGTATCGAACAATTTTTTTCCTCATATGAGTACTAAACTTTCATTTTTTGGCCTCTTTGAGGCACTTTGTGACATTTTTGCCTCTAGATTTTTAATAATTTGAAAGGCAAAAATATTACAAAGTACCTCAAAGAGGCCAAAAATGAAAGTTCAGTACCCATATAAAGAAAAAAAAAATTGTTCGGTACCCAAAAGTGTATTTTAGAACAAGTATGGTGCATTTTTATGGTATTTGCCCGATATTTGATCTATTAGTTTCTAAACAGGTAAACATGTGAGGTCTTCTATATTCAGGTTACCTCAGTAGGACGAGTCTTTAACTCAAATGTATGTAGCTTAACCGGGATATTCTCATGACCGTATCTGATCCTTTTTCTCAAGAATATCATGTGTCTCACCTAGGGGTGAGCATTACCGACCGAAACCCGATTTCCGACCGAATCCCGACACCGACCGATCGTCCCGACACCGAACCGATCATAATCGGGTCGGTAGTCGGTTTGGATTTTCAGCTTAGTCGGTAGTCGGGTCGGGACGGGTCGGGTCGGGACGGGCCAAAACCGAAGAAAGAACAAAGCGATACCGACATCCCGACCGAATCCCGACACCGACCGAACCGACCGACTGGTAATCGGGTCGGGACTCGGTTATGATTTTGCAGGTAATCGGGATCGGGATGAGTCGGGCTCGGGTCGGGACGGGTCGGTTCCGGCCCGATGCTCACCCCTAGTCTCACCGCTATGCTATTTAGGCGAAGGTTTAATCTAGCAGATTTGGTTAAACTTGTGCTCCAAAGTAGAACATAATCACTATTTGGATGGTGGTATCATGAATTGTCATTTATTATTTATTGTTAGTTGAGGTGAAGTTGGTTTGGACCACCGAATAATGGTTCTTGATGTATGTGGTTGCTTTGGACCATCTAATGGCTGTCGTCCTTTGTTTACTACATATTGCTTAAAATTTGTGTTTGATATGATTTGGATTTTATAAGCGTTATCAGCTTTTTTTCAAAAGTAAATGTCGTCTACCTATATACTTGAGGTTCATTTTATCCATGTGTACTAATCATTGCCAAATATGATTTGATGAAGAAAAAAATAAACATAGTATATATATAACAAAAATATTTGAACCATTTTGTTGTTACTTGAATATCGGCAAGAAGTGTATTTTTTATAACTTTACAAATATTTTATATTTATATATATATTTTTTTAACGGCAAATTCTTTTTCACAATTACTCTGCAAAACTTTTATTACGAGTCAAATACTTAATACTCTATAGTATCTAATCAGCAAAAACAACGCCACTTAATTTTACGAAAGCGAAATATGAGAATACCTTTACTCGAAAGTAAAGAGACTGCTTTCAACTAATTAAATAATCATATCTTATCATAGTATTTTTGTAAACCAAAGTGTTCAAGAAAAAGGTATCGGGAGATTTTATGTATTTGCATAAATTTTAAAATAGATTTGGACAAGTTATATTTCGAGCTCAGCTATTGGCTTTTGCCTATATAAATTGACCAAATGAAATATGTTAAAGGTTATCACATCTTTTTTATATCTTATACTAAGATTTTATAACTTAAAGATTTGTAAAGTATTTTGGATAACATCATATTAAATTATCAAATGGGGTAAAGTATCACGGCTGAATGGCTGATGAAGCTATCAAAGGGACCAGTGTGGCTGGTCATGGTTGGGTTGGGTTGTCCACCACAGCAAATGCACTACCAGGCAACTTCACTATCAACACATTAAAACCTTTATAAACTTTCAAATTTGTGTAGTAGCATTCGTCTCCTTTAATTTCCAAAAACAACCACACAAAGTCTTCCCTTTTATTTTTCTTCCTTTTTTGACATTTCGATCAATTAATTGTCGACTGATTGATGTGGTTATGTGGATCATTGGTAATTCAATTATAAACAAGACTACACACACAATTTTTTAAGGACCAAGTGCATTTCAAAAAAATCGAGTTTTTTTTCTAACAAAGTTAACACTGCGTCGCAAAAATTCATGCGTGTCCCTAGACCCCCGGGACGCACTCTAGTTCCATCACTATGTATCATTTTAATTATACTATCAAAGTACTTTGTGATACTAAGGTAGTAGTCATTGTCAAATAGAGAAGCAAAAACTAAAAGAGTGGGTTTACTTGGGCCCGGGTCATAACTAAATAAGGCCCAATTAGTATATACTTTTTTTGTGCCCATTTAAGGTTCAACCAGCCCAGATATTATGGTTTCAAACTTTCAATTGTGCTTGTCCACATTCCACAACGCACTAGCCATTAAATCAGTTGTTACATGTTACAAAGATCACCGAATCTTCGTGACCTCTAACTACAATATGTATAGTTCTTTATTCGTAAGCAAACAATTTTATACCCATAAAAGACCTAGTCATGCCTTATGATTTATGAATTTAAATATGTTTAGAACTTAAAATTCTGTTGGAATGCAAATATATTGTCAAAACTAGACTGGTATCGCGTGTTGTGGCGGCATATACTCGTGCGAGTAAATATTTACATTTTATGTTTTCAAGCACAAAATTTTTTAATCACATAAACGTTCATTTTTAAACTTAAAAGAATATAGGAGAGTACTCGCGCAAAGCGCGCGAGAACCGTATAGTTTAAAACGGTTTTTGATTTTTTGAGAGTTGGTACTGATAGATGACGATTTTGGGTGACTGTCAACTATTTTCGTTGATGGTGTAAATTAAAAGATTGGGAAAATTAGATAAGTAATAGAGGTGAAAAATGTGATTTTTCACATATTTTGAGAGAAAATTGATAACTTTTCATTTTACCACTGCTTTTGATGTATTATTATCTTAAGTACTATATGGATCATAATAATTAAGTTAGATATAAAATCATTTGAGGACTAAACTTTTTTTACATACTAAAGGACTAATCTCCACCCTCCATCTTTCCTCCATCTTTATTTGATCTAATGGATGGGATTAATCCCAACAATTTAAAAAACCCACTTTCATCATTTTTTTAAAATATTAATATCTTTCAAACCATTAATCGTTAAGCGAAAAAAATATACCGTTACGACGAACATTTTATTATCTTTCTATAGATAGGCACTTTGATATATTTTCGACAATTTTTTTTCGGGTTTTTCACGTTTTTTTTCGTGGCAGAAAAAATCATATATGATATATCAAAGTGTCCGTCTATAGAGAGATAATTAAATGCTCGTCGCGATGGTATAATTATTTTCGCTTAACGATTAACGGTTTAAGAGATATTTAAATTATAAAAAATTTGTGAAATATTAAAATGCTTTTAATCTCAACAATTGATTTTTTTTAAATGGATAATGAGAATGAGTACCTTGTTATGTAAGAAAAGTTTAATATTTAATATAACTCTTCTCATTAAGTTAACATAAGACTATGTTAGTACAAATATATAAATATGAAAAGTTGTAAGGCATTGATTAGGAGTAATACAATGACCAAATTTATAATGTAAGTGTACAAAATTTACAAATTTATAAATTATAAGCTAGTGAGCTTATGAGTAATTCAATGAACTTGATTATGAATTTGACTCGTGATTAATTTGTTGTTACTATAAAATTGAATACTCCATTAATATTAAGACGAATATTACAAATTTGTGGTTTTTTCAACAATATTAACATCATGACATAAATAGTAAGAGGGTAACTTAATTTTTTTTTAAGAAATACTATATAAAGAAGGTATTAAATTATACTATATTACATTACCCGTGGGGGTACTATTCCTTCTTTGCTACAGTCTAGAGTAACAATATTACATTACCCGTGGGGTACTATTCCTTCTTTGCTACAGTCTACAGTAACAAATAATAAAAAAATGCCCTCTTCCCTTTGATGTTCTGGAAGCCACACGACACAAACACAAATCACAGCCAAAAAAAAAAAGAGGAACTCACAGCCATTATCCAAAAAAACACACACACACACACGCACACGCATTAATCAGATCCCCATCTATCATCTACCAATGATCGGCTGCTGAGGAAAGGTACTCTCGATCTCATTTATTATTAATTTTTTTTTATTGAAATCTCGATATTAAAATTGGGTTTTGCTTTGATTAGGTTTTTTTATGGTTTCTTTTTTGCACATTAAATAATTGATTTGAAACATGGTCCACGAGGTATGTTCTTCTTTAGATATTGTTTTGAATTTTTGGGATGGAAATAATTATTATATTGAGATGGGTTTTTAGTTTGCTGAAATGGATTATAATCTTTTTATGTTATAATTAGGTGATTATAATCTTTCTTTTTGGGGGTGTTTGGATTAGCTTATTTTCCCAGCTTATGAGCTTTGTTAGTTTTTGTAAAGTTGATAAGGTTACTTTTTTAGGCTTATGAGGTTACATGATGATTATTAGCTAAAATTTGACATAGGAGTTAGAAGCGTACTGAAAATTTGAAAAATTCATTTTTTGTGGGCTTATGAGGTTATCAATCTCAGCTTATGAGCTTATAAAGTCCTTAAGCTCAAGTGAATAAGCTAATAAGGCTGGAAAAGTTAGCTTATAAAAAATTTAGGAAGCATGTACTCGGTCTAATTTTTGGTTTTGGTTTCTTATTATGAATTACATATGCGTTTATGTTATTGAGGATTTGGTACAAAGTTGGATATTTATTGTTTTTTTATATTGCTTTTTTGTGTTGGCGTTTAGGGCAGGGACTAATACTAAATCATGAAAACCGGAGGCTGGATACACGCAAGGGTGGGAAAAGCTTACTAAGATTGCAGCCATGGTGGACATATCCTTAAAACAGAATGAATTTGATTGTTTATGGCTTGGGTGGATGCGGGCAAGGATGAGATTATTGGTGTCGTGGCAGGGCAGGCTTACGAGCTTGCAGCCATGGTGGACATATCCTTAAAACGTCATGGTGGACATATCCTTAAAACAGGCTGAATTGGAACCTGAAGGAAAGTAGGATGCTTATGTTATTGATTTTGAGATGGCATTGAATTCCATTGAGGTATGGGTTTTGTATATGGAATTTGGGTTTAGTGAGTTTGAGATTTGGGCTTCATTATGTACTGATTAATCTTCAATTACTTCATCCTTTTACAGAAAATGAATTCAGGGCGATTGGCAAGTTGGGTTTCAAATTTTTTTAGAAGGTGATTATGGTACACATTTAGCACGGTTTAGCAATGCCCTTCACTTTTGCAAATGCGGCAACCATGAGTTTGAATGAGTAGGATTGTTTTCTACCATATCTGAACCTGCCTTTGATACCGTTTTGTCACTGTGTCTGTTTATGAATGCGGTGCTAAAACTATTATGTAACATATTCTCATTCGGCCTTAACATGACCAAAAAATACCGGTTTAGATTTTATATTTCGCAAGTTCCGATTTGAATTAGTCGCTAGACAGGGAGCTATAAGTGCATATTTTTGGACCTACCTGATTTACCTTTGTCGTGTTTAACATGTAGTTTGAAATTTTTTTAGGGGAAAAAGCGCAAAAAACATTGTTGAAAAAATGAGGGCTGCAAAATGAGTGTAGTTTCGGGAATGGTATCCAGGCAAGTTTTGCCAGTATATGGAACCCTTTCTTTCTTTTGTCCAACGTTGGCAAGCGGTGAAGAGATACTAGAAACTGATTTCAGGTACTTTTCCAATATCTCCAATTAGTCTTCTTTATACTTTTTGCGTGTTTTATATAATATCATTGTCGGAGTTGTTTGTGAAAAGTTATTTCAACTTGCGCGATTGTTACATGTAACACATAAACTTGGTGCCTGTCTAAGATTGATCATGGGTTGGTTTAGAGGCTGAAATGCATGGCCTTGGGGGCTCAAATGTGTGGGTTTAGGGTCTGAAATTGAGGGAGGGTTAGATGCTGAAATGCATGCGAACATTTGTTTCAGGTTTTTTTTAGCAGCGATTTTGGCCCAGCTAAGTCCATATCGTCATGTAACATCTCTAATTAAGTGATACCAAAAAAAAATTGTGTTTGGCCAAGTGTAAAATAAGTTGGTTAAAGGGTGTAATATATTCTAAGTTAACTTTTAGAAGGTTTATAAGTAGACGGGTTGATTTGGCCAGCTCTAGATATGTAAAACCAATAGATCATGAATGTTAGCGGTAATGTGCTTCGTTAAATATAAGTATTTCAATCTTTGGTGTTTAATTAATTGTGAATGTCATTTTTCCTGGAAGAAGAGACAAAAATGGCTGCATATGACATACTTTTAAAGCATATTTACAGTTAAGGCTTATTTCAAAATGGGTCAGTTTTAACTCATTTACTTATGACTGGGTTACTTTGCGTTTTTCCATTACAAAAGGATCAATTTGGTTATAGCTAATCAAGTGTTACAACTTGGATCGAAACGGGTCAAAATGCATTGTTAAATGCAAAATTACACATCTACTGCCGTGTTTTACTTTTTTTTGTTTAATTTTTTTTATGAAAGTTTGGACATGAGTTGTTGCTTAGGTCACCTGCAAAACTGCTGTTTTTAAAGGATTTTTTGGGCTGTTAACTTTTATTTGTATTGATTCTAGCCTGTGTTATCTCTAATTATGTTATTTTCTGTCGCGTTTCTCTATGCAGATCTTGATCTGATTCTGGGAGACAAGCTATACAATTTGGTTAAGATGGTAGTGATCTTGGTCAAGGCAGTGTGAAGCGGCAACACTAAGCAAGTCCTACTTCTAATAAAGGATATACTAGGTAAGATATAACTTTTACATGCTTGCTTATAATTAAGGCAACAAACGCAAATGGGTTTGTTATGGAATTTAGTTGCTTCATATACAAATTTGATTGTACGTGTTAAAATATAAAATGATGATTATACTTGCGGCTGTTATGTTATATGTTTAGCTCATGGCATGCTGCATATATCTATTATAATTTTTGGCTCATTTTTTTAAATGCCTAACTGTTGCATGTTATCTGAAATCGTAGCTCGATATCTTGGTACATCTTTGTTTAGCATGTAATTGTGGTTCATGCATATATCTATTATAATTTTTGGCTCATTTTTTTAAATGCATAAACTGTTGCATGTTATCTGAAAACTGAAATCGTAGCTCGATATCTTGGTACATCTTTGTTTACCATGTAATTGTGTTCAAGGGTTTGGGGGTTGTAGTTCAGCGTGCGTGGTTCAGAAGGAGGGGGTACATAAACAAAAAATAATAATTTATACATGTATACGTGAACGAACGCAGTATTTTATGTAGGATGGAGGTCGAAGTTGATTGCATAGGCCTACCATGAATGGCTTCAGCCGGGGTATGATCCATGTGTTGCACCAAAGGCAGGTGATTCTGGTGTGCAAAATTATCCGTAAAGAGCAGAAGTAAATTGCGATCTGAAGCTATGTGATGCAAGCAGCGCTTTCTATATCGAGATGTTATAGCTGGACACGAGTTGGATTTTTTTTTCTTTTTTTTTATATGACATCTTTCGCATCGTAAATGTATAAAAGCTCTCCTGTTTCTTATGTAAACCTTTCTAGGTTATCTGCTACACATTTCAGACAAACGAAACAAACTTTTACTAAACAAAACTAAACCAAGCGAAGCTTAAAATACTTCTTTAGCCAAACGACCCGCAGCGACGCGCGGGCTAATATCCTCGTTCTTGACATTTGGAGTAATATATATGCAATTCCCCCTAAATTCTTTATAGTAATGAAAGATAAACATGTCATTAATCGCTTTTACATGAAGAAAATCATAAAGAAAAATTGCATAACGTAATTTGTTTTTGTACATGAAGTTGTATATTGTAACTAACTTTCGTTAACCGTAGTATCATTTTGTATTAAAAATCCGAATTATGCGCACAAAATAAGTAGTTTCCACCATTTTAAGGCTACACGAAAGTGTATGAACCTTGGCCATGACATAAAGGCTATGTTTGGCAAAAGTAGCTGTGAGCAGTAGCATTGAGCAGTAGCAGTGAGCAGTAGCTGTGAGCTGTGAGCAGTAGCCAAAAAAGCTCACAGCTTCATAAAGAAGCATTAGGAAAATGAGCTTTCCTAAAAAATAGCAAAGCCCACAGCTCTCATGCCAAACAAACATCAAAAATAAAAAAGCTCATTCTCACCGCTCATTACCCCAAAAAGCTCCAAAAAAGCTCCGCGCCAAACATAGCCAAAGGTTGTTTGATTGCTTCTTAATAGTTCAATTGAGAGCCTGATGCTTATTTGGTCAAACGCTTCATTGTTTGATAAAAATGTTTAACACCTCTAAATTATTCCATTTGCTACTGAACCATTTTGCTAATGTGTGAGGTCTTTAAACCACATAGCACCCAACATTTAACCCAATCACCTTTTTCATATTTATTTTTAAAATATTGTTTAATAAATAGAATAAAAATAACTACTAATATTAAATAGCGCAAACTATTAGTACAAAAAGGTTAGAATCAAAACAATCGGTAATATAGATTGAACTACTTCAAATTTATTTTCCACGGTCATATTCAACTACTTGAAATTTTATTATTTATTTATTTACAATATTAAAAGTAAAGGTCTTAGGTTTCTTTGATAAAAAGAATTCGCCATCGTCCTTCAATCATTTTTTTTTCCTTTATGAATTTTTAATTTATCATTGTGTTTAACTAACAAAATAGTTAATGGGTGTTGTTTATTTACTTTTTTAATTGAAATGGGTATCAACAATTTTAATTTAATCAAAGTTCTATAACACGTGCTTGTATGTGTTAATAATACTTCACTCTTCGTTATGTTCAGTTTTTTTTTTTTTTTTTTTTTTTTTTTTTTTTTTTTTTTTTTTTAAGATAAAATCAATAAAATTTCATCATTTACAATACAAGGATAGATTTGTAATTTTATATCCTTCGAATCAGTATCAACAATACTTACTAAACATATCGCTTTCATCTAAAACAAAGTTCATACAGAGCCTATATATTATTCAAAGCTTAAAAATTAAAATCATTCAGCGCTAAATCATATGGTTTTATCAAGCAGCCCATTAGTCTTCCTTAAACATGTATCATGTTTCATTGTAAGATTACTATTATCCTTTTTTCTGATTGTCGTGTCAACCCTCGAGCTTGTTGACCTTCTTTGAGTATGGGTTAAGTTACACAAATCTTGTTGTACTTCTTCTGAAGCAACATACCCATTTTTATGTAAGCCTCAACTTATTTTATGTGTAAATACCAACATGATCAACAACTTTTCATGTTCGCTGTCGATTTTGTGAATCAGTTACCAATTCAGCTAACACTACTCAAGTATTTATCAATAGTAGATGAATAGTGTTTTAATGTTTTTTGATGTATAAAAGTCACAAAACTCGTTTAAAGAAAACACAAGCAGTATTACACCTTTTTCCTTAAACTTTTTTCTCCGCCATCATTCATAGCCTCCATGACTTCACCTCTTTTTCATTCCCTCAAAGTTCACTACGTGAGTAAGTGTGTTCGTTATGTTAGAGATGAAGTCCATTACTTTAAATCATGTCAGACTGTCAGTATGTCACAATGCACATACGTAATCATATAATGCTTAACATTTTTCTTGCTTACTTTAGATCATGTCACAATGTTACCCAAATATCTTTTGGTTTTTGTACGTGCTAATTAGAATTTGTTTAAAAAACGTTAAATCAAAATTGCCTTTTAACTATAAACCTTTCGCGCTACAACTATAGATGATAAAAATTGCCATCGATTCGCCTAGCTAAGCCGAAACTTGTTCAATACAAATGTCTTCTTTCATATGATAAAAAGAGAAAATAATTTAACTAGAAAAATTTATAATTCAAAAGCCTGACCCATAATCATTCGTCCTATTCAAGCAACTCTAATTAAGAGAACGTTATTGACAACTTGTTTGCGTGAAACACACTTAATAACATGTAACTTGTACACATGTAATGTTCTTTCCAAAATAGCTTAATCAATAAAAGTACCACACGGACCGATAAGTCTTAAATCAATAAAAGTACACATGGACCCATGGACCGATGGGCATATTAGAAGTGCCGTTTTTAGGGTGTGTAATGTGGGCGATTGCTCAGGGTCTCAAATTTTTTAAGGCCTCAAAATTTGTCTTGTTAACAAATTATATGCATGTGTACATATATTTTTCACGAAAAAAAATATTTAGAAAAAAAATATCTTAAATAAGTAATATGTTAAAAGTTTAGATAACTAATTGCATTATATCTTATAATTATATATAATATTCCTTCTTGAAAATCTCATCATGTAATTTCATCCAGGGCTCTCAAAAATTTCGAAAATCCATGAACGGCCATGCGTATTAGGTTCATCTTTCGAGTTGTTCATTCCAACATTATTTGCTTCATTTTAGTAATCTTGAATATAGTCTTAGCAGTATGCTCAAATTGCAAGTTTTTTTTAAAGAGCACAAACCGTCTTTGTAAGAAAACTTTGGTATGAATATCGTTCCTGCCTAAACTACATATAAACTGAAATAGCTAAAATATTTTTGTCTTCAAATACACTCTCATTTCATTTGAGTCATTTTAGTCACTTCACTTGAGGCACGAACCATAAATGCGCATAAAAGTTCTTGGCAAGGGTGGCGCTTAGAGGTTTGGCAATGGGTCACTCACCCAAAATCCCATCACTCACTCCCAACCAATCCCCTTATACCACATCATTCACCTACTTTTTCCATCACTCACCCACATTTTTTTTGTCAACACCATCACTCACTACATCCCTTCACTCACTACAAAAAATAAATGCCCAACGGTCAAAAAGTAACCTCCAACGTTCGAATTTTTTTCTTCCCATGCGTGAAACATTCACGCAAATTGCATCCCGTGTGGGATCACGCATTACAGGCGGTGGTGTTCCCGTGCCTTATCCACCCCGTGCCGTGCCATCTTGTGGGTGTTGCCAACCCCCTTACACTTTTGAAAAGTCAAAGACCACGACTTTTGAGTTTTTGCAATTCACTAATTTTTTTAGTTTTCTTTAAAAAGGAAATATATATATATATATATATATATATATATATATATATATATATATATATATATATATATATATATATATATATATATAAAGGGAGTGTCTAAATACACCAAAATGATTACACAATCATTGATGGATAAATTAGTTAATAATTAATGTGAGTCCCCTAATATAATCAAAATGCAATTCATGAGAAAAGTTTTTCTCTTTCTTATTAATTGTTTTACTTTTATATCAATTTTATTCTAAACATGGTTTATCTTTTGCTTTCATAGCCATTACTAGAAATAACTTTTTTTTTTTGGTTCCTAACGGAAAAAAATGTGTCACATTAGACAATGACAAAAAGCTAAAGATTAAAAAGTTAAATAATATATTGTACAAATATTACATATGTGTTATACCCAAAGTAATTTTTTTAATTTTAAATTCTTTTTGATATATCTTTAATTAAAATTGATAACAATATTTACCACTAATTTAAAAGTTTAATTATTATTTAATTCTCAAAATTTTATATTTTTTAGGTTTAATTATTATTTAATTCTCAAAATTTTATATTTTTCGTTTTTAACCTATAAAATTTCTTTCTTGCAAGACTACATATTAAATCCGTAGAAGTCATATCAAAACAACAAGTTTGCAAGTATAATCATTTTTCGCTATAAATTATCGCTTTGTATAGGTATTCGTCTAATCATCATTAAAATATTTTTTCTTTATAAATTTGTTTATCTTTTTATTTTTTTTTCTTTCTTCTTATTTATTTATTTTTATAGTTATTTTTTATTTTTGTCATATATATATATATATATATATATATATATATATATATATATATATATATAAATGAACAAATACTACAATTTTTATTGAAAATAAATAATTAGAAATACAATATAAAGGACGTCACATAAGTACTTTGTTAAGTCAATATTTTTCGGAATATGGTAATAATATTCATGTATATGTTATTTGTCAGTGGATCTCAAAATATTTTTAAGTGTCAATTTAATGTATGGTTTGGTTTCTATTTTTATACAATATTTAATACTTTGAAGATTTTTGTCCGCTATTGTGCTAAGAAGCTTATCACGTATACAATACTAGCTTATAGACCCGTGAAATTCACGGGTTTTTAAAAAAATGATTCATTAAAAATATTGAGTGTGTGAATAAAGTAATAAGCAACAACGAACAAAATAAACGTAAAATTTTTTTTAAAGAATAATAAATAACAAGTCAACGATCCTATAAACAATTGTGTTTGTAACTATTAATATAATAAAACGTTCATGTATCGTCGTCTTCAAATTTGATGATCTTCAAAAGCAACGTTATGCGGTCAACATCAAACACTTAATACACTAAACATGAAAAAAAAAAAAAAAAAAAAAAAAAAAAAAAAAAAAAAAAGTCAAAGTTAAAGGAGATATAAAGCCAATCGGGTGTTCAGTTGCATCAGTTTCAACCTTATCCCTTTTGTATTTGAAAAGTGTCTACAATTAAATAAACTATATAAAACATGATATAAAAGTTATTGCAGTTGGTAAACAAAAACTTAAAGATTACACAAAAAATTAATACACTACAAATGAAATTTGATCATAATGCTAACACTTGATTTAATTCGTAATAACATAGCTCATTCACACATTGGGCATTATATTGCAATGTAAAAAAAAAATGAATTAGCTACTAAAATATAGTATCCGTAACCATCTAAATGTTTAATTCATTTACATCTATTATAATCATATTCTAATTAAAATTTCCCCAATTATTTTTTTAGGGTTCTGATATAATAATCTAATTATAAATCCATAATCGTGGAAATATATTCCAACAAACTTTGAATGAAACTGATGACGGATCGATACGATTAAATGGCCATACACAAACAAACGAATTCAAAGAACCTTAAATTGAATCCCAAATGGGTATTCCTGTTTATTCATAAACATAATGTCATAACTAACTTCTAAAAGCCTCTACAATGTCTAATACTTATAGTTTCTTAATCCTTAATATAGACATTGATTAAGAATATATTTCCTAAACAAAGATAAGTTCTAATAAAAAGGAAACAAATAAAAAAAAATATTATCTTAAAAACTAACAATAATGAAACACATTTTGAAGCTCTAAAATCAGACACCAAAAATAAGTATATGTTGAATCTGTAGAATTTGAAAAACCGAGCTTTTCTGATTTATAATTCCCTACATGAGAAACAACATAAACACTAACAAACTTTGAATCAAAGTAAATTAAATTTAATAACAAAAAGATAAAAAAAAATTAAATTACTTACAAATTTTTGAGATTGGTATATGTAGATCTAACCCAAAAATAATGTAGGTGTATGATCTTGATAATTATTCTTGATGAGAATTTCACGTGACGGTGACACTGATTGTTGAAGAGGATTGGTTCGACAAAATCGGATGTTCATTTTTTTTGGATGATTTTTTGAATCATATCCTGATTGATTGTAACCGATTACATTTAATGTATTGACATTAAATGCTTAATTGAAACTGTAAAATCAAATTGGTTCCTTCTGATAGCATATGTAGGAAGAGTCTTGCTTTTGAGAAGTGCAATGGAGTAGTACATACCAAAAATACCGATGCCCTCAGCGAGCAAACACGTCAGCGAATTGATTGCAGGGCATGCTTCAGAGAGTTGTACAGAACTCTCGTTTGTTAGAATAAATAGATAGATAGATGTAGGGTCTGTCATTAATATTCTAAAAAAACAAATGGAAAGCATAAATTAAAAAGCTTTAAAATTTTTGTCCGGAAAAAAAATAATAGTACTCCCTCCGTCCCAAAAAAAATGTCCACTGACCAAAAGCTCGAACTTTAAGAAATCTACAGTATAGAACATATGCAGTTAAAGAAATGACAATAATGCCCAAGTACTTGAGATGATAATAAATGTAAAGTTGAGTACAGTTGCTTTTTTTTTTTTCACTTCATGTAGACTACATTACGTAACATGTTGACTAATTTGCATGTACAAAAATTTTCATTGTTATCCAAACTACATTCAACTAATCCCTTTGAACTCTAAATTTTGTGTTAAAAATGGAGGCAAAATATTGCCGCATACTTTTGTTTTGCCGCATACTTTATCCAACAAGACAATGCAAAGTCACGCATTAAAGTTGACGATGCCGAGTTTCTTCAAGAAGCATCACGAGATGGGTTTGATATTCGACTTTGTTTTCAACCGCCAAATAGTCCGGATTTAAATGTGTTAGACCTCAGTTTTTTTCGGGCAATTCAATTACGTCAGGAGCAAGAGGTCTTGGCAACGATTGATGAATTGGTTCATGCGGTTCAATCTTCATACGAAAGGATGCCATCTCGTGAACTTAACAATGTATTTCTAACTTTACAAACATGCATGAAAGAAATCTTGAAGGTTAATGGTGGCAATAACTATCGAATACCCCATATCAGTAAAGGTAGGTTGGAACGACAAGGAAGTTTGCCATTGACAATTGATTGCGAACACACTTTAATAGATCAAGCAATTTCTTATTTGCGTCAATAGGAAAGATATGAAAAACTTCCATGCCAACGGAGGAAACATGAAGAAAAACACATTCTTTTTTGTTTCCTTTTGATATTCTCATGCAGCCTATTGTAATGTTAAAAGGATTGTGGAATGTGTCTTTTGTTTAAAGTTGTAGGAACAGCCTACTGTCATGTTAAAAAAATGGCAAGTTGAATATCCTTTTGTTAAAAGTTGATGCTAACGTACTTGTTAGAAAACATATGACAAGTAGAATGTCTTTTTGTTGAAAGTTGATGCAATGAACTTAGGGCACGTTTGGTAGAGTGAAATTAAGAGAAATGAAATGAAGCTCAGAAATGTAATTCATAGAAATGAATTGCCAGGGAAATTGAATAATAATTCCAGTGTTTGGTAGAAATAGAGAATTTACCCAGAAATCAGTTAACAAATCTGTTAATAAAAATATCGCCTAAAAACGTTATTTATATTTTATGATCTTTGCTAAGTTTTGTTAATGACAAAGTATGAACTTTAGCTAGTAGTAAATCATCACTTTAGTGTTTAAGTCTTGTTTAACTAAGGTTTACATTTTCTTTTAAACAAAACATTTGTTTTTATTTCTTTAATTAGAAAGTGTCTTGTCACATCATACATTTATGGCAAGATTGTGTATTTGACTTGCCATAACATCTTACACATCTTTGGAAGCTTTCCAAATTCAATTCAATGTGTTTGACTAGTTGTTGTTGATGTGACTTTGGTTGGTTTGAATGATTTATTGCAAAACCTACTGCAAGCCTGGCAGAACCCTGGAGGTACACGGGCGGAACCCATCTGAGGGTTCCGCCGTGTCCGCCAGACCTGCTGTTTGTTTTGCTATAAATACCAAGCCACTTGTTTGTTTTGAGTCATCACTTTAGGACATATATTTTCATATACTCTCTCAACTAACTCAGTAACATTTGACTTGTGTGATCCTCTTATGTAGCAAGGGACTTGACAAGATCATTCAAGAAGTTACAAGCTTCAACTCTAAAGTTGCAAGACTTGTTAGCTTTGTTATGTATAAGCTTTGATAGTTTATACTTCATTTGTATCATGTATGTAGAAGTGATCGGTTAGTATTTTATGCCTCAAAATACATAGTGTGTCGGGAGTTGTTGTACCCTTGTAAAAGAACTAATGGGAGTGGTTGTACCCTTGGTAAAGAACTCAACATCTAGCTTAGTGTCGGTAAAAGTGTAAGCGACAATGAGAGTGGTTGTACCCTTGTAAAAGAACTCAACATCTAGCTTAGTGTCGGTAAAAGTGTAAGCGACGTTGTAAAGGTTTCTCCACCGGGAAAGGAGCTTGTTGATTAGTGCTTATAACTCTCGAGTTGGAAACTCGGGGCGTGGATGTAGGGCAAGGAAAAAGAGTCCTTGTAGCCGAACCACGATAAACAATCGTGTTGTGGTTTGATCGTTTCTTTCTTTGTCTTTGGTTATTACATATTGTCTTTAGTTAGAACTGTCATTCACACGTAAAGCTTTTCAAAGAATTAAACATGTAAAGTTGTACTTATATCTTTGAACAAACGTGAAGGTTTAAAAGGATAATCAAGTTAAAAAACGGTAAACTATTCAACCCCCCTTCTAGTTTTCCACAATTGGCATCAGGAGCTACGTTACTCAAGATCTTTAAAATATAGTGTATTTTAAAAATTGGATCGATCTATGGATTTTGAAAATCTCAAAGAAGGGCAACCTATTCAAAACCCACCGCTATTTGAAAAAGAAAACTTCCTTGAATGGAAAAGAAAATTTGAAAACTATGTGAAATCAATTGATGAAAATCTTTGGCATATTATTTCTATTGGTGATTTCAAACCAACGAAAACAAGTTTTGAAAACCAAGATGACTATCCTAAACTTGATAAAATACTAAAGCTAAGATAATGATTTATAAAGCTTTATCAAGTACCGAATATGAAAGAGTGTATTTTTGTCAAACGGCTAATGATATTTGGAAAAATATGTTAAACTTTCATCAAGAAATATGTCAAGTCAAAGATGATCAACTTGATCTCACATATGAATTAGAAGTCTTTGAAAAATTAATAGATAGATATTTAGTTGAGATAAATACATGTGCTACTAGTTTAAATGTTTTAAATGAAGGTGTAAGTGAAGATGTTTACTCATGTCGTGCTCTTAGTAGACTTACTTACGATTCATGGAATAACACGGATGAAGATGAAGTCAACCATCCAGCTTGTGATTCTCAACTAGATTAAACATCAAGCAAGGTACATTATGAAACCAAACACTTTTGCTTTGACACATTTATCCTAGAGTTTTCTAAACTAGAAAAATAAGTCTAAACTTTTATGCAACATGGACCTAAAAACTATCTTTAACAATGAACCTTCAAAATCTTGTGTGAATAATTTTGAAAATGAAATCATGTTAGAAGATAAGATGTCTAGACTTGAGATTCATGTTGAAATTGATTTAGAATGCAAATTATGTCTAGATTACAAACATAAAATTCAAAGACAATGAAAAAGGAAAAATGCTTGCTAAATTTGAAGAAAGTTCAAAAGCTCTTGAATGTTGTTTGAAGAGTCAAAAGTCATTTAGAGATAGAACCGGATTAGGATTTAACTCTAATGAACCATCAACAAGTAAAACAAAGCAAGTTGTATTTGTGAAACCTAGGAGAGAATTGTAGGAGTAATTCTATCTCTAGTAGGAGCTCATGGTAAAAGGATAAAGATATCATGTTCAAATATTTTTATGTGTTTGTCTAACCTCCTTGGATTCATAAGTATTTGTGTTTAGCTTTTCTACGAGTCAAGATTATTTGCTTAATGATTATCTTCTTGATGGCTAATCTATGAAGCTTAAAAGGTACACGTCTCTTCAACTTACCTTTCAGTGTTTCATGTTGATTAGTATTAAGTTCTGTCATGGGTGATACTAGTAGTTTTTACTCTAAGATGGTTATGTTGTGTAAGTAACAATAAGGATTAGATCCTTTGTGATTAAAGGATTTAGACACTACTTTTAGTAGGAGATATAAGGTTTTTTACTTCTTTTAACCTTCGTGAAAAGACACGAGTAACTCTTGAGTGAATCTTACTTAATACTTGTCTACAAGTGAGCTAACTAAGAATCTCATAAGTGATGAGACAACCAACACTTTTGTGATACTTGCAAATCTAGCAAAACCACAACATTTCATAGATACTTGTAGTACAACGTCTTTTGACATTATACCTTACATTTTCAATTGTGTCTTAAATTCAACCATTCTTTTGTTAAAAAGTTTCATATAAGACACACAAAGATAAATAAATCATTTAAATTCATTAGGATGAGTGGAAGAAAATGATTTATAAACATCTAGGACTTACACATCAAATTCGACCCATAGTCTTATGATGTTGCATCTCTTAGACACTTACACTCATGGTGTTTTAAGTAAATAAACTCAAAGAGTCGAGGGATCATTGAATTTAACATTCAATGAAAGATCACCTCCTTCTAAGATATCATCTTTGGTAGATGATGACTTAGTCGAAAGTCCAACATTGATAAGACAAGTAAGTCAAGATCAATAACAAGGAAGATGAACTATTAAAATTGAAAAACAACATCCTTTCGTCTTGTGTCAAACATTGAGTCAAGCAATATTGACAATGTCATAAAAATTTGATTCATAAGTCATAGTTGTGCTTAAAACAAATTTGATAAAAAGTGTTTTTGGACATTAGAGTAAAGCAACCATTAAAATAAAATGGATCTTTCAAAATAGAAATTAATGTAAATCTATGAAAGATTTCTTTTAGCAAGCTCCAAAAGCAAGGGATAATCACTCAAAGACATTCCTAGTTATTCACATGTTCACAGTGATTAAGTCCTTTATGACTTATCAAGAATGAGATTAGTAAATCCGTAGGTAAAACTAAACATAGAGAAATGTTTGGAAGTATACTTGTTCTTACAACAAATAAATCCAACATTATGTTTAGTGCTTGTCTATGTGCTCGTTCTTTTTAGAAAAGATCCTAAAACAACTCTCTCGAAAGAGCTTGTTTGGATTCATCATAAGGTACTACACAACTAGGATTATGGTATCCCAAAGGAACGGGAATAAAAACCATAGTGTATGCCAAATGGAATTATGTCGGTAATAAGTTAATAGGAAAAGCCCAAGTGGTACTTGCACTTTTATACTTACTTACCCAATGATTCTCCAAAACGCTTAAGGTTCTCAAATTAGTATCGGATGGAGAAGCACATCAACAAGCTCTTCTTGAACAAGAAAATTCGTGTCAACAACGGAATTCTTTTTATCAACATTGTTATCCCTTCAACAAAGGAAGCATCGACTTCAACGATAATTCAATCCATTATGTTCTTAATTGACATATGGTGATCCATCATCATCGCCTTGGTAAAAATGTTCATTGAGGAACATCTTAACTAAGAAAGTCTTATACGTTAACCATTCTGTCAACGTTTTCACAAAACCTCTTGAATGAGAAGCATTCATCATCCCTAAACTTAGTCAAGGACTCATAAGACCTAAAACCTCAGTTTTGAACACTAGGATAAAACCACAAAAATCAAGACAATCCCTTTTGAATTTTTCTCTGCAGTACCCACGGAACCCTCAGACCATACGGGCGGAACCCTCCCTTTGGTTCCGCCTGGTCCGCCAAATCTGCAGCATGTTTTATTTTTAATTTCAAAACCAAACACCTCTTTACTCACAACTCCAACTTACCAACAGCCATTCCTCACTCACAAACACCTTACCACACGAAAATTAGGGCTCTCACTTACATCTCTTCCAATCCAATCAACTTTGTAAGTATTCTTATCATAATTGCATTTTCAATCAAAATCTATCACTCTTATCTACATACATTAACTAAAATCTTAGGGTTTATGCATAAAATTGATGATTCATGAAAAACCTTGGGTGTGAACTAATCAAAATTTTCATTAGTTAGGAATTGTATTCTTTTTGTTATTATCTTGATTTACCAAACACACCAAGTTCATTGTCTTTTAAAAGTCACTAGAACACCATCTTTCACCACATTGTTAAAACAAATGAAAAACGTCATTGAAACATCACTTGCATAGTGTCTCTTGAATGCTAAAAGAAATACATAACTAGGAGCGTTTGGGTTATCTTTTGTTATGTAACAAAACTTGCATTACAGAACATTTTAAGCGTCAAAATGAGTCAAGATAACCGCACCTCTACAATGTTTTCATATAGACACATTTTAGAACATTCACATTATAAAAGTCATTAATTTGAACTTAAACTTTGTGTTTTCTAGGAATCAACATGCCTCCCACAACATTCTCCGATCACAAAGAAACTCGCAATTACTTACCCAAACACCATAGGACCAAAGGTCTTACTAAAGATCGAGTTGAAACCTTTAAGAGTCTAGAAAAACGCTATGTTCATGAAGGAAGAACCATTGATCCATCCTTCCTAGAGGGAACATCCATTTGCCAAAAATTTGCCGCAATCAACTTTGATTGCCTCCTAGACATCGACGAGCAAATTTGCCCTAGGTTCATCTTAGAATTCTATGCAACCTTAAGCCTTTTCTTCGATAACGATGGTGAATTCTTACTAACCTTTAAAACCAATCAAATACCAAACATCATATCCTTCAAAGATTTTGCAAAAATTCTTGGTGTCCCTAATGTTGGTACATGTCTCTACACGGATAAGTGGCCTCTTTCTAGTCTTGACTCCATTGAGCGTTTTCATGCATACGACACTCCTCTTGCGAATAAGGAAGCAATTCGTGAGCATCTATTTGTTAGAACCACAACAACTAGGAAGAATCGTTCGGGTAACGAGGTAGATAAGGATCCTTTTGGTATGGAAATCAATGAGCTCAAACCACAATTTAAGAAATGGGAAGAAATTCTTAGAGCCAACGTTATAAGTTCCATAGGAAATAGAGATCATGTCAACACATGTCTTAGCTACATGCTCTATAGCATTTCCACCGGTCAACCTTTTAACTTAGCCTATTACCTAGCCAAAAGAATGGCCGACATACCCTTGGTAGGAACAACCGCTCTTCCTTATGGAATGCTTCTCACCCGCCTCTTTAGAGCAATCTCACCCATTCCTCCTAACGATAAGGGAATGTGCCTTGACTATTCTCTCGTTCCTCACATTTTCGTCCCTCTAAGTGATAAACGAGTCTTCAAAACTAAGGGCAAACGTACTCGCTCACCTTCACCATCATCATCATCGTCCGACATGAGCGAGGACGATAAACTTCCTAACTCTAAGTTACCCCCTTTAGACTACCTTCAAGAACTCCTCGTCATTGACAATGCATCCGAAGAATTCAAGCAAACTAAAGGAATTTTCAAGTGCTTTGGAAGGTACCTAAGTAAGCTCAATAAGAAGATAGACCGGTTGTGAGATACGTGATTAAGGAGTGCTTGGCTTATGAAGGTTTTAGAACTTTGTATGTGTTAAACTATGTGATTTGTATTGTTTTTCACGTTCATGTTTTATTACGTTTGTCGGAATATGTTTTGTATGAGCTTTTATGCATAATGACAATATTTGAAGTGTTTGTCAATTTTTATGCTTATGGTAAATTTCACTAAGTTTAGTGAAAAGCGCTAGCCCCCGGTCAAAGTCCTATGATATGAATGTCTACATGCCAAAATTTTCCATTTCCTAATCAGACATATAATAAATTTTCATTTTTAAGAGTTTTCGAAAAATTTGAAAATCGTCTCGCGGGTCAAATTAGTGGACTGTCTGATTTTTCAGACCTGGCGGATCTGGCGGCACCCTCAAATGGGTTCCGCCAGTGAAATTTCTGGGCAACCTAGAAATGGCCCAACGGACCAGACGGAACCCAAAACAGGGTTCCGCCTGTGTATCGCGAGGGTTCCGCCAGTCACCTGCAGAAAATCTTTGTCATTTTTCTTAAGTTCAAAACTTGTAAAGTGTCAAACCATTATCTTTAGTGAGAAACATCTTCCCTTAGCTCCAATAACCATATTAGGACAACTCTCACTCACTAAAACAATTAGAAAGTCACTTCCCGCCAAGCATTTAAATTCAAACATAAGTAATCCAAGGAACCCTTTTAAAGGATCCTTCAAACCATTGGAACATTTTTAACCAAATCACTTCCCATGATCACAAAGCATTGAGTGCATATGTTGGTCTTTCACTCCACCCAATTCCATTGGATTGAAATCCAATGATTTGACATGTTCATGAAAATTTTCTAAATCATTTGAAACCTCAATCTTTGAATGGTAGAACATCAAATCCAAACACCCATTTCAACATCTCTTCCACCCTATAAATTTGAGAGTTTTGCAACAATTCAAATCACACCATAACCATCAAAATTTCCTCTCTCAAAACCACACCTTTGAAATGACTAAATCCAACACCTCATCCGAGTCATCAAATCCTTGGCAAAAACCACTAGGATTAGTGTTAAACCTTGTTGCTTCAACAAAACCGTGAAGTCAAGCTCATCATCTTCAAGTGATGCTTCACTTAACATTTCTTCACCTATCCAAGATTTCCTTAACCTTACTACCTCAACACCATCCTCAACACCTTGCAATACCAATGTGATCACTATTCAAGATTTGCTTAATCTTGCTACTCCAACACCCTCTCCAACACATTACAACACTAACATAGCCACTAATTCTCCACCAACTAGACCTTCGAGTGATTCAACATCACCTTCTCAACAAATTCAACCATCAAAAACTACATCACCTCAATCACCAACACTTACACCAATGGAACTTTTCCATACACCACCAACATTACCACTACCCTATTTGGAAACATTAGAAGACCTATCACCTAAATCATCAAGCCCACCATCATTGTCACTCTTTGACACCATTGCTCTAATGGAAACCCAACAACAACCTAGTGAGCAATTAGATGATGAACCCCATCAACCATCATTGGTAGAACGGTTGGCTTACCGTTATGCTAGACCATCAATTTTTCCAAATGATCAAGGTCATACACACTCACAATCATTTGTGTTTCACCCAATTTACAAAGACCTTCATGGTAATCTTTCCGGAGAACCAAGCTTCCGCCACTTTGTTCAACAACAACAACAACCACCACAACAACAACAACCACCACCACAAGAGCATTCCCAACACTTTGAATCTCTATTTCCTACGTATAAGAAAATAGAAGCATCCATATGGGAAAAATCTCCAAACCTTAATGATGAGATTGACACTCATTTAAACCACCTTCATGCCTTCAAACATATGGTTGACTCTCAAATCAACCACATTATGGTTTTACAAACAACGCTACAATCATCTAGTGAAGGAACCAAAAACACCTCTCAACCATCCACATTTGCTCCTTCAAGTTCAAACCATCCACCACCAACAAATCAAACCTCTCTTCCACCAAACTTTCCCCGCCATGATTGCGGACATTGTGAAAGAACCGCTCACATTAGTGAAAGGTGTCGAACAGAAATTCGCGAGCTATCAGAAGAAATGAGGTTTATACTAAACCACATTTTGGACCGTCTACAATCCTTGTCTCACCCACCTCAACTTTAGAGTCTCCAAAAATAAAACAAAACCGTTTCTTTTGGAAAATGTTTCCCATTTAAACCAACAAACCAAAACCGTGTCACCTTCTCAACCTTCAAAATAAAGCCCACTACAACCTCCAACACACATTTTCATCCTTAAACAACCTTAGCCTTGTTTTTGGAAAATGTTTCTCGTTAAGGAAAATGATGATTTCCTTGTAACATTTTATGTTCTTAGTTTATTTTTACTTTTTCTTTATTTTTAAGAAGTAGGATGATGTCGTCCTAATTTCTTGTCTTTGACTTTCTAAGAGTCAAAATTTTACATGAAATGAATTTCATTCTACTACAAGGTTTGCATTGTTTGTTGACCATTTAGGTATAATGAGTATACTATACCTTGCTATGGTAGCATACATATATCTTGTGTTTTAGACACTAACCTTTCTTTTTGTAGGATCATTATCCATGTTTTCTTTCCTTGATACTCCATTTAGGGGAGTAATATTCTAGGGGGAGCATGAGTATTGCATTATTCCGCTTTGCAACTCTTAGTTGTATTTTAGACATGAAATGCTTTCATGACTTGTCTTGTGTGGCAACTAACATTTCTCTTGTAGGTTCAAAATCCATGTCTCCTCTCTTGGCACTCCATTTAGGGGGAGTATCGTCCAAGGGGGAGCAAGTGCATACTTCCGCTTCGCTACTCTTCTTTTTGTTTCGACAAAAAGGGGGAGAATTTATATGTAAACTTGTTCTCATTTTTTTTCTAACTCTTGCATGTCACATCATCTTAGCAAAAACAAGTTTTAATACTAACTTTATAAGACTTAACACTAAAACTAGTGGCTTGCTTATAAATAAAGTTGTAGGAGCAGCCTACTGTCATGTTAAAAAAATATGGAAAGTTGAATATCCTTTTGTTAAAAGTTGATGCTAACGTACTTGTTAGAAAACATATGACAAGTAGAATGTCTTTTTGTTGAAAGTTGATGCAATGAACTTAGGGCACGTTTGGTAGAGTGAAATTAAGAGAAATGAAATGAAGCTCAGAAATGTAATTCATAGAAATGAATTGCCAGGGAAATTGAATAATAATTCCCGTGTTTGGTAGAAATAGAGAATTTACCCAGAAATCAGTTAACAAATCTGTTAATAAAAATATCGTCTAGAAACGTTATTTATATTTTACGATCTTTGCTAAGTTTTGTTAATGACAAAGTATGAACTTTAGCTAGTAGTAAATCATCACTTTAGTGTTTAAGTCTTGTTTAACTAAGGTTTACATTTCCTTTTAAACAAAACATTTGTTTTTATTTCTTTAATTAGAAAGTGTCTTGTCACATCATACATTTATGGCAAGATTGTGTATTTGACTTGCCATAACATCTTACACATCTTTGGAAGCTTTCCAAATTCAATTCAATGTGTTTGACTAGTTGTTGTTGATGTGACTTTGGTTGGTTTGAATGATTTATTGCAAAACCTACTGCAAGCCTGGCGGAACCCTGGGGGTACACGGGCGGAACCCATCTGAGGGTTCCGCCATGTCCGCCAGACGTGCTGTTTGTTTTGCTATAAATACCAAGCCACTTGTTTGTTTTGAGTCATCACTTTAGGACATATATTTTCATATACTCTCTCAACTAACTCAGTAACATTTGACTTGTGTGATCCTCTTATGTAGCAAGGGACTTCACAAGATCATTCAAGAAGTTACAAGCTTTAACTCTAAAGTTGCAAGACTTGTTAGCTTTTTTATGTATAAGCTTTGATAGTTTATACTTCATTTGTATCATGTGTGTAGAAGTGATCGGTTAGTATTTTAGGCCTCAAAATACATAGTGTGTCGGGAGTTGTTGTACCCTTGTAAAAGAACTAATGGGAGTGGTTGTACCCTTGGTAAAGAACTCGACATCTAGCTTAGTGTCGGTAAAAGTGAAAGCGACGATGGGAGTGGTTGTACCCTTGTAAAAGAACTCGACATCTAGCTTAGTGTCGGTAAAAGTGTAAGCGACGTTGTAAAGGTTTCTCCACCGGGAAAGGAGCTTGTTGATTAGTGCTTATAACTCTCGAGTTGGAAACTCGGGGCGTGGATGTAGGGCAAGGAAAAAGAGTCCTTGTAACCGAACCACGATAAACAATCGTGTTGTGGTTTGATCGTTTCTTTCTTTGTCTTTGCTTATTACATATTGTCTTTAGTTAGAATTGTCATTCACACGTAAAGCTTTTCAAAGAATTAAACATGTAAAGTTGTACTTATATCTTTGAACAAACGTGAAGTTTTAAAAGGATAATCAAGTTAAAAAGCGGTAAACTATTCAACCCCCCTTCTAGTTTTCCACAAAATCATTTTTTACGTTTGGTAACAAATAAGATAGAAATGAAAAAGTAAGAATATATTACTAAACTTCAAATGGCATTTAGTTCAATAAAACGACACGACCGTAACAAATGGCATTGAGTCCAAATGTCCAATGAAACAACGCTACAACCGTGGTAAATGGCCTAACACAATAGCAAAACAAATGGTCTACCACAAGAGTATCAGTAGCATATGACCCATTTGGCCTAACACAATATGATGCAAACAAGTAATTTGATTGAAAGAACAACAAATAATGCAACACTCTTTGTAAAATATTTAACTTCATGTAGTGAACAAGACTTTTTGACCAAAATGGCTAATACAGTAGCAAAATAAACAAAACAAAAGGACACAACAAGAAGTCACAAACATAGACATTACACAAATGACAATATGTAACTATAACCAACTCACTTTCTATGACCAAATATGATGTAAACAAAATACCAGGTCCTATTCACAATTTAAGTCCAAACCAAAGGGAATGTCAGACCTGCATATTTGAAACCATCACCGAAAATAAGCTTCAAATGTTACTGTAGCATCCAAAACATGTTTGACAAGTAGTATCACAACTACACAAATGTTATAGTAGCATCACAAGTTCACAACTAGACTAGAACCCTTCTACATTAGCTTGATTACATACAAAAGACAAGTAGCTTGATTACTTACAAAAGACAAGTAGCTTCATTATAGTCACTTGAACCCTTCTACATTACTTAAAAACTATAAATTACTTGCAAACACCATATTACCATAAGTAACGAAGACATGGGTTCATGCAAAAAAGGGGTTTTAAGAAATAGATTACTTATGTGGATTTTCTTGTAACCATTTGTACCATCCTGATCTTTTTCCCTTGATCATACCCGAAAAGCATTTTAGCTTTGAACGGGCACTTACCAATAACATTTATCGCTTCATAAGCTTCCTCGAAGGTGATATCCGGTAAAGCATCAATTTCATTCTGAACTTTCTTCATCAAATCAATCTCACACTGAATTTTTCTTTCATCTTCGTTAGCCATTTTACTTAAGTTTTTGTTCATCTCATTCCCAATGGCATTGATGGTGTTATTAAACGTATCACACGAGCTAGAATAGGTATGAATTAACTCGTCTATCTTACATCTTTTGCGTTTGGTACCTTTACCGCCCACATTTTCTAGAGATGGATTAACACCCGAATCGACATCTTCAATATCAATTGGCGTAGCCTCCTCCGTTTCACTTACAACTTCTTCTTCGCCAAGATCAACAGCTCAAGACTCGAAAGCTTTCTCTTTACCAAAGATGGTTGCAAGCTTGTGATAATAAATGAACGGTTTATCTCTCAAAACATCAGCTTTTGGGTGAGTCTGGAATGAAGATTAGAAGCGATTTAATTATTCTTGTTAATAATATAAGTTTCAAACATGATAATTAAGAAAAGTAATTTTAAAATACCTTGACTTAGGCATCCCATACATCGTTTGGGGCAGTTAGAAGACATTTATCAGGATCCCAACCGAATCCACTTGTGCTAGAGCCAAGTACCATGTCGTGCATAACGCCAAAGTTTCCCTTCAATGTCTTCAATCTAGATTTTATATGGGGCTCAGCCTGTAACCCCGAATTAGGAAGACTTACATCCAACAAATCCTTAATCGCTTGTGCGTAGCCTGGTTTAAAGCCGTTATCAGCAGCATACTTCCCAGATGCATGTAATTCCATCATTGCATCCATTAACTTCTCATCTTCTTGTGGTTTCCATGTTCTTTTTAGTCTTACAGGACGTTTGGGACGCTTAGTTGTAGGTGAGTCTGTCATGCCTATACACACAAATGGTATCCATTATTTTTAGCATCATCGATTTAGACAAAGAAACCATGTCTATAAGTCAGGTCCTAAATAGTTTGGTACATGCCTATGTCGCTTATAATAGTCTTATAAAGTGCAACTAGTCGCTTTTGTATTGGTTAAGAAACCATGTCTTAGTTGTGTAAATGTATCAGTTTGTGTAGACTTACATGATCATTTAAAGTAAACAACTTTTATTTTGGTAATACTACTAGTTGTAATATTTTTACAGGTTTCGTATAAGGGGTTCATCCTTGTACAGGTCCAAGTAATTAAAAAAGTCAAAATGGAAGAACAAATTTAACAAACAATATAAAAAATCGAAACTTAAGGATGAAGAATAATTGAAAGATCTATAAGCTATAAACAAATTTAACTATTAAAGATCTACAACGTACAAAAACAAAAAGTAAATCTTAAAATTTTGTATAAATTGTAAGTTGTTGTCAAATAATTAAAAGATCAAAGATCTAAAGAACATGATAAAAGATATGAGAAATTGTTGGGTCACTGAATTTCCCAATCTTCTTCTAACAAGGATTTGAACGTAAAATAACCTAAGTGTAAACAAGTCACTGAGTGAACAGTACCTCAGTGAGTCATCTTCAGGATGCTTAGATCGAGCCTAAGAAGAAAGGTTCTCCATTCAGTGAGGCGGAACTCAGTGAAGTGTGATCTAAGCCAAGAAGAAGGTGATGTGTTCAGTGAGAATGACAATAACTCACTGAACCCCAAGACTCCTCAACAACTTCATGGTACTGAAGACTGATGACTAGAAGACTGAAGTTTTGGCGGGACTGGGCGGGAAAGTTTGATCTGTTTCACTAAAGTGCTTTATCACTTTAAGGTCAAACTTTCCTCAAATGGTTAAAACCAGGCTGTCATCAGAAAGTGCCTTTTGGACTTAACCCAAAGAAGTTTCCCTTGCCAGAGAATAAAATCTATCAAGATTATATTGAGGAACACTTAGGTCTATTGTATAATAGGGTTGTTCACATTTGTGTATAAATAGGTAGCGTAAGAGAGGAGTAATAGTTGACAAGTTTGTGCAATTAATGCAAAGCATTCACAAACCACTTTTACTCCTCCAAAGAACAACATAACCTCTGAGATAGCTCAGTGGGTCCTGAAAGTTGTCACTCAACATAGTTTGAGTTTAGTGAGGAGTCAATACCACACTTGTCGTTTTCAATCCCAAGTGTTATTCCGCAAACACTTGGGTATGATTTTTTTTATTAACTTCTAATAAAGAATTAAACGTTGAAATATATTGTCTCTTATATCTACGTTACTTTATTGTTAATTGATGAGTGCACAAACACTCATCATTTTTATCGTATTTAAACTGCCAAAACATACAAAAACAATCGAAAAGTCATCAAAATACTGAAATTATCCCATGGATTGTGTTTTATGTGTTTTAAATGCAAAATGAGCAAAAACAAATGAAAAACGATCAAGGTTTGCAATATTGGCAGTTTCAGTCCCCCAAGTTTCAAAATTTGTCAAAAATAGTCCCTATGCATTTATTTTGAAAGAAAAGTCAACCCAAGTCCTTAAAAAATCAAAAGTTGTCAAAAATGGACTTTGGGTGAAAAGTTTGAAAAATCTACATTTTTGGTCCCTCAAGTTTGAAATCTGTCAAAAATAGTCCTTGGGAATTTTGAAAAATGAAAAAAAATTAAGTTTGATCCTTGGAATGTGAAAACTTGGCAATATTGATCCCTTGTGATATTTTGGAAGAAGTACAACTCAGGTCCCTTGGTTTGGTAAAATTTTAAAATTGGTCCTTGTGTTTACCACTTAACCATACGGACCCTTTGTTTTATAACAAAACAATTTTTCCCCAAATCAAATCCAACCCCAAACACAACCAGGCCCAATCCTCCACCCTTCCTTGGCCCATTCCTTCACCAGCCCACCCACCACTCAAAATACTACTCCCCGTTTCTAATAATCTCACCCTAGTCAAACCTTTTGACTTTCACCCTCCTCCCCACAACCTGCTCCTCTCCCAACACTCCATCACCCTCACCTCCCATTAATAATCCCCATTCCTTGTTCCCCCTCCTCCACAAAGCTCCAAGGTGCATTAATTGCCCTAGACTCCAAGCAAACCCCAACTGACCTTTGACAATTTTGGCGGCAAAACCTATTTGAATGGCTAGGATTATTCCCACCCAATCCAATAGGTGGGATTTGATCAGGAAGGTGCAGGGAAGTCAAAAGAACAAATAATTTAAAGAAAAAGTGGGCAGAGAAGGCAGGAGAGGCATTTTAGTATAAAAAGTAGTATTTGTAAGCCATGAAGGCAAGTAGACTAGTAGTATCTTTAAATTCAGTTGTAATTTTACTTAATATTGTAATATTTTATCAAGTAATTTAAAGCTTTCAAGTTTTTAGTTCATTGGTTCCAATCTTTAGTTTATATATAAAATCTGAAATCTATTTTTAATCTAAAGCATTGCTAATAAGCCATTCATAAGCTCTTCTGAGCTACTCAGTACTTTATTAACCTAAAAAGAAAACAAAAAGTAAAGCTTCAATTCAGAATTAAAAAGATAGACAAAAAGAAAATTGCAACAAAAATTCAAAAGGAAATTAGAGAAAGAATGAAGCAGAAGCTGTAATGGAGGATGATCATGGTTTAGAATCCCATGGGGGATAATAGGGTATGATTAAATTCCTGGTACTGAGTTTTCTTCAGGCTTGGATTTCAAGTAAGGATATTGCACTCAGTTTTCTCACATTAGGATTTTAGAGTACTTTGTTGTATTTGGTTGTTTATTTCTGCCTATTTGAGTTTGTCTTAGCTTATTATGCAATAATTAAGTAAGTGTATGGTTTAGGTTGGTATTTAGCTTCATATATCATTAAAACAGCCTACATAAGGGGTGTTTGGATCAGCTGAGTTCAAGGACTCAGAGGGTTTTTTGGCTATTGTTATTGTTTAAAATATGTGTCATTAGGTTATTAGATATCAAAACAATCATAAAAACTAGTGGTAATTATATAAAAGTCAAAATTTTCTTTTAGTTCCATTAACTTGCTCACTGTTAGGTTTTAGATTGCTTAACTTGTTCATATCATTATATAAGTTAGTAATAAAGCTTAATTTCATCCAATCAATACATATAACAACATAATCAGTAAGCAAAATCTAGCAGAAACTCACCAAAGTCAACTGAGTAAGATTATTGAAAAAGTCAAAATTGCTTGAATCCGTTTTTTTCCAATATGGCAAGAATTTTCATGATTTGTGTACTTGGTTCTAGGACTTGAAATTTCTTGGGTAATTAGTATATCAGTAGAACTTGAGATTTCCATAGTTGTTACATTTTTGTGAATTTTATTTGTTGACTAAAATACCCCTGGAACACACCTGCAGGGCAAACCTCTGCCCTGTGCATCAGCAGACCCCTCAATCCCACCACCTTTGGTGGTTGTTTGTGGCCACCCCAATGGGTCCCACACTCCATAATTGGGTTTTCCCAACCCCCCTCCTACCAGGCTTCAAGAGTTGACCCTTTGTTTGACCTAGGGACCAGTGGACCCCATTTGAAACTCCATCCCAACTCTGTCCTATTTCTGTCTCAGAAATCAAAGTAGCAAAGTGCTTATTGTGGTCTTGTAGCTTATTCAGCCAGCTTATTGGTGTGAATCTTGCTCAAAATAGTTCATATAACTCAGAGGAACCAAATTTTACCATTGTGGACCCCACACACTCCCATTTGGGCTTAATTCCCCTTTTGGTCAAAGAAAGTCAACTGTTTGGACTTATAAGCACTCAAAGTGCTTATTGCTGGTTTACATAAAAAGTGTTTTCATAAAAAGTGTTAGTTTTTAGTGTAAAATTAGTTTGGAAAATGAAAAAACTCAAAAAACCAATTTTAATTTTAGTGATAGTTTCTATTTAATAGAAATTATCATTTTAATTTTCTTTTTAGCTTATTTATAAGCAATATATCATTTTTATATTTTTATTAAGTCTATTTTATATTAAAGTAATTTTAGAAAATTTTCCAGATTTTTCTTTTGTCTTTTAGTTGTTTTTAGAATTAATTTTAATTTAATTAATATTAAGTAATTAAATAGCATAATTATATTTTATTAAGTAATACCTAGTTTTTATAATTTTTCTAGCTTTTATATAAGTTAAAACATTTTTATAAATTTTTCTAGAATTTATACTGTTCATTTTCTATTTTTTATAATATAATTAATTTAATTGATAATTATTTAATAAATAGAATAATAATTAGTAAATTAGTTTAAAAATACATAAAATCAGCTTTTTATAATGTTTTAGGATTCCTATGATGGTTAATTTGATTTGTAAAATTTTTCTTAATTTTCTAAGCCTTTTTAGTATTTTTAATAATTCTAATTAGTTTAATTAGTTAATAAATAGATAATTAGTAATTAATTAATAATTAATAATTAAATAGTGTAAAAATAATTTTTCTTTTTCTTAAAATTTTCTTTATTTGTTAGGATTGCAAAAATAATAATTTCACACTTGTAGCCTTTTCCGTTCATCAGTTGTACTTTCTGTTTCGTTCGTCAGCGTACGTTTTTAATTAAAACGTACGTTTTTAGGTTTTAGCTCGAATCTTCTTAATCTCAATTCCAGTAATCAATCACATAGCTTTCCTAAGCTATTTCATTTCATAATTCTCAAATAATTCTTATCACAACCCTTTTCTGTGAATAATCACCCGATCACAAGTACGCTAAAGCACAATCCACACCTCGTCGGGACATAACGACCTGGTGATACCCTTTATTACCCGGAAGCATTGGTCTAGGTAGTTTGACCTTGTTGACCATATCCTTGGTTAATCTAGGTTGACTGTTCTAAGCCAATCAATTTTTGGCGCCGCTGCCGGGGAGGTGTGCGCGTTTCTATAGCGTCATTTGAGATTAGTGTTACTTCACCTCAATCACTGTACAAATACCACCACTTTTGTAAATTTTAAATCAAAACATAAAAAAGTCATTAACACTTTTCCTAAAGTGTTAAAACACCAAAAAAAAAATAAAAAACAACAAAACAGATCGTTACGTTTTCTATATTGTGTTTCTTTTAAGGTGATTCTTAAAGCAATACGATTTTGGTAAACGAAACGACATCAAAAATATTTTCCAAAAGTTTTTAAACCCATACACAAAACCCAAAAACATCCGTCTTTTCTTGTGAATAATAAATAAATACATAAAAACCAACCGTCGCAAACCAAGACAGAACACCTACCAACTGGGGGTGTGAACATAATAAGTTCCCAAACCAAAGATTTAAAACTTTCCTTTGTATCCCTGTGAGTGGTGTGCCTTTATTAAAAAACCACTTGCTTGTGATTATTGGTTTAAGTTCACTGTGGATTTTCCTCGATTTTGTTTTGATTGGTTTTATCTCTAGTGCATGCGCACTCGTTCTTCAAGGTCCACGAGCCCATTACGTGAGCTTGTTCGGAAACCTCGAAGACCTCATAGACATTCAGCACCAACAGTCGGATCTGAGATCCGTACTGTTGCCACACCCACTGTCATCATGGTGGAAGACCGCCCCATGTGTGAGCTTCTCCAAGCACCCATCGAGGGTTACGGAGATGCCATTGTTGATCCAGCCATCGTGGCTGATAATTTTGAGCTCAAAACCGGGTTACTCAATCTTGTAACCTCAAGTCAATTCTACGGTTTTGAGAGGGACGATCCTCATGCTCACATTCGATGGTTCAATAAAATCACATCGACCATCAAGCACAAGAATCTCCCTTGTGAAGCAATAAAACTTCTTCTCTTCCCATTCTCCCTGGAGGGACAAGCCCGGATTTGGCTTGAAAAACAACCTCCACGATCTATTGAGACATGGGAAGATCTTGTCAAAAAATTTGTGAATGAATTCTTCCCTCCTTCCAAGACCACGAGTCTTAAGAACGAAATCACCAAGTTCACTCAGAAATATGATGAATCTTTTGGTGAAGCGTGGGATCGTTTCAAAGAATTACTTCGTAAGTGTCCACATCATGGTTTCTCTGAGTTGATGCAACTCGATACTTTTTACAATGGCGTGAGCCAAGCTGATCAGGATTCTCTCAATGCCTCCGCGGGAGGTAATTTTTTGAGTAGAACCACAAAAGAAGCTTTGCAAATCATAGAAAACAAGTCCAAGGTCCGCTCTACACGAAGCAAACCGATTGTTTCTCGAATCAATGCGGGTCCTTCCACTTCATCTTCTATGAGTCAATCTGGCACGGATGCTAAGATTGACAAGCTCACTGAAGCTATTCAAGCTTTGGTTCTCACCCAAACAAAGAAAGTTTCATTTCCACAACATCCTCCACCTGCTGAGGTTAAAAAAGTGGAAGTCTGTGTGACTTGTGGTAGGCCGCATGCCTACTACAATTGCACAGCTACTGATGGTACTCCATATGAAGCTCATGCTGTAGCCGGGTCCCAAAATCAAGGAGGCAATCAATATCGCCCTCCTATAGACCCTAGCTATCGTCCTCATCATCATTATCCTGGACCTCCTGGTTTTAATCAAAACCAAAATGTCCAAAACCGTGGCCAAAATCAAAATAGAGCGAACCAAGGTAACTTCAATCAGGGTCACGGTTTTCACAATCAAAACCAAGGTTTCCAAAATCAAGGTTTCCAACATCAAAATTAAGGAAACTTTAATCGAAACCAAGGTCAGGGTAATTTCAATCTGGGATATTTTCATGGAAACAACAACCCTAATCAGGGTAATTTTCAAAATCAAGGTTCCAATCCGAACAATCGAGCTCCAAATATTCCTAATCCGAATCAAGCCATTGTTCCAACTGGGCCTTCATCTGACGAGTTGTTAAAACAATTCATGAAGTCCCAAGAAGAGTTGAACAAGTTGCTGGTCAGCCAAATTTCTGATATCAAGAAGTCTTTAAATGATCGACCCTCGGGCTCAGGTACTACTTTACCGAGCAACACGATCGCTAACCCGAGGGGCAATGCTAAGGCGATCACAACACGAAGTGGTGCTTCATATGATGAACCCGCGATTCCTACTACCTCTTCTTCCTCTCCTCCAAAGGTAGTGGAACGTGAACCTGAGGTGACAAAGGACAAGGTGCAAACTCCTAGCCCACGAAGTACAACACACGTCCAACCTCAGGTTAATCCTGAAACCAGATGTAAGCCTGGAGTTGTCTTTGAACCACCAGAAACTCCAGTGGACAACCCTAAATCCAAAACTTATATTCCTTACCCATCACGTCTCAGTGAACAAAAGCTCCGCAAAAAAGCTAATCACCAAATGGATAAGTTTTTCCAAATCTTCCAAGATTTGCACTTTGACATTAGCTTCGCGGATGCTATTCTCTTGATGCCCAAGTTTGCATCGACAATCAAAAATCTGTTAAGTAATAAAGAGAAACTCTTTGAGATGACAAGAACTCCTCTGAATGAGAACTGCTCAGCAGTTCTTTTGAAAAAGCTTGGAGATCCCGGGAAATTTCTAATTCCTTGTACTTTCCCGGGTATGGTTGAATGCTTCGCCTTGGCCGATCTAGGTGCTAGCATTAACCTAATGCCATATTCTGTGTGAAAGAAACTCTCTCTTCCCGAACTTACTCCCACGTGCATGACTTTAGAGCTTGCCGATCGTTCGATTTCTCGTCCTCTTGGCATTGCCGAGGACATATTCGTTAAAGTGGGAAAGTTCCATTTTCCGGCAGATTTTGTGATTGTTGACTTTGATGCCGATTCTAGGGTCCCTCTCATTCTTGGAAGGGGATTCCTTAGAGCTGGGCGAGCTCTTATCGATGTATTTGAGCATGAGATCACATTACGTGTTGGAACGGAAGCCATTACCTTCAACCTAAATCAAACTTCGAGATACTCCTCCAATTATGACTGTGAATCGGTGAATCAAATTGATGTTATCGATGTTGCTGCTGAGGAGTATGCTCAAGAGATCTTAGGTTTCATTGATGATTCTTCGAGTGAAAATCTCACTCAATCTTCTCATCCCATCATAGCCAATTCTTCTCCTTCCCTCACTCCGTTTGAGGGAAGTGACTTCATCTTAGAAGAAATTGAGCCTTTCTCAAAAGTGACTCGATTCCCGATGGAATCGATAACCAAGAGATTGTCCCCGAGAGGGATATTCTCCTGCTTGAGAAATTATTAAATGAAGATCCCTCTCCTCTTCCTGTTCTACCACAAACACTTCATAAAGAGGAAGTCAAAAATGTTGAGAAAACTGATGACTTCCCTGAGGTTGAACTTAAGGACTTGCCGCCTCATCTTGAATATGCATTTCTGGAGGGTGATGATAAATTACCCGTCATAATTGCCAAAGATTTAAGTGTTGAGGAAAAGGCTGCTCTCATAAAGGTTTTGAAGTCTCATAAACAAGCAATTGCTTGGCGACTCTCCGACATCAAGGGCATTGACCCTAAATTTTTTACTCACAAGATTTTAATGGAGGACGACTTCAAACCTGCAGTCCAACAACAAAGAAGGGTGAATCCAAAAATTCATGAGGTAATCAAACAAGAAGTTTTAAAACTTCTTGATGCCGGATTGATTTACCCTATCTCGGACAGTCCTTGGGTTAGCCCAATTCATTGTGTTCCAAAAAAGTGTGGCATTACTGTTGTCACAAATGAGGAAAATGAGTTGATTCCAACTCGTTTGGTTACGGGTTGGCGTGTTTGCATTGATTATCGCAAGTTAAATGACGCCACCCGTAAAGATCATTTTCCTCTGCTCTTTATGGATCAGATGCTCGAGAGACTAGCAGGGAATGAGTATTATTGCTTCCTCGATGGTTTCTCGGGTTACTTTCAGATTCCCATTGATCCGCAAGATCAGGAAAAGACCACTTTCATGTGCCCCTACGGAACTTTTGCTTATAAACGTATGCCATTTGGCCTATGTAATGCTCCGGGCACGTTTCAAAGATGTATGATGTCCATATTTTCCGACATGATCGGGAAAACTATGGAGGTCTTCATGGACGATTTTTCAGTCATTGGGGATTCGTTTCAATCATGTCTCTCCCATTTAGACAGCATGCTAAAACGTTGTGAAGACACAAAGTTATGTCTAAATTGGGAGAAGAGTCACTTTATGGTCAAAGAGGGCACTGTCCTCGGCCTTAAAATTTCAAAGAACAGGATTGAGGTTGACAAAGCCAAAGTGGATGTCATTGCAAAATTACCTCATCCCACCACTGCCAAAGGTGTTAGGAGCTTTTTGGGTCATGCCGGTTTCTATCGTAGGTTTATTCAAGATTTTTCTAAAATCGCCCGGCCTATGACCCATCTCCTCGAAAAGGATGCTCCTTTTATCTTTTCCCCCGAGTGCATCGAGGTTTTTGAAACATTAAAGAAAAAGCTTACCGAGGCACCGATTCTTGTTGCCCCCGATTGGGACTTGCCCTTCGAGCTCATGTGTGATGCTAGTGATTATGCGATAGGGGCAGTCTTGGGGCAACGAAAAACAAAACATTTTCAGCCTATACACTATGCCAGCAAAACTATTACCGAGGCTCAAATCCATTACACCACCACCGAAAAAGAATTATTAGCTGTGGTGTATGCTTTTGAAAAATTCCGGCCATACTTGATACTGACCAAAAGCATAGTGTATACGGATCACTCGGCTTTGAAGTACCTTTTTGCAAAACAAGATGCAAAGCCGAGACTTCTCCATTGGGTTCTCCTCCTACAGGAATTTGATATCATTATTCGTGATAAAAAAGGAGCTGAGAACCTAGCTGCTGATCATCTCTCCCGATTGGAAAACCCCCACCAAGATGTTTTCGAGAGGAAAGAAATTAATGAAACATTCCCTCTCGAGACACTCAATACGGTTACCTTTCGTGGAGACCCTAGTACCCCATGGTTTGCCGACTTTGCAAACTACCTTGCGGGTAACTTTGTGGTGAAAGGGATGTCGTCCCAACAGAAAAATAAATTCTTCAAAGATGTAAAACATTACATCTGGGACGACCCCTACCTTTTCAAAATCTGTGCGGATCAAGTCATCCGGCGGTGTGTTTATGGCCAAGAAGTCGCTGAAATTCTTAAGGCTTGCCATGCTGGTCCCACGGGGGGCCACCACAATCCAAACTACACTGCCAAAAAGGTGTTTGACTCAGGTTTCTTTTGGCCCTCGATTTACAAGGATGCCCAGGAATTAGTCAAATCCTGTGACGCTTGTCAACGTCACAGGAATATTTCACAAAAGAATGAAATGCCTCAGAATGCAATTCAAGTTTGTGAAATTTTTGACGTTTGGGGCATCGATTTTATGGGGCCATTTCCATCATCTAATGGGAATAAGTATATACTTGTGGCAGTTGACTACTTGTCAAAATGGGTTGAAGCGAAAGCTTTACCCACAAATGATGCCCGAGTAGTTGTGAAATTTTTAAAAGCTCTTTTTGCCTGATTCGGAACTCCACGTGCTATTATTAGTGATCGTGGTACGCACTTCTGTAATTACAAATTCGACAAAGTCATGCAAAAGTACGGTGTAACTCACCGTCTTTCTACTGCGTACCACCCTCAAACGAGTGGACAAGTCGAAGTTTCCAATCGGGGCATTAAGAGAATTTTGGAAAGAACCGTAGGTGAAAATCGTGCATCGTGGTCGGACAAATTAGATGATGCACTTTGGGCTTTCCGTACGGCTTACAAAACACCCATTGGGTGTACGCCTTACAAACTTGTGTACGGGAAAGCGTGCCATCTTCCGATCGAGCTTGAGCACAAAGCCTATTGGGCTCTCAAGCATGCCAATTTTGACCTCAAAACTGCAGGTGATCATACAAAAGTTCAACTAAATGAATTAAACAAACTTCATGATCAAGCTTACGAGAACTCTTTGATCTAGAAAGAAAAGACAAAGAAGATTCATGACTCAAAAATCAAGAACCGCGTTTTCAACGTTGGTGATCGAGTCCTTCTTTTCAACTCTAGACTCAAGATTTTCTCGGGAAAGCTAAAAACCCGATGGATTGGTCCATTCACTATCGCTAAGGTTTATCCTTATGGCACCGTCGAATTATCTCAAAATGACGGTTCTAATTTCAAAGTGAATGGACATCGTTTAAAGCACTACTTTGGAGAGGACATACCATCCATGGTTGTCCCGGATCTCCAAACTTTAACCAAGGACAATTGAATTCGGGGATCGAGTCAAGCTAGCGACTCGATGAACAAAAACAATAGCACAATACGGGTTTTCACCCGTATCTCTGGTTTCTTTCTACTTTCTACCACCCTAGTGTGCAGGAATGGCCAACCCACCGCTGTTTGAAAAATGTATATATGTATATAACTTCCAAAAAAAAAAGTGTATATATAGAAATAAAGTGAAATATGGTGTTTCCACAGTTAGATTCGAATCTTGGCTTTTTACGTTCAAAGAGTCGGCATAATAGCCGGGACTTTGAATATTGAGGACAATATTCATTTCTAAGTGTGGGGGGGGGGGGGGGGGGGGGGAAATTCTAGCGAATTTTATCAAAATATATCTTCAAGTACCCCCGTTTTTGGCCAAAATTTTCAAAATTTTTTTCACTTTATTTCAAAATTTTTGTGGTAATCAGTCTACCATGTCTAACCGACAAAGGGATTGGCTAATCCAGGAGCAAACGGCTCTTGGTAAAGATAACTCAAATCCGTTGACGGCTTGCAATTTGCCCAAAATTGTATGGTAAATCAACTCGCCATATCCCATAAAGTGAATGAGTTGGCTAGCCCGCAAGATTATGGCTTGTGGTAAAGGCCGTGGAAAAACCATAATTGGTAATCAGCTCACCAAGATGTTGACTAGGTCCATCAAGAGTTGGCTAGTCCAGGAGCAAACGGCTCTTGGTAAAGACAAATCAAAACCGTTGAAAGCTGGTGGTTTGCTCAAAATCACATGGTTATCAGGTGGACCATAGTTCTTACTTGAATCGATACATCTGGCTACTCCAGAAGTGATGGCTTTTGTTAAAGAGTTTTCAAATCCATCAAGTTTTCCAAAAAGATTGCTAGGGACTAGCAATAGTTTAGTGTGGGGGATTGATGAGTGCGCAAACACTCATCATTTTTATCGTATTTAAACTACCAAAACATACAAAAACAATCGAAAAGTCATCAAAATACTGAAATTATCCCAGGGATTGTGTTTTATGTGTTTTAAATGCCAAATGAGCAAAAACAAATGAAAAATGATCAAAGTTTGCAATATTGGCAGTTTCAGTCCCCCAAGTTTCAAAATTTGTCAAAAATAGTCCCTATGCATTTATTTTGAAAGAAAAGTCAACCCAAGTCCTTAAAAAATCAAAAGTTATCAAAAATGGACTTTGGGTGAAAAGTTTGGAAAATTTACATTTTTGGTCCCTCAAGTTTGAAATCTGTCAAAAATAGTCCCTGGGAATTTTGAAAAATGAAAAAAATTAAGTTTGATCCTTGGAATGTGAAAACTTGGCAATATTGGTCCCTTGTGATATTTTGGCAAAAGTACAACTCAGGTCCCTTGGTTTGGTAAAATTTCAAAATTGGTCCTTGTGTTTACCACTTAACCATACGGACCCTTTGTTTTATTACAAAACAATTTTCCCCCAAACCAAATCCAACCCCAAACACAACCAGGCCCAATCCTCCACCCTTCCTTGGCCCATTCCTTCACCAGCCCACCCACCACTCAAAATACTACTCCCCGTTTCTAATAATCTCACCCTAGTCAAACCTTTTGACTTTCACCCTCCTCCCAACAACCTGCTCCTCTCCCAACACTCCATCACCCTCACCTTCAATTAATAATCCCCATTCCTTGTTCCCCCTCCTCCACAAAGCTCCAAGGTGCATTAATTGCCCTAGAACCCCTACAAGCAAACCCCAACTGACCTTTGACAATTTTGGCGGCAAAACCTATTTGAATGGCTAGGATTATTCCCACCCAATCCAATGGGTGGGATTTGATCAGGAAGATGCAGGGAAGTCAAAAGAACAAATAATTTAAAGAAAAGTGGGCAGAGAAGGCAGGAGAGGCATTTTAGTATAAAAAGTAGTATTTGTAAGCCATGAAGGTAAGTAGACTAGTAGTATCTTTAAATTCAGTTGTAATTTTTTATCAAGTAATTTAAAGCTTTCAAGTTTTTAGTTCATTGGTTCCAATCTTTAGTTTATATATAAAATATGAAATCTATTTTTAATCTAAAGCATTGCTAATAAGCCATTCATAAGCTCTTCTGAGCTGCTCAGTACTTGATTAACCTAAAAAGAAAACAAAAAGTAAAGCTTCAATTCAGAATTAAAAAGATAGACAAAAAGAAAATTGCAACAAAAATTCAAAAGGAAATTAGAGAAAGAATGAAGCAGAAGCTGTAATGGAGGATGATCATGGTTTAGAATCCCATGGGGGATAATAGGGTATGATTAAATTCCTGGTACTGAGTTTTCTTCAGGCTGGGATTTCAAGTAAGGATATTGCACTCAGTTTTCTCACATTAGGATTTTAGAGTACTTTTTTGTATTTGGTTGTTTATTTCTGCCTATTTGAGTTTGTCTTAGCTTATTATACAGTAATTAAGTAAGTGTATGTTTTAGATTGGTATTTAGCTTCATATATCATTAAAACAGCCCACATAAGGGGTGTTTGGATCAGCTGAGTTCAAGGACTCAGAGGGTTTTTTGGCTATTGTTATTGTTTAAAATATGTGTCATTAGGTTATTAGATATCAAAACAATCATAAAAAGTAGTGGTAATTATATAAAAGTCAAATTTTCCTTTTAGTTCCATTAACTTGCTCACTGTTAGGTTTTAGATTGCTTAACTTGATCATATCATTATATAAGTTTGTAATAAAGCTTAATTTCATCCAATCAATACATATAACAACATAATCAGTAAGCAAAATCTAGCAGAAACTCACCAAAGTCAACTGAGTAAGATTATTGAAAAAGTCAAAATTGCTTGAATCAGTTTTTTTCCAATATGGCAAGAATTTTCATGATTTGTGTACTTGGTTCTAGGACTTGAAATTTCTTGGGTAATTAGTATATCAGTAGAACTTGAGATTTCCATAGTTGTTACATTTTTGTGAATTTTATTTGTTGACTAAAATACCCCTGGAACACACCTGCAGGGCAAACATCTGCCCTGTGCATCAGCAGACCCCTCAATCCCACCACCTTCGGTGGTTGTTTGTGGCCACCCCAGTGGGTCCCACACTCCATAATTGGGTTTTACCAACCCCCTCCTACCAGGCTTCAAGATTTGACCCTTTGTTTGACCTAGGGACCAGTGGACCCCACTTGAAACTCCATCCCAACTCTGTCCCATTTATGTCTGAGAAATCCAAGTAGCAAAGTGCTTATTATGGTCTTGTAGCTTATTCAGCCAGCTTATTGGTGTGAATCTTGCTCAAAATAGTTCATATAACTCAGAGGAACCAAATTTTACCATTGTGGACCCCACACACTCCCATTTGGGCTTAATTCCCCTTTTGGTCAAAGAAAGTCAACTATTTGGACTTATAAGGACTCAACGTGCTTATTGCTGGTTTACATAAAAAGTGTTTTCATAAAAAGTGTTAGTTTTTAGTGTAAAATTAGTTTGGAAAAAGAAAAAACTCAAAAAACCAATTTTAATTTTAGTGATAGCTTCTATTTAATTGAAATTATCATTTTAATTTTCTTTTTAGCTTATTTATAAGCAATATATCATTTTTATATTTTTATTAAGTCTCTTTTATGTTAAAGTAATTTTAGAAATTTTTCCAGATTTTTCTTTTGTCTTTTAGTGGTTTTTAGAATTTATTTTAATTTAATTAATATTAAGTAATTAAATAGCATAATTATATTTTATTAAGTAATACCTAGTTTTTATAATTTTTCTAGCTTTTATATAAGTTAAAATATTTTTATAAATTTTTCTAGAATTTATACTGTTCATTTTCTATTTTTTATAATATAATTAGTTTAATTGATAATTAATTAATAAATAGAATAATAATTAGTAAATTAGTTTAAAAATACATAAAATCAGCTTTTCATAATTTTTTAGGATTCCTATGATAGTTAATTAGATTTGTAAAAATTTTCTTAATTTTCTAAGCCTTTTTAGTATTTTTAATAATTCTAATTATTTTAATTAGTTAATAAATAGATAATTAGTAATTAATTAATAATTAATAATTAAATAGTGTAAAAATAATTTTTCTTTTTCTTAAAATTTTCTTTATTTGTTAGGATTGTAAAAATAATAATTTCACACTTGTAGCCTTTTCCGTTCATCAGTTGTACTTTCTGTTTCGTTCGTCAGCGTACGTTTTTTTATTAAAACGTACGTTTTTAGGTTTTAGCTCGAATCTTCTTAATCTCAATTCCGGTAATCAATCACATAGCTTTCCTAAGCTATTTCATTTCATAATTCTCAAATAATTCTTGTCACAACCCTTTTCTGTGAATAATCACCCGATCACAAGTACGCTAAAGCACAATCCACTCCTCGTCGGGATATAACGACCTGGTGATACCCTTTATTACCCGGAAGCATTTGTCTAGGTATTTTGACCTTGTTGACCATATCATTGGTTAATCTAGGTTGACTGTTCTGAGCCAATCATTAATCATTTTATACATCTTTGTTTAAAGTCATATAACTTGGTTACTTTAGCTTTGTAGTTATTGTTAACCAAGTAAAAGGGACCAGCTAGTGGTATCAGAGCCTCTGATTTGTAAAACTTAAACCTGTTTTCAAAACTTAAGAGTGCTCAAGTTTTTAAAATGAAGATCCCACTATGACTGACATAGATGTTCCCCAACTTGTCGACAAAAAGGGTGGAAGTTATTCAGCAACTGCCCTTCGACTTGAAGTTGGCAAATTTAATAAGTGGAAATAGCGAATGCTTTGCTACTTAACTGGGATGGAACCATATTACATTAAGTTGATTAATGATGGTCCATATGTCCCAACAACTGCCCAAGGTTTAATTAAACATGAAGCTCAGTGGACCCTAGATGAAAGGAGGGTGGTCAATCAAGACCAGCGCCTGAAAAGCATCATTATATCATGCCTTCCTGATGATATAATGGAATCAGCGATCAACTGTCCCACTGCCCAGCAGACATGGACTGACCTGGTTCATAGCTATGAAGGGCCTTCTGATACCAAAGAGAATAGAATCATGGACCTGAAGCTTGAATTCAATACCTTCAGGGCCAAGGATTCTGAAAGTCTCTCTGAGACTTATACTCGGTATAAGACCCTCCTGAATCAGCTGACCAATGATAGTGTTATACTGTAAAAACATGATATCAATGTTGGTTTTGTCAACAGTCTCCCTGAGAAGTGGTTAAACTTCTCTCAGGGATTGAGAAATGCAAACCACATTCAGAACCTTGAGCTCCCTGCCATCTATGGGAAGTTTATCTATGAAGACAATCTTATCACCAGGAGATACCCTGGTAAAGCTCAGGAGACCAAAAAGGCCTTGACAATTTCACCCGTATCAACTGCTTTCTATTCAAAAGGTGTTGTGCAGGATTTTCAGGATTGATCTGATGATGAGGTTGACCAAAGAACCAGTGAGGAGTACCTAAATGATGTTTAAATTGAATTTCATGAAAGAGCACTCCTCGCTAATTCAACAAGGTTTTTTAAGAAAAACAAATTCCCTTCTTCAAAAGCAAATGAAAACACTGAATGTTTTCAATGTGGCAAAATGGGCCATTTTGCTAAAGACTGTTTTTCAAAAACAACCTCAGAACCATCCTTCAAATTTTTAGGAAATAACTCTTTTTCAGGCCCCAGCAAATTTCAACCAAAAATGCTTCAGTCTAGTCAAAGATTTGAAAAAGTCCCTCAAATTGACTTTGAAGCCAAGTACAGAAAGGCAAAAGCTAAACTTGCCCTTCTTGAATCATCCTCAACAGTCTCTCAGCCTCCTCAGGTTCCAAAGCCTTCTCAAGCCAAGAACAAAGGGCTTGTTGCTGAAACATATGACTGGGATGAGGTTGAAGTGTCCTCTCATGATGATGAAGTTCACATCAGTGCCCTGATGGCCCTATCAGATGACAACAAGCTTGCTGTGGGGAAGAGTCATGCAAGAAATGGTGAATAGGTTAACATCACTATGAGAAAGGTAAATCTGTTACTTTCTATGGATGATGATGATGATTGGAAATCTTACTTAGATTATATTAATGTTGATCTTAAGTATGTTGAAGAGCAAAGACTTAATTTGTTTTCAAAATTTAACAAATTGAGTTTTGAATTAAATCATAGTAGAGATGAACTACTTGCTTTAAAACAAGCCAAGCTTGAAAGTGTTACACTTCAAATTCAAAACTCTGAACTAGTAAAACAAAATCAAGCTCTTCAGGAAGAACTTAAGAAAGAAAAGGAAATTATTTGGAAATGGACTTAGAAAAACCCCAAACTTTATGAAACACTGAGTCTCACACTCAGCTCCAAAAAGGCTGGTTTGGGTGATGATCAACTCACTGAAGTTTCTGGGGAGAGTAGTCATTCAACAACTTTTCTGTCAACTAACATACTCTCTAGCAAAGAACTTGCTCCTAAACCCAGTGATTGGATTTAAAGAAACAATCCTGATAGTAAAATGCCAAATTTTAATACTAGAAGAATCCTGGAGCCTGAAAGTCAGGCTATCAAGGAGCTGCTAGGAGTCACTGATGAACTTAGTCCTACTAAGTCCATCACTGAGTCTAAGTCTGATTCACCACTCCCTCCACTGAAACAACTTCAGGGAGCTGAACCCAATTCTGACCTTGCACCATTAGTCTATCAACCACATTCTCCCAAAGAGAAATCAGGTTTAGGAAAGACTATACTGAAAAGACCTACTACTGCACCCACTGAACACCAAAAACCTTCAGTACCCACTGAAGTGAAGCATGAAAGCACTGATTCAAAGGTTGATCAGCTTGCTGAACTTGTCAGGATGCTGAGTGAGAAAATTGAGTCTACTGAGAAAAACTCTGACTCAAAATCTACCAAGCCCTCAGTATCCTCAAGTTCTTCCAAACCAAAAACCACACCCAGACCCTCAGGGAGATGTGAACTGTGCAATTATCCAAATCACAGCACTGATAAATGCTACAGAGTCCTGTTTTGTATGATATGCAAACAAGAGGACCACAGAACTTGTGATCACATCCCCCACACTGCTTCTTTAAAAGCAAGAGGTCTATACAAAAACCAAGGCTATCAGTATGCCACTCCTTCCAAACAAAGACTGAAGGCTAAGCCTTTCTCTCCATGTCCTCACTGTGGTTTCAATGATCATCTTCCTGATGATTGTATGATGAATAATTGCTGTGACATCTGTGGAGATCCCTCCCATGAAACCAAGGGACATGACAAAGTTATTCAGTCCAGAAGGAAATACCAGACCAACACTTCTCAGTCACCTGTGGCATCAACCTCCACAAAATGTAAAACATGTGGAAGCTCAGGTCACACAACTTCATACCATGATTCATTAACTGAGTTCAAAAAGTCCCTGAGGACTAAGCCCACTAGAAAGTGGGTCAACAAGAAAAACTAACCCAGTTTACTGTTTGTGCAAAAACACATCAAGGATCCTACTTGGCATCTAGACAGTGGATGCTCCAGAAGTATGACTGGTGTAAAAAGTTTTCTGCACAAATATGTAGAAGAACCAGGACCCAAAGTAGTATTTGGTGATAACTCATCAGCTCCCACTGAAGGTTATGGTTCAGTAAACTGCAATGGTATAGTTTTTACAAGAATAGCTTATGTTAATGGTCTCAAGTACAACCTGATAAGTGTTTCCCAACTATGTGATGCCAAATACATAGTTCAGTTTGATGACAAGAGAGGGACCATCTTTAATGCCAATAAGGAAGTTGTGTTGATTGCCTCTAGGAAGGATGATGTATATGTCCTTGACATGTCATCTCTGACTCGGAATGGGACTCGTCTATTCTCAAAGGTAAGTGAGACAATCAACTGGCTATGGCATAGGAGACTCTCTCATCTTAACTTCAAGAGCATCAACAACCTGGCCAAACTGAACAAAGTTCTGGGCCTTCCATCCCTGGTGTATACCAAAGACAAGCCTTGTTCTGCTTGTGAAAAAGGAAAACACCGCAGGGCATCATTCAAAACCAAACAAACCTTTTCCATCAAAAGTTGCCTACATCTTCTTCATATGGACCTTTTTGAACCTGTCAGTCCAATGTCCATTCACCATGAGAAGTATACTCTGGTCATAGTAGATGAATACTCAAGATATACTTGGGTTTACTTCCTGACCAAAAAGAGTCAGGCAGCTGAAACCATCATGTCATTTGTCAGGAACATTGAAAATCAAAATGATGTCAAAGTTAAACAGATCAGGACTGACAATGGCACTGAATTCAAAAACCAAGACCTTGAGTGTTTTTGTGATGAGAAAGGAATTTCTCAAAATTTCACTTCTCCCTATACTCCTGAACAAAATGGAGTAGCTGAAAGGAGAAATAGAACACTCATTGAGGCAGCAAGAACAATGTTAAATGGCTCAGTCCTCTCAAAACATTTTTGGACTGAGGCAGTTAAAACAGCCTGCTACACTCAAAATAGGTCAATCATTGTGAAAAGGCACAATAAGACTCCTTATGAGATATTCAAAGGAAGGATTCCTAACATCAGCTACTTTCATGTCTTTTGGTGTCCTGTGTTTATACATAATCACAAGAATCACTTGGGTAAATTTGATGCCAAAGCTGATGACGGATACTTCCTGGGATATTCCCTGGTTTCTAAAGCCTTCAGGGTGTTCAACACAAGGAGACAACAAACTGAGGAAACCTATCACATTACTGTTGATGAGAGCACTGAATCCATTAGGCTTATGGGTGTATGTGCAGAAAACTTTGGGAATTATATTTTTGGAACTGATTCGTTAACCGAAATCGTCCCTTTAAGATTACTCGCAGGCTGGCGGGAGGAAGTAAATGGTTTCCTCTTCAGTTCGCAATTTAATGTCAGAACTTACCTTATACCAACTGTTTCAGGTTGTAATCTTAAAGAAAACGAAGTAATTTAACTTCACAGTCTGTTTTGTTGTTTTTTTTTTTTTTTTTTTTTTTTTTTTTTTTTTTTTTTTTTTTTGGTGTTGTTAACACTTCAGGGAAAGTGTTAATGAAGTTTTTGATAAGATTGATGTTTTTACAAAAACTTTTTACAAATTGTGTGAAATTTGTACAGGGAGGGTTTTGAAAAACACTAAACTTAAAACGATTTTAAAAACACGCAACAACCTCCCTGGCAACGGCGCCAAATTTTGATTGGTCCCGAAACGGTCAGATATTATTGACCAAGGTCAATAAGTCAAAGATAGCTCCGTTCCAATTCTCCGGTAATAGTATAGTGTGTCCCCGGGTCGTTAAGTCCCAGCGAGATTGAAATGGTGTTTTTGGAAAACGCTTTTGAGAATGAGTGGCACTGAGGACAGTAGCCAAGATGATAGGGAATTGATTTTGCAACTGATATTTTGGTATTTGTACAATGATATAATATTCACAATAACAGATATACAGATATATTCACAAATTCACAAATTGGGATTCAGACAGAAAAGTGGGTTTTAGCAAATTACAAACTACAGGGGGTGCAAGTGAAACTTTTGAAAACTTAAAATTAAAAGAAAATTTAAAATGAAAATGAAATTATAAAAATGATTATTTTAATATTTAAATATTAATTATTTAATAAAACTATTTAAAATATAATTTAAACCTTATTTAAATTAAAACTAAAAAGGATAAAGATTACAAATTAAACTAAAAACTTACAAAACTAATTTCTAAACCTTAAAATAAACTTGAAGAAAGTATAAAAAATAAAAATAAATATTTTTGTTTTTTTATGAGTTTTTTATTAATTAAAAACTAATTATCTTAACTAAACTAATTAAACTATTTTAAATTACTAATAATAACTAAATGACTTAGAAAATTATGGAAAAATTTATAAAACTAATTAACCATCACAAGAATCCTACAAAATTATAAAAAGTTTCTAAAAATTATTTTTAGACTATTTCACTAATTATTTTCTTAATTATTAATTTAAACCTAATTTAACTTATTAAAATGAGAAAATTGGAAAATGAACAGTAGAAATTAAAAATATATTTTCTAAAACTCTTAACTAATTTATAAAACCTAGGAAAATTATAAAAACCTACTGTTATTAATTAAAATTTAAGAAAACTAATTAATTACTAATATTACCTAATTAATTATTTAAACTACTTTTAATTGTAATAAATAGTAAACTATTTAGGAAAAATCTAAGAAAATTATTATAAATACTTAATGGTACAAGGAAATTAAGAAAATTATAAAAATGATAAAGTGCTTATTAATAAGCTGAAATGAAAAATGAAAAAGATAGAATCTATTAAATAGAAGCTATCACTAATTTTATGTTTGGTTTTTTGGTGTTTTTCTTTTTGACAGCTAAAAATAAGATGAAAATAAGAAAATTTTGTGAAACAACTTTTGTTTTAGCTTAAAAATAAGTTGTGTGCACCCCCTTTATCAAAACAGTTGACTATCTTTGACCAATTAGGAAATTAAGCTCAAATGATTATATGGGGGGTCCACAATGATGGAACTTGGTTCAGTTAAGCAAAAGGGACTTATATAAGCTAGGAACAACAAGCTATAAGCACTGATAAGCTAATTAGAACAGAAATAAGCACTTTGATACTTAAGCTCAACACAAAAATGGGACAAACACTAGGGGTGATTCCAGGTGGGGTCCACTAAGCCTAAGGTCAAATCAATGGTCAAAATTTGAAGCTTGCCAGGAGGGGGGTTGGGAAAACCCAAGGTGGACCACTGGGACCCACTGAGGAGGCCACAATCAACCACCAAAGGTGGTGGTGTTGTGGTGGTTTGCTGATGCACAGGGGAGGGTGTTTCCCTGCAAGTATCTTTGAGGCAGTGTAACTTACTCACTAAAATTCACAAAAATGTTTTGATGATGGGAAATCAAAGACAAGGTGGTGGACTATAACTGTCACACCCCCAATTTACCTGACTTGCAGCGGAATGGAATACCTGGGGGTGTCTGTCATAGCACCACAGTTACAGTTACATTGAACGACCTAAAGTGTCGTTTGGAAAATACTGCATTTGATCATTGAAATAATTCAGAGTTTACAACATGAGGTCCCCAAAATGTGTTGCAAGTTTATGAAAACAAGTCATACTAGATCAAACGTTTACATAAGTGCATGAAATAATGATGAGACGCGTCGACTCCGCGACTCCATGAAGGTCCAAATGCATGTCACATGAGCTACCTTAATAACCTGAAATACATTGCTAAAACGTCAACACGAATGTTGGTGAATTCCATAGGTTTGTAAAATGTACTGATGTACGGCCACCACAAGTAAAAGTGCAAGATAAAAATCTCGTGAAAATTGTACAATAGTCTTAAGCTCATGACACCGAAGCTATGACTGATGAAATTCTATGCCCCTCCCGAATGTTCTGCCGAAACATTCAAATGTAAAAGACATGACATGCATCCGCTTACTGTTGGTATCCACTACCACGGATGGAGGCGTCACCCTCGATAGATCTATCCACTCACTCTCGCTTAGTACTTGAAATTAACGGTTCATGATGTTACAGGGGACTTATCACATGGCAAGGTAACTTAAGCTATGTACATGTTTGAATACTTGGGCTCGTACTAAAATGATTGATGCAATGTATTCCCCCCGTGGGATTTGAAAACAATCAAAAATGTTGAATTGAAAACGGGGCTATGAAAACTCACCTTAACTGATGAAACCGTGATGAAATGAAATGAACACCAATGAACAATTTGCTGTCGTAACCCAATATGATGGTACCATGAACATGTACTGAGCTGAAAACAAGGCGCGCATACTAGCCGCAACCTAATATGAATGATGTACGATCTACTTTAGATCATGAAATGATGTTATGAATGTCCATGCACATGTTTACTATACCACTCTACTCTTTGAAAAAACACTTGTTGTTACCAAAAGTATATATTCCAAGACTTAGGAAAATATTGCTATTAGAAAAATAAACTAGTTATAATATATATATACTTATATATATATAACGTAAGTTCTCATGTTGACGTTGAAATACTCGGGTTGTAATCCTTGAAATGATGAAAACATACTCGTAATAACTAATACTACGTTAGTTATAAAGCTCGGTACTTGATATTACTTCTAGCTCAAAAATGTACTTCGTAGTTTTTGCGCCAAATTTAATAAAAGCTGTCAATTATAAAATGGTTTTAGCCGATATTCAAACGTGAATATCTTTGTCGTTACTTGTCCGTTTTACTTGTTCTTTATGTCCACGGTTACGTCTTAGTATGTAGTAATATATTTTGGAAAGCTCGGCTCCTCCGGGTTACGTCTAAAGTCTCTTTTTGTACCATGAAAAACGTCCAACAGCAACTATTTTCAGAAAAATACTTTTCGTCAACAATCTTGCAAAAATCATAACTTCTTCGTTATAAGCTCTTTTTAATCCGTTCTTTCGCCTACGGATTCGTTTTTGAAAGTATTTTCTAAAAATTTTGCCAAAGTTTCCTTGGTGTTTACTGATTTTCCAGATTTTTACAAAACGGGACAGCATGTCTAAAATAGGTTCCAAATCAAGTTTCCAAGGTTAAAAACTAATTTCTACCATCACCAATCCTCTTGTAATCACCACATGACTAATCTAATCTTACCATACACCTTCTTAGGGTGCCATGGACTCCTAACCAAGTTATTAGAGCTAGGGGATTCATAACAAATAAGTTAGGGTTTGTATGTTTGTTTTTAGCCAAAATAAAGTGTGGTATAGCTACTTGTACATGGTTTTTAGCATGATACTTATGTAATACATGTAAAAATAGGATGATCCATGAAAAAATAAAGATGAAAACTTACTTGACCAAATGAGATGATTATTGGATGATTATGCTTGATGTTCTTGTGTTTTTGTTGCTTGATTCTTGATTAGACTTGTAAAATGAACAACTTTTGTGTTTTACTTTTTGAAAAACCATGGATGGATCATGGATCATGGTGAAGTCGTGGGTTTGAGAAGAGAGCAAGAGAAAGATGAACTTTGATCTTTGTTAAAAAGTGAGATTATGATTTTGCAATTTGGTAAAGTTATGTTATTAAGTGTTTATTAGTATAAAATGATAAATCAATGCACATGGTTAAAAGGTGTGGTCTTGGGCCGGTTTTGGGTGTGAAAAGGGGTAGCCAAAACGGTTTTGATCACTTAGAAAATATAGTGTAGCGTTAAGTGTTATTACGCGTTATTCGTTAAAATCGGGTACCGGGTTTGATAGCAATAAACGTTCACGAAATTAACCGGGATGAAATAAAGTTATAATAATGTTAAAAACATATTAAAAATATGTTGGGTACATTTACTGAGTGATCGGGTGATTATTGTTTAGTTTTCACGAAAACCGTCGTTATATTTATACGCGTACGTTATAAATAAAATAAATTTCCAAAATACTGGGTAACTGAATGTTATAACTTTTATGATGTTAAAATGGATATAAAAATATGTCGGGACCATTGTGGGAATATTTAGATATATTCGTCGTGTATAAACCGTGTGTTAACGTTTACTATAATTACTTATACGTAAAAACGTTAAATGTACTGAATATAGTAATTTGAAAATCCTGAGAGTGGTATAACATGAAAATGCTGTTATGATGATATGCAGACTATCTCCAGTCCGTATGTAGTGTTCTCAACACTAATGAAATGAATTCGCACCTAACCCAATCCGGTTACGCGAATTTGAATATCCGTAACTAAATTTACGATGAAATGTGTAATGCACGTGAATGATGAAATCTTTTCCCGCAATGAATAGTGTTCCGTGAATAGTAAAATTTCTGAATGCTTCTCTGAATGTCAAACTGACACCAAAAATGATGAATAGTAAACTGATGAATAGTGTTTTGATGAATAGTGTTTGATGAATAGTGTTTTTCCAAAGTTCGGGAAATGACCTGAAATGACCTGAAATGGTGAGTTGTGACAGTCTTCCCCCCTAAAAGGAACTTCGTCCCGAAGTTCAGTTTATGTTGGTCTCTGAGAATGTATTGGTGAAAAGGTGATGATATTCGAGAATTCCAGCGAACTCTAACGATAGGAATTCGACTCTGTTTCAACTGTTTGACCACATGGTCCATGATTTCTGTTGGTTCTCTTACAAGGTCTGAGATTGTCATTTGGATTGGATCCATTCCAATGGAATCATGAGTGACTCATCTGAAAGTCATTTCTGGGGATCTGAAAATGTGAAATATGTTCGTGTAATCCTGTTGTTTTCTGGCAATGTTCAAATCTGACGGCCACTAGGCCTACCCTGTCTGAGATATAAATGATCCAATGTATATTGGTGTAACTTTCCAAGTTTTCTGAACGATAACATGCCTTTCCCTAGGCAGAACTTTTTGCATAACTCTGCAGAACTTGAAGTTTTAATGGTTTACGACTTATTGAACTTGTAACTGATTCTTGACATGTTGAAAATTTTTGGTTATCTCATGAATGCCTACTGAACTAGTGAGTTGAGCTTTTTCTGAGTTTGGCCCATCAATCGATGGTCTGCGCTTCTTAATGTTTTAAATGTGATACTGGTAATATATACTGCTGAATTCTGCCAGAGCTCAAGTTTGTATGCTAGTTGGTCGATTCTAAAATGAATCTTAAATAGTCCAATATGCTAAAGGTTCAACCTTTCTTGTTGTCCAATTTGTATCATGCCAATCCAAGGCAATGCTTTTAACTTAGTTTGTTCTCCCACTTGAATCTGGATGGTTTGTTGTTCAGGATATCCAATCCAAAGGATGTGTGTTATGTACCAATCTAACTTCTGCCAGTTTCCCATTGTTGGTGTGATAACTATTGTTGTAGATGAATTTGATTTATGTTGAGTGATTAGTCCAACCATTTCTAGGGTCAATCACTCATGCTCTGAGCATACCTTCCTATGTTTAAATTGTTCTGTCACTTTGACCATTGTTCTGAGGGTGATAGGTAATGTTCACATCTAAATGGGTTTCTGAAGGAAATCCTGAAATGATTACCTGAAGTCCAAGTTGAATCGGTTTCCTTAACAGGAAATACTGAAATGGGTACAATAAACCTTTGTGACTAATTCCATAACGTTCGGTCCTTCGAACTTGGCGTTATCTGAAGGGATAGAATATAGGTAACAATTTGATTCCTTGTGTTTTGTTCCAATGGATGATAAGACATAAGTCCTTCTTTGTCTATTGGGTTTGGTCTCCACTACTGAAGTTCGTGATTAATTTGTGATGTCCTCCTAATTCCTTCATCACCTAATCCAAATATTCTCTATTGTCCAGTCACAAAACCTAAATGCATAAGCGATGTTGTAGGGAAATTCGTTCTGGAGATTTGTCTCGCGATTATGAGTTTTAGTTGGAATCCTTTTCTGAATAAACGAATTTAGAAAAATGGAGCAAAAGATTTACTGAGTAATATTTTCCTTGATGATTCAAAATCCAGTAGTTATGAAATAGGAACTGTTTTCAAACACGTTGTGATTAAGACTGCTTACCAAAGTTTGATGTCTATGTATATTTCTCATTGTACAATAATGTTGCTAAAGATTGACCAAAAAGGATCGTACTTGTTCAAAATAGGAATTTCAGAAATCATTTTTCCACAAGGTATGTGATTTATGTAAACGCATCAACTTTATTTAAAAGTGAAAACACTGAAAAGGATAAAATGGTAGAATAGGAAATGTTCGCTTAAATGCATAGATGTCTAACACTTAGTTCCTGAAGTTGGATAATGTCTATTGATGGTTATCTGGCATAACTACAAGCATAGGTATTTAGACTAACTTAAGTCCTGAAATAGTTCATCGTTGTAATTGGCAAGACGAAGGTATCACTTGATGTTGTGTCGATGAATGTCTATTCTGTTTTCCCATGTAGATGAGGAGATATGTTCTGGCTTGATCCCTTGCTTGGTATGAGGGTGAGGTTATCTGAAATTTCTAGTGACATAAGGCCTTAGAGGAAATTACATCGATATTCTTGATTCAAACAATTGTCCTTTGTGAAAACTTACTGCAGGAAAGTTTATGTATGGATAAGGCCATGTTTAAATGAAATGCTCTACAGTCTCAATTAGAAGCTGGGTTTATTTCTATCGTGTTGTCATGCGGACATTTATTGAGTTCAATCCTGTAGCTCAGTATAGCTAGTACCCTTGAATAATGACATTGGACAACTAAGTCAGAGATGGTAATTAGGATGGTCTCGCAGTATCTGAGGATTTGTTGTTGAGTTATGAATTCTCTCACTATATGCTTCTAGTCCTGGTTAGTAGTTCTGTAATCCTTTCATTGCTTTTATTGTATAAAGGAATCCTGCATGTAATTGATATGGAAAGTCTCTCTAGGGAAGTCAATGGGAAAATCCAACTTAATGGCTAAGTGGGTGACAGGTAGGGTAAGTATCCAGGGATAGTTCGGCAAAATGGATGTTTATGAATGAGTTCCTTTGTTTACAAAACTTTTGGATGAAGATTGTTATCAACAATCCTTTGAAAAGGTAATTATTTCCTTCATGGCATAATCCTTCCTGAATTTTACATAGGTGATCAGGCTATGTATAATTGAGGACTAATGATGCGATGTTGGATTTTTGTCAAAATATCATAACTTTCCTCAAAAGTTTTAGATGGTGTTCAACGCATTGTTATTAAAATGGTATCCTGATGTTTCCTTTCAAGTAACATGAAAATTGCTTCGCGTAATAATAGTAAATACTTGGTGTAATGACAGAAAAATCAATGTATAGGATGGTAATAAAATAGCTTACTTCAGAAAATTTTTCTGTAAAACAGTTTCCCCATATGATAGTAAAATAGCTTGAATGGTGCATTGGATACGTGGGTGAATCTTGTCAAATGGTAATAGTCTACTAATTCGTCAAATACGAAATCAACCTAGTACCTGATGAGACAATGCTAAAATATTGCGAAACGATGGTTATGTTTATCACCTAGGTAACAAAGGATAAATACTACATTGGATGGGAAAGTGCTTAATACCACTAGGTCATGTCATCGTACCAACGGTAAGTACAAAAGGAAAGATACAACCCTAAAGGCTCGAACTACGGTTTATATATCGAAACAAAGCTCCTCCTGCTGAAGCATTGTTGTTATCCTTGATGTTTCTAATATCCTGACGGTTTTCTTTCAACAACTCACGCTATTCCTTGAGCAATTCAGTCTTGATTCCAAGTTCCCGATTTTTCCTTTTTCCTTAGTTCCGGGCAGTCATTCTTGAAATGCCCAAAGTTTCCACATTTGAAGCAATTCCCTGGGATTTTCTGATTTGTGAGTTTCCTACAATTTTCAGTCCGATAACCCTGCTTCTTGCACACTCCACACGTTTTACTGCAATGACCTTGGTGATATTGATTACACAGGTTGTAGTAAGGTAACTTTCCAATATACCTTCTCTTTGTGTGCGGTTCTGCAGCAAAGGCTCAATTCACTTCTTGTTATTTGGGTGATAGTTGAGCAGCATTGCAACCTAGATTGTTGTTCCACTTCCTCTTGTTGTCACTGTTGTTTCCTGATGTCTCGGCATGAACTATGAGTTCCTTTGCCTCGATCGCCATTTTGATAATGTACTTTTCAAGTTTCTTGCTTTCCGGTTCATCCATTGCAGAACCCAGTCGTGTTAATTCATAAAAATGAGTAGTGTACTTGTCAACATCATTTCCTACCATGATAAAGTTTAGTGTTTCCTGTTCCCTTGCTCGTAATTCACTTCCTACACAAAATGTTATACCCATCATCCTTCTAAGTTTCTCCCAAGAGTGTGAGTAGGCAGTATCAACTCCTACCATCTTAATATGTTTGGTCCACCATTCCTGGGCATGATTTTGAAAGGTGCATGTGGCGAACTTAACCTTGTCTTCCTTACGACAGTCGCCACATTGAAATATTGTTTCTATGTCTTCGAACCATTTGAGAAATTCCTTTGTGATTCTAATTCCGCTAAAGGAGGGAGGATATAAGTCTGGTCCAGGGACTTCCTGGTGTCCCTCTGTGTGAAATCAGGTTTGTGGCATCATAGGGTTGGGATAGTCCTGAAGTGGTATCTGAAGTTGTGCATCTATCAAATCTTAGATAATGTAGGTTCTGAACCATTCCTGAAGAATCTGCGGATGTTTCTGTTGAGTCCGTGTTATTGATATTATCTACTAGATGTCATCTAGTTCATGGCAAGTGGGAATGGAAAAGGGAAATGACAATGATGGTACTAGTGAATGGAATACTACCCTCTTTCGCGCTACCTCGCGACATCCAAAAGGTAAAACTAAAGTACACATTGTGGGAAGGCCAATAGTGTAATAAGTAACTGATGGTGGTGATAGTACCTGAGTAGTAAGTGCCCTACTAGTGATGGAAAGAAAACACACTATCTTCTTTGCAATAAGCATCCTAATAAATCCATTAAGATTAATTCTGAATACACTACCAAAAGGCATTCTATGTACGGGCTGAATGATAGGAAAACCCTGTTCCTATGGCAAATCAATAGTACTAATGGTGGTGTAAGTGCAACTGATGGTATAATGGTAGTGGAAGATGACAAGGCATCTTCAATGTCAGAATCCGATAAAAGGATGTCAGGGTGAGTATCTGAAGACATGTCACTTGTGAACCAGATCAATAAAATGATATACATATACGGATATGAGTATAAATAACTCGCACAGGGGATGTATAAAACAACATGTATCATGATTATGCACTTATGATGAAATGATGAGATGCTATGATGATGTGGTTATAGTCTAGGGTCCAAGATACATCCTAGTTCGCTATAACCTTAGCTCTGATGCCAATCTGTCACACCCCCAATTTACCTGACTTGCAGCGGAATGGAATACCTGGGGGTGTCTGTCATAGCACCACAGTTACAGTTACATTGAACGACCTAAAGTGTCGTTTGGAAAATACTGCATTTGATCATTGAAATAATTCAGAGTTTACAACATGAGGTCCCCAAAATGTGTTGCAAGTTTATGAAAACAAGTCATACTAGATCAAACGTTTACATAAGTGCATGAAATAATGATGAGACGCGTCGACTCCGCGACTCCATGAAGGTCCAAATGCATGTCACATGAGCTACCTTAATAACCTGAAATACATTGCTAAAACGTCAACACGAATGTTGGTGAATTCCATAGGTTTGTAAAATGTACTGATGTACGGCCACCACAAGTAAAAGTGCAAGATAAAAATCTCGTGAAAATTGTACAATAGTCTTAAGCTCATGACACCGAAGCTATGACTGATGAAATTCTATGCCCCTCCCGAATGTTCTGCCGAAACATTCAAATGTAAAAGACATGACATGCATCCGCTTACTGTTGGTATCCACTACCACGGATGGAGGCGTCACCCTCGATAGATCTATCCACTCACTCTCGCTTAGTACTTGAAATTAACGGTTCATGATGTTACAGGGGACTTATCACATGGCAAGGTAACTTAAGCTATGTACATGTTTGAATACTTGGGCTCGTACTAAAATGATTGATGCAATGTATTCCCCCCGTGGGATTTGAAAACAATCAAAAATGTTGAATTGAAAACGGGGCTATGAAAACTCACCTTAACTGATGAAACCGTGATGAAATGAAATGAACACCAATGAACAATTTGCTGTCGTAACCCAATATGATGGTACCATGAACATGTACTGAGCTGAAAACAAGGCGCGCATACTAGCCGCAACCTAATATGAATGATGTACGATCTACTTTAGATCATGAAATGATGTTATGAATGTCCATGCACATGTTTACTATACCACTCTACTCTTTGAAAAAACACTTGTTGTTACCAAAAGTATATATTCCAAGACTTAGGAAAATATTGCTATTAGAAAAATAAACTAGTTATAATATATATATACTTATATATATATAACGTAAGTTCTCATGTTGACGTTGAAATACTCGGGTTGTAATCCTTGAAATGATGAAAACATACTCGTAATAACTAATACTACGTTAGTTATAAAGCTCGGTACTTGATATTACTTCTAGCTCAAAAATGTACTTCGTAGTTTTTGCGCCAAATTTAATAAAAGCTGTCAATTATAAAATGGTTTTAGCCGATATTCAAACGTGAATATCTTTGTCGTTACTTGTCCGTTTTACTTGTTCTTTATGTCCACGGTTACGTCTTAGTATGTAGTAATATATTTTGGAAAGCTCGGCTCCTCCGGGTTACGTCTAAAGTCTCTTTTTGTACCATGAAAAACGTCCAACAGCAACTATTTTCAGAAAAATACTTTTCGTCAACAATCTTGCAAAAATCATAACTTCTTCGTTATAAGCTCTTTTTAATCCGTTCTTTCGCCTACGGATTCGTTTTTGAAAGTATTTTCTAAAAATTTTGCCAAAGTTTCCTTGGTGTTTACTGATTTTCCAGATTTTTACAAAACGGGACAGCATGTCTAAAATAGGTTCCAAATCAAGTTTCCAAGGTTAAAAACTAATTTCTACCATCACCAATCCTCTTGTAATCACCACATGACTAATCTAATCTTACCATACACCTTCTTAGGGTGCCATGGACTCCTAACCAAGTTATTAGAGCTAGGGGATTCATAACAAATAAGTTAGGGTTTGTATGTTTGTTTTTAGCCAAAATAAAGTGTGGTATAGCTACTTGTACATGGTTTTTAGCATGATACTTATGTAATACATGTAAAAATAGGATGATCCATGAAAAAATAAAGATGAAAACTTACTTGACCAAATGAGATGATTATTGGATGATTATGCTTGATGTTCTTGTGTTTTTGTTGCTTGATTCTTGATTAGACTTGTAAAATGAACAACTTTTGTGTTTTACTTTTTGAAAAACCATGGATGGATCATGGATCATGGTGAAGTCGTGGGTTTGAGAAGAGAGCAAGAGAAAGATGAACTTTGATCTTTGTTAAAAAGTGAGATTATGATTTTGCAATTTGGTAAAGTTATGTTATTAAGTGTTTATTAGTATAAAATGATAAATCAATGCACATGGTTAAAAGGTGTGGTCTTGGGCCGGTTTTGGGTGTGAAAAGGGGTAGCCAAAACGGTTTTGATCACTTAGAAAATATAGTGTAGCGTTAAGTGTTATTACGCGTTATTCGTTAAAATCGGGTACCGGGTTTGATAGCAATAAACGTTCACGAAATTAACCGGGATGAAATAAAGTTATAATAATGTTAAAAACATATTAAAAATATGTTGGGTACATTTACTGAGTGATCGGGTGATTATTGTTTAGTTTTCACGAAAACCGTCGTTATATTTATACGCGTACGTTATAAATAAAATAAATTTCCAAAATACTGGGTAACTGAATGTTATAACTTTTATGATGTTAAAATGGATATAAAAATATGTCGGGACCATTGTGGGAATATTTAGATATATTCGTCGTGTATAAACCGTGTGTTAACGTTTACTATAATTACTTATACGTAAAAACGTTAAATGTACTGAATATAGTAATTTGAAAATCCTGAGAGTGGTATAACATGAAAATGTTGTTATGATGATATGCAGACTATCTCCAGTCCGTATGTAGTGTTCTCAACACTAATGAAATGAATTCGCACCTAACCCAATCCGGTTACGCGAATTTGAATATCCGTAAACTAAATTTACGATGAAATGTGTAATGCACGTGAATGATGAAATCTTTTCCCGCAATGAATAGTGTTCCGTGAATAGTAAAATTTCTGAATGCTTCTCTGAATGTCAAACTGACACCAAAAATGATGAATAGTAAACTGATGAATAGTGTTTTGATGAATAGTGTTTGATGAATAGTGTTTTTCCAAAGTTCGGGAAATGACCTGAAATGACCTGAAATGGTGAGTTGTGACAATAACTCCTAGAAAACACAAAGCCTGAAACCTCTCACAAAATTCTGAATAATTCTCTCTATTTTTGGATTTTTTGCAAAGGGTAAGTTTTGACTTTTTATGAAAAACTTGAACTTTGACTAATATGAGTTTAGATTCCTATTTTAATTACTGAAATGGGTGTATTTAGCTAGAACAAGATCAAACCAAGTTAAAACAGCACTTTATACAATGAAATTATGGTTTGCGGATCTAAAATTCCCACACAGTTAACTGTGGGGATGATTTCTCTTGATTTTTGACTTTTTGTGTTATGAGTTCCAATTTTATGACTCCTCAAGTCTAATTGTACCTAGTGCAAGCTAAGGGAACAATAGTCAAGACAAGAATGCAACTGAATACCACAGCAATCCACTAAACCAAACACCCCTTTATCAAGACTATTTTATGATTTAAGAAGCAAGGGACTTTAAGAGCTTATGAAACTGATTCACAATGACTTATAATGATATATTACACTTAAATAAGCACTTAGAAACAGAGAGCAACAACAAATACCTAGGATTACTAGTAGGACTAAATTAACTGTGAAATCTAAAATTTATAACAACTATTAAAAACAACAAACAAGCTACTGATGTAAGTTGATCTTATCACTATCTAACAATAAGTAAGCAAAGATAAGCAGTTAATAAGCTATGCTACAGTACAGAATAGAGATCAAATAAAAATTGGAAACTTGAACTCACTTGAGACCCTAGCTAAACAAGGGCTCCCAAAGGGGCAGCTACAAGCTCCTAGCTTGTAAACAAGCTAGGTATAAGTCCTTCTTGCCCCTCCATTGCAGGCAACTTCCATTAGCTTTCCACAGTCCAAGCAAGGGTATTTAATTTTTTGAGTTTTATGGGTTTTTTTTTTTTTTTTTTTTTTTTTTTTTTTTTTTTTTTTTTTTATCTTTTTGATTTAGAACTAACACTGATTTGATTTTAAGTTTAAATTAAGCTAAGCTTAGTTAATGTAGGGCACTGAAACAGTAAAAGCTAACTTTTATCAAACCTTAAGCAATAATGAAATTTTGAAATTCAAAAGTAGAAAATGGAATTTGAAACTGATAACTTGATACTTTTATTGCTAAAACCTTGAATTACACTAGGAATACTGAAATTACAACTTTGAAACTAAAAATTACAATTGGAATTTTTAAATTAAGCTAATACGACATTAATTTTAAGCTAATTAACTACTTGGTTTTCTCCTTGCAATCTCCTCCCTTAAATAGGGGTCTTCTAGGGTTTGTGATATCCTCTGATCATTTCCCACTCTTAATCTCGTCCATTGGATGACTTTTGATAGCTTTATGACCCTTGGATCATTTTGGCGGGAAAGACAAAACAGGGCAATTTGCACTGTTTGAGTGTATTGGAGGGGGGAGCATTAAATGCTTGTTGTCATATTGATGAGGCGAAAAATGAACCACTTTTAGGGGGTCATTTAAGCCCGAATTCGAATTTATTTGATTAAATATTGCCCTAAATCGTTCCTTTTGTGAGAATAGTTTTGGCGGCGAGGTGACGGCGTCACAAGGTTGGTCTTGACGCCGTCAGACCCCTTTTCCTATATATAGTTTTCTAATTTTCACATTAAAAAAAGAAGTTTTGGAGAAACCCTAAGTACGATTTTGGTGCGAATTTTACAGGTTTTTCAAGGGTTCCAAGCCCTTGATACCTTTCATGTGTAATTAAGATAAGTGTTCTTTTAATTCAATCAATATGTCTATGTGTTGGTTGTCTATATCTTGTTCTTGTCTTAATTCCATCATGTTAGGCTAGATCTATCTTGTGTTTGCTTGGATCTAATGAAACCTAGATGTTAATTATGTGTTGATTACTTGTTTATGCTTGTCTTGGATGAATGATTTATATGTTAGGCTTAAGAAAACTGGCAGATCTCCAATTGCTAACATGCTTGAACGTCTTAAGAAACATGAACCGACGCGCACTAGGTCTTTATTGGTTGTATTTAATGCATGAGCCACTGTTTAAAATCCCTATAGTTGTGCTGGGCATGGTGTAGGAGGAGATAAGAGCTCATAGAATTGGGGAGTTAAGTATGCCACCCCATGAATGGTATTAAGGAATACGATCCGTCATCCATGCAATTATAACAAGTAATTAACGTGTAAAAGATGTCTAGGGAGTAGTGAAATCTAAGTAAACACATTTTCTCCACTTATTGCTCACAACTTTAGTATAATTTAGTTTATTTTCATTTCTAGTATTTTATTTTGATTGCATCTTTAGTATTGGGTTAGTTGATTAGCAACTAATTCTGCCCAAATCCTTCAAACCCGAGATTTTTACTTGCTTTCTATAAAATATAAAATACAAAAATAATCATCCCTCACCTTTAGAACTAGTATTTAGGTTTTCTAATTCTAACGACACTATTCCTAAGCTGAACGATCAATCCCCCGGTACTTGTCACTATACTATACTACAACGATCAGGTACACTGCCTGGTGGGGGTTGTAAGCTTCTCAAGATCCCTTGAGAGGTAAAGCCTGGTGCAATTCCCACGTATCAAGTTTTTGGCGCCGCAGCCCGGGGAATAGTTATTGTTTAGGTTGAATTTGATTTTTATTAGGTCTACTCATTAGATTCTTTTTTAGTGAGATTTTTATTTTCTTTTTATTAGCTTTCTTGTAGTCTATCTTTTCTTTGTGCATTTGTTCGTAGACACCTTTCCATTGACTCTTCCGTTCACCATTATGGATAATGCGAATCCACCATACTACCGACCACGAAACCCATTCTACCCTAATGACATCTTGATGTTCAAACAATATCGAGATGAACCCATATATGATGCATGGACTCATTTTAAAAATTTACTCCGAATAGTCCCTCATCATAGTTTCGCTTTAGCATCCCTAACCCAGACCTTTTACTATCGTGTTAACCGATATGACCAAATGTGCATTGAGGATTTTGCCAATGGGGACTTTAGGGAATTAAATGCTGAAGAAGCATGGGATGCCATAGAAGATTGTGCCCAATATTATTATAGATTAGACAACCCGACAAACAACATAACAAATCATTTGACAACAAATTTGAATGATCATGAAACAAGTTTGTTGGGGGATGAATATACTCATGTTGAGATACCTAGTTGGATGGCACCTAATATCATAGTACAAAACAAACATATAGGTAATCTAGGTACAATGGAGGATGAGGTGGATAATCCAAGCCCACAAAGTACCCCACAAGTCCTACCATCATTTGAGGCACATACAACGCCCGTGACTTACCCGGAAGAAGTAGAAGAGACTATAGGAACCCCAATTGAGGTAGAACCCTTGGACCAAGCACCACTAGAGGATATAGGTTTGAATACTTGTAGTGATAACCTTACTCCTAGTTCTAGGGAATTTCCTAATGTTGATGAACCGGAACCTCAACCTTTACACAACTTCCCATCCTTAGATTTATTTCTAGGAGACAAAAGAGGAACCGACCCACCCATCAACCTATATTATCCGGGTAGTTTTAGGATGAAGGAAGCTATTCACTCACCCCCTTCACCTCACGTGGCATATTTCCACCCTAAGGGTGTGTATCACTACTTCCACCCACACTTAATCCTAAGTGTAGGGAAAACCTCCCCTATTTCCGTTAAATAAGGGTAGAGTCAGGCTCATGACTCGAACAAAAACAAGCGCTTGTTGGGAGGCAACCCAACCCATGTTTTTAATTGTTTGATGTTTTTATTTTATTTGTTTATTTGTGTCATATATGCTTAATCATAGTTGTTTAATTTTCATGTTTCGAATAATTTATGAAAATGCTTTATTTTGTTTTTAACCTCGTCTTAATTGCATATAAAGGTATTTTACAAAAAGATAAGTGTAGGGAAATTTATATCTTGTTAAAAAGAACTAAATTCGAACATGAAAACTTCACAATTCATGATTAGCATATATTCTATCTTGTTTGTGTGTCAATAATTGTGGATATGTTTTATGAGTTCCTATTTGTGATTCATTCCACAAGTATCCTATCCTTTTGTTGCTTTGTCTTGTTTCTATTTCTAAGTCTTGAATTACATCTAGTTGTGATTTTTGTTCGGTTTGATGCTTTGGTTTTTGTGTTTGTTGATTACAGGATGATGCGTGGGAATCGCACCTTGCTTTACCTCTCGAGGGATCTCGCGAGGCTTACAACCCCCACCAGGCAGTGTACCTGATCGTTGTAGTATAGTATAGTGACAAGTACCGGGGGATTGATCGTTCAGCTTAGGAATAGTGTCGCTAGGATTAGAAAACCTAATTAAAAGTTCTAGAGATGAAAGATGATTATTTTTTTTGTGTTTTTATATTTTTATGAAAGCAATTAAAATCTCGGGTTTTGAAGGAGTGGGCGGAATTAGTTGCTAATCAACTAACCCAAAAACTACTATATAACTAATTAAACTAATGAAAATAAAATTAAACTAATATTAAACTAAGGTTGTGAGCAGTAATTGGAGAAATTGTGTTTACTTAGACTTCATTACTCCCTAGATATCTTTTACATGTCAATTACTTGTTACACTTGTATGAATGACGGGTTGTATTCCTTAATACCATTCGTGGAGTGGCATACATAACTCCCCAACTCTATGAGCTCTTATCTCCTCCTACACCATGACCCAGCACAACTATAGGGATTGTAAACAGTGGCTCATGCATTAAATACAACCAATAAAGACCTAGTACGCCTCGGTTCATGTTTCTTAAGACGTTCAAGCATGTTACCATTTGGAGATCTGCCAGTTTTCTTAAGCCTAACATATAAAATCATTCATTCAAAATAAGAATAGACAAGTAATCAACACATAATCAACATCTAGGTTTCATTAGATCTAAGCAAACACAAGAGAGATCTAGCCTAGCATAGTAAAATTAAGATAAGAACAAAAGATAAACAACCAACACATAGACATATTGATTGAATTAAGAGTATACTTATCTCAATTACAATGCAAGGTCTCAAGGGTTTGGAACCCTTGAAAAACCTGTAAAAGAGGCACCAAAATCGTCTTTAGGGTTTCACCAAAACTTCTCCCCTTTTTTAATGAAAAAACTAGAAAACTATATATAGGAAAATCGTCCTGACGGCGTCAAGAGTTAAATCTGACGCCGTCAACTCGCCGCCATACACTTCCTCGGACGCCCTAGATCCAATCGTGACGGCCTATGTGACGCCGTCACCACCTACGGTAAATTATTCTTGGCCACTTTGACGCCGTCATAACTCCATCTGACGCCGTCACCAGCTACGGTAAATTATTCTTCATGTCTGACGCCGTCAAGAGCAAACTCTTGACGCCGTCACCTTGTATTTCCAGCTTGGATTTTTGGTACTTTGTCGTTTTCTTCACTTTATGCTCCAAAAACGTCCAAAATAGCCTCTTTTCCAGAATTCACTCTCCAAACACCTAAAATCACAAAAGGAACGATTTAGGGCAATATTTGATCAAATAAATTCGGATTCGGGCTTAAATGACCCCCTAAAAACGGATCATTTTTCGCCTCATCATATACCCTTACACTTGAGATTTGCTTGTCCTCAAGCAAATGAGCTTTTATTCTACTCAAAAGACAAGTTAGGGGTCATTTAACACTAATATAAAAGTAATTACAACAAATAATCGTTCCACTAAAGACCAATAGACAAGCACGGAGGTCATACACAAGCACCTCACAAATAGTGTTTAGATACTCACATCTCTCGGGTGTAATAAAGTAATATAACATTATGGAAATGGAAGATATCTCTCACTACCTGTCATAGCAAAATAGATTACCATAGGCTTGGGAAAGGATCAAACCTCCACCACATGGCGTAAGCACCTAGGATAAACTATCAAAGAGGTCTTTTAAAGGGTTATAACGTTAGGTGTAGGGATATGAATTACACGGTTTTGTTGGATAAAGGGAATTTTACTGGTGGCGAGTTAACAATCTTAGTAAATTACATGTACAAGATGGCGTTGCTAAGCCAAGACTGGACTCGACTTAAGCTAATAAATGAAAAATAACAAAAACATAAAATGAACATAAAATGAAAACGGGATGGTAGTCCGTATGTTTTTCTCTCTTTCTTTTTCCTATTTTTTTTTCTTTTTCTTGATTTTTCTATTTTTTTTTTTCGATTTTTTTTTTTTCCGCATACACTCTTACCCTACCATCCAAAATAATACATCATAGGGGTTTGAGTACTCCCCTTACACTTGAATCTTTACATACTTTACATTAAACTATTCTAATGACTCGAATTAAGAAAATCAAAACACTTGGAGCACTTTTTAAGATTAACGTACATATGGGGGTAATAAGTGATGTTCTTCCCCATTACTCCATAAAATAAGTACTTACCCATGAGTCCCAATCGTCCCAAAACAATATGTACAAGGATATGACTCGACTTAGCAACCATGTAATCAATTAATTAGAAAGTTAACTTAGGGTTTAACATATAACAATAATGCACTAAAAATGAGCGCATACACGGAAGGCTAAGGCGATTTGGTTGTACATTTAAGTGGGGTGTAACAAATTCTTCCTTTAAGTAAAATGCTTAAAGTTAGAAACGAAAAGATAGGCTCGGAGGGGTGTACTAGGGGTATCGTGTACTAAAAATGAGTACAACGCAAAGGGTGTGGGAAAAATTAGTTGACTTAACTAGCCAAGTAATATGACTTAAATGGTCAAGTAATTATAATACGGGTTTAACACAAGGGTGATCCTAATGCCTCTTATCATGTAGTAAATCCTACTACACGAATGTAGTCTCACTAGCGGTCTCGGGATGCATCACTAACGCAAGTTCTAGAATCTAAATGCTACCGGTACACTCATAAGCACTAATAGTAAATGCTTTTCCTATCAAATCTAAAGGCGAACCTCACATTTTTGGGTGGAAAATTTTTCTGAATATACGGTTATGTGCTAGTCATACAACCTCCTATCCATGAGACGCTTGCTATGGCTAAAGTTTCACTCCTAAATGTTGTAAAAAATTTTAAATTTGGCGCTAAAATTACACTAACAAGTATTTCTCGTAGTTTTATTACTCATCTACTATCAAACAAAACAAACTCAAGCGAAAGTGCATATGTAAGGTATCATCTTTTTACCCTCCCCTTACACTTAAGAGGAACATTGTCCCCAATGTTCAAGTAAAGAATGTAAAAGTTAAAAAGTAAAGAGAATGAAATCAAATACTCCCCTGATTCGCTCGGTATGGATTTTAGTTGGCCAGGTTAAATCTTCTTCCAAGAAAACGAACAATCAAAGCTTCCCTTCCAGAATATAAATCATCTTCTTGTCACAAATAACCTGTAAATCCTGACAAAAGTAGACAAGGCAACCTCGCGTAAAATCGGCGGCATCCTATATAAGTTACTAAATCCTAGAAAACAAAATAAGATATAATGCTTGTGGAATGAAGTTTGCAGATTTCCTGGAGATTATAAAACTTAATAATTCACAAAAACTATAAGACTCCGTTAGAAAAACAAAACCGGTAAAATTTCCAGATTTTAACTCCTGACGCCGTCAAGAGCAATTGCCTGACGCCGTCAGAATGGACCTGCAGAAATCTTTATGTTAAGTTTCCGGAAAATTTCTGGAAAAACTTTGTCCTACTTCCTGGAAAATCCTGCAAAACTTCATTATGACTCAATACAAGCATTTGACTCTAACAAATACGAATATACATGTTCATTAAATATTGTGGATAATCATGATCGGTTTGTTTCTTAAAAACATATTTGGGGTTTCCCCTTACACTTATCTTTTGCAAAAATACCTTTAGGTTGGAGTTAAGACTAGGCCAAACAACATAATAAAGTATTTCCACATTTTAATTGAGAAACATGATCAACCAACAATAAAAATAAAACATGCATACGGAAGCAAATAACAATCAAACAAATAAAAATCACACAAAACATGGGTTTGCAAAGATAAATAATCAAAAATTAAAAGCTAATCATTCAAACATTAATTAAAAGAACAGAAATGGAAATTGTTCAAAGCCAACAAAGGCCGGATTCTAGACTATTACAACCAAATGTTTTAAATTATTCAACCAAAAATAAATTGTTCAAGAATTACAGACATCAAGATGGATCACTGAGGGGGAGGACCAAAACGATAATCATAGCCAGGTGGGAGATGTCCAGTGTACCCATAGGGAGGGTAGTCAGTCTCTCGGCCTGGGAAGGGGTCAATCTGCAGGTGAGGCTCAAGCTGATCTCGGGTGGAGAGGTGCTGCATCTGGCGGACGGTATGATCATACATCCAGTCAAAGCGCTGGTCGGTAGCTGCTCGCCACGTGTCCATCTGACCCATCCAGACACCCTGGTGTGCCTGCTAGTCTCCCCGACTCATATGTCGGTAGTAATCAGCCGTCCCTGCCTCATACTGATGCTGCTGGGGCACTCCCTCATCATCACCGTCATCATCCTCATTATCATCCCCTATGTACCATATATAGGTACCGTCCCCCACCTGCATCACAATCCTCATCTGCCTAAGGGATTTAGCCCTTACTACCCTGCATTTCCCACATTCGCTCAAGTACCCCATGATCTGAGGAGTAAGAAGATCATAGGAACGAGCCAACCGTGTGATGAACATCCCCCCATAAACCTTGTCGATATCCCTCTCACCCACACTGCTCTTCAAGTAACTGGCCACCCAAAACGGGATGTTGCAGTAGACATCCTCAGCAAAGATGGTGTACAAGTAGAATAAGTCCGAAGCAGTGATACGGTGAGTGGTGCCCTGACGTGCAGACAAACCATATGTGAGGCACCTGTGAACTAGCCTAACAATGGGGTCCCTGATCGATGCAGCCCCAGTAGTCGACGTGTAGGCCCCATTCCCAATGGTGGGCCAGAAGGTAAGACACCTCATCTCATTCCGCTGAGTCTCTCCATGTAACAGATTCAGCAGAAAAGCCCCATCAACCTCCTCACTGGTATATAGCCCCAGCCTCCAACCAAACTCAGCCACAGAACAAGACCTCAACTCACCCCCTAGCCTAAAGTATATCGTGGTGCCCCCCATATCTCCCCTAGCCTCAGCTTGGTCAAACCGGAAAGTCGCAAAGAACTCTCGTACCAACTCACTAAACACCGTCTCCCTTATTCTAAACAATCTCTCCCATTGCGGACCCGCGAATCCGTCTGTGCGGATCCTCCCTACAAACTCACCCTCCAACCCACTAGCTCTCAGAAAATCCCAGTCAACCACCGCCCCAACATCGATGTGGTGGTTACACAACTCCTCATACTTAGTACTAGTGCCGACATCACCAAACTCACTCCAACTATGCACTAATTCCCCATAAGTAACTCCTTGAGATCTAGAAGAACTACCCCTATGTTGGCGAGTTCGTTTGCTCATTTTCCTGAAAAAAAAAAGTGGTGAGCGGAAACGATTAGAACGCGAGATTTATATGAATTTTTATGCAGTCAGACACATCTGACGCCGTCAAGAGTATTTTCTGACGCCGTCAGATGGACCAGAAATGAAGCCATGCAAAAGCGAGGGAAAAATCAATTTTCAAACTCTTAACCCATTACCCAAACGCTCCTTAAATCAGGAAACAGGGGTGGGGGGTCAAAAAATCCGAGGCATGATGGGTTCTCCCTAAATTAATGCATGATTCTGATGAGACAACATCATCAAATGGTAACCCCACGATTACAAATCACCAATTGGATGGCATTACGATTTGCTAATGGTGGGTCAAGAATGGGGTTTCGGGGGAAAGGGGTTTTTCAAATTGACGGGTCCTAAGGATAATTAACCGAGAAAAGATGAAGAAAACTTACTTACAAAGGAGAGATCGAAGGCGGAAGATGTCGAATTGGAGGTTTGAGAGTCGGAGTAGCAGCAACACTATGGGTGAGATTTGTGGGGTATGGGTTGAAAGTGATTGGTTCTTGGGTTAATATTGTTGATTCGTCGAGCTGACGGCGTCAAGGGTTAAATTTGACGCCGTCAGATGCCCGTGTAGGGTGAGGTTTGGAGTAGTTTCAAGTTTAGTCCCTGCTCTTTGCGTAAATAACTAAACACAAGTAAAACCCATGAGTAGCTATTCCGTTAACGAGGTCCACCAGGGTCGAACGTCTCATTACTATCGCGGAAAGAGGTGAGGTAGTAGCTGGGGTCGGGTGGTGTCTTGGCAAAGTTGATCCTTATGCACGAATTATTGGCGTGAGAGAAAAGATGTTGTTCAATGGGAGGTTTCAAATCAATGGTGTTTATGAGGTGTGGCCTCTTTACACCGGGTTTGAAACCAACAGAACGTTTTGTGGATGAGATCGGGAATGTGGTTCGCAAGCATCCAACGAAAATACTATTTATTCGCGAGCTTTTCTCCGTGTGGGGGTGTTTATGAGAATGGGGGGTAGTCAGTGGTAAAGCTTTTGAGGAGAATTTCCAGCTGTCCTCCTGGTCAAATACCAAAGGGGCTGACACCTCGAAGACTTTTTCAATCTTTTTGGGTATAGAATTTTCTTTGATCTTTTCTTTGACCCTTGATATGAATTGGTCTGCGAAATCCATGAAGGTTTTGTGAGTGTTTTCCATGCGTGCCTCAAGATGCTGGATTTGCTTTTCCTGATTATCCATGAAGGTCATCATTATTCCTTCGAATTCCTCTTGTCGTGAGCGTTCAGGAAAATTTTGGCTGATAGCCGTGTTCCTATGTGAGTTAGGGTTACACATGGATTCAGTAGCTAGTTTCTCAATACTCATCAGTTCTTTTACCTGTTTCTCGATACTTCCCAACAATTGTTCTTGGGTGGCACATGCATAGTCAAGCTTTGCTTTGCTCGGGAGCATCGGGTCCTCCCATCCTTCCTCTTCGTATTGTGCCAACTCCTCAAGAACTTTCCAACATTCGTCAACGCTAAGTCTATCTAGCCTACCCTTGGCTGCGTAATCAATGGCTTTTCTTGTTTGATAGTCAACCTTACCATAAAAGATTTGGATCTGCAGCCATGGTTCGATCCCATGATGAGGAACTTTTCGGAGTAGGTCTTTATATCGATTCCATGCTTCATAAAAAGATTCATTTTGACGTTGTTGGAACATCAAGATGTCATTTCTAAGCTTAGTAATTCTCCCCGGTGGGAAAAATTGAGCAAGGAAACGAGTGGTGAGATCATCCCATGTGGTGATGGATCCCGCGGGTAAACGCTCAAGCCATTGACTAGCTTGATCCCGTAGAGAGAATTGGAATAGGCGTAAACGGGTAGTCTCTCTAGTTTCAACACCTAGGTCTATGGAATCTACGATTTTGAGGAAGTCCTTAAGGTGTTGGTTTGGATCTTCGGAACGAAGTCCATGGAATGCACATCCGCTTTGCACCAACCGGATGGTGTCGGATCGCACGGGGGTCACATTGGCTCCGGTGAGCTCAATGGTGTTTCGGTAGCCTTGGTGGCTGGGTCGGGAATACTCTCCTAAGGTTCGGGGCCTAAGGGGTTCTAATGGTGGGTTTTGTTGTGGTGGGATGATGGGTTCAAAGATGTTACCACCTTCCATGATGTCGGATGGTAAAGAGTTACGAACAAAAGCACGAAGAAATAAGATAGACTAAAGAAGACCTAAAAATAAAAATAAAAATCTTACTAGAAAGGAATCTAGCAAGTAGACCTAATAAAAAGAAATCCTAACCTAGACAATAACTATTCCCCGGCAGCGGCGCCAAAAACTTGATGCGTGGGAATCGCACCTTGCTTTACCTCTCGAGGGATCTCGCGAGGCTTACAACCCCCACCAGGCAGTGTACCTGATCGTTGTAGTATAGTATAGTGACAAGTACCGGGGGATTGATCGTTCAGCTTAGGAATAGTGTCGCTAGGATTAGAAAACCTAATTAAAAGTTTTAGAGATGAAAGATGATTATTTTTTTTGTGTTTTTATATTTTTATGAAAGCAATTAAAATCTCGGGTTTTGAAGGAGTGGGCGGAATTAGTTGCTAATCAACTAACCCAAAAACTACTATATAACTAATTAAACTAATGAAAATAAAATTAAACTAATATTAAACTAAGGTTGTGAGCAGTAATTGGAGAAATTGTGTTTACTTAGACTTCATTACTCCCTAGATATCTTTTACATGTCAATTACTTGTTACACTTGTATGAATGACGGGTTGTATTCCTTAATACCATTCGTGGAGTGGCATACATAACTCCCCAACTCTATGAGCTCTTATCTCCTCCTACACCATGACCCAGCACAACTATAGGGATTGTAAACAGTGGCTCATGCATTAAATACAACCAATAAAGACCTAGTACGCCTCGGTTCATGTTTCTTAAGACGTTCAAGCATGTTACCATTTGGAGATCTGCCAGTTTTCTTAAGCCTAACATATAAAATCATTCATTCAAAATAAGAATAGACAAGTAATCAACACATAATCAACATCTAGGTTTCATTAGATCTAAGCAAACACAAGAGAGATCTAGCCTAGCATAGTAAAATTAAGATAAGAACAAAAGATAAACAACCAACACATAGACATATTGATTGAATTAAGAGTATACTTATCTCAATTACAATGCAAGGTCTCAAGGGTTTGGAACCCTTGAAAAACCTGTAAAAGAGGCACCAAAATCGTCTTTAGGGTTTCACCAAAACTTCTCCCCTTTTTTAATGAAAAAACTAGAAAACTATATATAGGAAAATCGTCCTGACGGCGTCAAGAGTTAAATCTGACGCCGTCAACTCGCCGCCATACACTTCCTCGGACGCCCTAGATCCAATCGTGACGGCCTATGTGACGCCGTCACCACCTACGGTAAATTATTCTTGGCCACTTTGACGCCGTCATAACTCCATCTGACGCCGTCACCAGCTACGGTAAATTATTCTTCATGTCTGACGCCGTCAAGAGCAAACTCTTGACGCCGTCACCTTGTATTTCCAGCTTGGATTTTTGGTACTTTGTCGTTTTCTTCACTTTATGCTCCAAAAACGTCCAAAATAGCCTTTTTTCCAGAATTCACTCTCCAAACACCTAAAATCACAAAAGGAACGATTTAGGGCAATATTTGATCAAATAAATTCGGATTCGGGCTTAAATGACCCCCTAAAAATGGATCATTTTTCGCCTCATCACAGGACAAGAAGATGATTTATATTTCTGGAGGCAAGCTTTCAACGTTCGTCTTCTTGGAGGTAGATTTAACCATGTTGTCACATTATCTACGGTGAACGAATCAGGGGAGTATTAGTTTCTTTCATTCTTATTTATTTACTTTTACATCTTTTATCTAGAACATTGGGGACAATGTTCGGTTTAAGTGTAAGGAGGGTATATTAGAAACTATTACTCCACTTGGTTTTTGTTTTGTTTAATAGTGAATGTGCAATAAAACTGAGAGAAATATTTGTTAGGGCAATTTTAGCACCAAATTTAAATTTTTTTGCAACATGTAGGAGTGAAACTTTAGTCTTAATAAGCGTCTCATGGATAGGAGTTGTATGACTAGCACAAAAACCATACCACTCAAAAATTTCCACCCCAAATATGTGAGGTTCGCCCTTAGATCTTTAGGAAAAAGCATTCATTGTTGGTGCTTATGAGTGTACCGGTAGTATTTAGATTCTAGAACTTGTGATAGCGATGCATCCCGAGACCGCTAGTGAGACTACATTCGTGTAGTTAGGATTTACTACATGATAAGAGGCATTAGGATAACCCTTGTTCTACACCTGTAATATAATTACATTGACTTCATAGGTCAAGTAATTCTCCCACACCTTTGCGTTGTACTCATTTTTTTTTAAAGGTAAATATTATAACCACCAAAAAAAATTATACACAGAAACCAACCCATGGCAAACCATGAACAAACTCATGGAGCATAAGGTGGGCAAATACAAACTCAAAAGAACAAAAAAACTACACTAACCATACTAAAACCAAAACATCCAAAGGCTGACATATTCCAAAAGAAAGGACTCATAACACTAATAGAAGGTACAAAATACCACAGGTCAAGGAACCAAATGAACCTTCCAGGGAAAGAAGCCAACAATGATCAAATCACCAAGGAGTCCAAATAAATCTACTGCCATCACCAATAGGAAACCAGTTAAGAGATATACTAACCCAATATACACACTGCAATATATATGATAGAATGCTCTTCATCTACACAAGACTATCACATAAATTCAGAGGTATACCAAGCTTTCCACCTCCAACTTAGCCATCTATACAAATACCACCAAGCAGGAATAAATCCACCATAAAAATTTTGTTGCACTTCCATATACCAAAGCTGATAAAGTTTCTATAAACCCTGCATAACGTCAAAAAAGACTTATGCAAACAACAAAAAAGATTGTGCATAATCATCAAAGCAAAGTAGAATCATCCATCAGGTCCAAATCAACATCAATGCCACCATTCTTGATAGGAAAGTTCCAAATAAGAGCAGCTTGTTTAACTTCTTGTGACTGTTTCATAATCAGACCCATAAGCTTGGATCTAACTGTATTAGTAACAAGGTCGAATAAATAGTCCACACTTCTCTCACAATTAGCAAATAACCTCATATTTCTTTCTTGCCATATATAGTATACCACAGCTCCCAATACCGGTCTTTGAATGATACTCCAGATATTGTTTCTTGCAGTTTTGTTAACAATACCTGAGATAACTTCTGCCCAATTGTTAGACAAGTCACTTAAGTTGGCCATGAGTTTTAACCTCTCCCACAGTCTTTTAGAAAAAGCACATTGAAAAAACAAATGAGTGTGAGAGTCTTTACATCCAGAACATAAGGGGCATTTCATATCTGCAACATTCAGCCACTTGGAAATTCTATCCTGGGTCTTCAATTTACCTTTTATAGCCATCCATAAAATGAATGCATGCCTAGGAATGCACTGTGAGAACCAAACATGTCTAGCCCAAATAACTTTTTGAGAATTGCATCTCAGATTCTTCCATGCCTCCTTTACACTAAAATTCTTTTCTTTACCTTTTCTATTAACCCAAATAGCTTTATCATCAAGATTTTCAATTAACATAGGAACAGGAATATCAAGAATTTCACCAAATCTAGCATTCCAGTCCCTTGGCCATTTCCATTCCCTCTCCTAATCATATCAGCAACCTTGGCTTTAACACTAATATTAGCCTGGTACAGAACTCTTTCATTAATCAACTTGCAAAGAGAGCCATCATTATGCCACTTATCAAACCACATATTACACCTCTTTCCATTGCCAATTTTGAAACCAACAAACTGTTTAATTTTGTCCCTAAGCCCAATAAACTGTTTCCAACACCAAGAGGAGTTTTTTTGATCAATAACCACATTCCAAACACTATCACCTTTGATCCATTGCAGATTCACCCATCTAACCCAAATAGAATCTTTGTTGGCTACAATGTTCCATAAGTGTTTAGACATCAGGGCTTCATTCCATTGATGTAAAGGTTTGAGACCTAATCCTCCCTGACTCTTAGGCAAACAGATTTCCTTCCAAGAAACACTAGCTTTATTAAAAGCTTTATCACTAGCAGCCCATAAGAACCCCTTAAGTAGCATTTCAATTGAGTCATATACATTAATTGGAAGAATAAAGATGGAAGCCCAATAAACCTGTAGAGAACATAAAATGGATGCAATGAGTTGTAACCTTCCAGCATAGGAGAGGTGCTTGTTTCTCCAATCATCAATTCTTCTTTTAACATTTTCAATGAGGCTCCTGCAATCAGCTTTACATAAACTTCTACCCACCAAAGGAATACCAAGATACTTCACAGGAAGAGAACCCTCTTGAAAAGGCATAACCATCAAGATTTTGCATTTTTCATCATTAGTAACATTACCAAAGTAGGCAGTACTTTTAACAATGCTAGGATACAAACCAGAGGCAATGGCAAACTCATCAAGAGCTCTTCTAAGGATAGAAGCAGATACCAAATCAGCATGACATAATAAAATTAGATCATCAGCAAAACATAAGTGAGTGATTTGTAAATCCTTGCATCCCCAATGATACTTAAATCTGTTGTCCACTTTTATTTGTCTTTTAATCATCAGGTTTAACACCTCTATGATAATGGTAAACAAATAAGGTGAAACAGGATCTCCTTGCCTTAATCCCCTCTTAGCTTTAAAGAATCCATGAATTTCCTCATTGACTTTAATGGAAAAAGATGCAGTTGAAAGGCACACCATAATCCACTTAATCATAGTAGGATGAAAGCCAAAATACTCAAGAGTAATCTTCAAGAAATCCCAACTCACAGTATCATAGGCTTTTTGTATGTCCACCTTGAAGGCACATCTTCTAGCTCTATTAGACCAATTATATCCATTCATTAACTCTTGAATTAGAAGAATATTATCACGGATCTGTCTTCCTTCAATAAATGCACTTTGGTTGCAATCAATAAGCTTTCCAAGAGCACCTTTGATCCTGTTTGTTATCACTTTACTAATACCTTTATATACCACACCACAACATGCAATGGGTCTATAGTCAGTGACTTTCCTAGGATTATTAATCTTAGGAACAAGAGAGATAATGGTGTTGTTCAATTCTCCCAATAACTTGCCATTAGAAAAAAATTCTTTTATAGCCCTGCAAACATCACCACCAATAATATTCCAAGAAGCTTTGAAAAATTTGGAAGTGAATCCATCTGGACCAGGAGCTTTGTTGTCTTCAATATCAAATATTGCAACCTTAATTTCATCATCATTGATAGGCCTGATCATATTAATAGCATCAGCTTCACTTATCTTCTTAGTAAATAAAGATTCAGGATCTTCAATGGGAAAAATATCACCATCTTTACCAAAGAAACTATGAAAGTGCTCAACAAATTTCAAAGCCACATCTCTACCACTATACTTTACACCATCATCATCATAAACAGAATCAATCCTACTTTTGCTGAATCTTCCTTTAATGAAATTGTGAAAATAGGCATTATTTTGATCACCTTCTTTAAGCCATTCAATCTTTGATTTTTGCTTCAACACTTTCTCCTCATCTTGAACAGCTTCTCTATAGGCAAAATCATAAATCAACTCCTCCTCTCTTAACAAAGGATTATCAGGATCCTTGTCAAGATCTTGTTGAACCTTCTTAAGTTCATTTCTCAGCCTTTTCACCTTATCAAAAACATTCCCATTTTTCCTATTCAGATTCCTCATATGTCTTTTCATAGCCTTCAGCTTTTTAGCAAGAACAAACATAGAGAAACCATGAACAGGAACATTCCATTTTTCTTTAATCACATCCAAAAACTCAGCTTTATCAGCTAAATAATTCATAAATCTAAAGGTTCTAGATTTTTTTATAACAATATCAACAATACTTAGAATAGCAGGACTATGATCAGAGGTCACAAAAGGAAGAAAAGAAGCAAAACATGCTTTAAAATCATCCATAAAGTGATAATTCCCCATAACCCTATCCAACTTCTTCATAATTCCAGACTCAGGATTGTTCCTTTTTTGAACCCAAGTGTAGAACATACCTTCCATTGGCAAATCTTCCATACTACAGGCCTTCACACATTCCCTAAAATCCTGGATTCCAAAATCTCTTTGAATACCAGCTTTAGTAGATTCTTCAGCATATAAGGTGACATTGAAATCTCCAAGTAAAACCCAAGGAGAATCACCAATACTTGCCATATGATCAATTAAATTCTTCCATAAAACCACCCTATCCCTTGGATCATTTTCAGCATAAACAAAAGAAACATAGAAAGACTTGCTGCTATTCACATCAGTAACCAGGAAGTGCATTACCTGGTCACTTTTAGAGATAACAACAGCATCAAAAACTCTAGGATCCCAAGCAACAGCAATCCTACAGCCCCTAATGCAATCCACACTATTATTTTCCCAATTCCAATTGCCAAACACTTCATTACATAATGTGTTGACAACTTTTTTATTCAATCTAGTTTCAATAATACCACACATACTTATACCATTTTCAGAAATTAATATTTTAACTTCATCCTGTTTAGAGGAGTCAGTTAAACCTCTAATATTCCATGAAGCAATTTTGGCTATCATTAAAAAAGAGAGGATGTTGATGCATTCTCACCCTGCATCTGGGTCATAGAACCATCCACTACATTTTTTACTTCATTCAGAATCATGAAAGAGGCATGTGCCGATTGGTCCTCAGCAACATCTTCTTCCATAGCATTCACAATACCATCAATAACATTCTTCCTCCTATCAATCATCTTAGCTTTGTAAAATTCAAGCATTTCATCTGTCCAACTTTCTTTGATAGCATTAGAGAATGCTTGTTCAGAAATAATGAAGAGCTCCACCTCAGCCATTTGCTTCTTCAAAACCATACCTCTTATTCTTTCCAATTCCTCTCTATAAACCTTATCATACACATTACTATAAGCTTGACTTCTAGAAGCACCAGTGTTCTCCATTTCTTTAGTAACCATGGATTCAGTTTTCTTATTAACACTAGTATCTATACCTCTATTACTAGAGATAATTTCATTCTCCAAGCTCTTAATTCTATCTATAAGTTGACTTTTCCTTTTGTTCCTCACTAACTCTTTGCACTTCAACTTGTAGTAATCTTGTAGATCCTTATTCCACCCCTTCTTTTCACTTTCAGAAATTTCTACTCCCAAATCACATGCCATATCAATTTTAAGCTTCATATTCTGCCAATCACCATCCATATATTTTTCATTTTCTTCAACTAAAGCACCATACTTGTTCTGAGTACTGATAACCTCTTTTTGTTTAACCACATTCTTACTTGTTTCATTGATTACGACTTTACCCTTATTCCTTTCCTGTTTTGTAGCCTCACCAGCCTTTGGAGCTTTATCATATCCATTGTTATTAGTAGCAACAAATCTATTTTCATTAATACTTGTTGTACCATTAAAACCACCTCTACTATAAGCTCCTCCTCTTCCTCTTTGACTAACACCACCTCTGTAATAGCTAGGACCACTCTTATATCTTTGTTGCACATACTGGTTGTAAACATGTTCCTGGTTGCTACTTCCCATAACTCCATTACTAGTATTCTTTTTCCCTTGAACAGTTTGCCACCCATCACTTTCTTTAGCAACATGATTAGTACTTGCTGCAACTTGAACTTTGGCTTTAGCTAATTCTGCTATTTCTTCCACAGTTACTTCCCTTTTCTTACAATCATTAAAATTATGGCCAAAAACCTTGCAGTGAGTACAGGCTGGTGGCCTCCAATCATATTCCACTTTCAATTGCATTGATCTTCCCAAACTCTTATAACAAACATCCACAACCTCAATGATTCCCTTAGTTGCATCAATTTCAACAAGAACTCTAGCAAAATTGGCCCTCCCATTAGCTCTTTCACACATAGCTGTAGTGATTCTATCCATTATAATTGAAGTTCCAAGCCTACTGGATATCCTACTAATACCTTCAATATTCCAAGCTTCAAGAGGAACATTAAAAATTTTGACCCAAACAGGAATTCTAGTAGGCTCAGGTTTACACAAACAAAGACCCGCTTCCCATCTCTGTACAAACATTGGTTTCTGATCAACTAGCCATGGCCCATTCTCAATAACTGTTTGCATTCCCTCCTCTGACTTAAACTTAAGATAATATAGACCTGAATCATTGACAATCACATCAGCTAACTGATAAGGTCTCCACATCCTTTTCAAATGACCAACTATTTCTCTATAACCCATATTATGCCCCACAAAGTATCCCACTAGAGTTAAATTCCATTTCTTACTTCCTTCTTCAATTACATGGTCTAAATCCACCATTTCCTTGCCTTTGTCATCCACAGACACAGGAATAAGCCTAAGTCTATTATTAGCACTATTATATAAACCTTGGACAGCATTGCTAAAAGACAGAGGTCTATTAAAAGTGGTATTATCCTGCATAACAACATCATTAGGCTTACTAGACTCCCCCACCACAGTTTCACTCTGCTTCATACCCTGAACCACATTATTATCCAAACCAGAGACAGCAGCATTACCAGCAATACCATAATTATTATTAGCATCAACCCTAGTATTGGACTCACAATTCAACTTGGGGTTCAATACAGGATTTTCATGAAATGGTACAGGCATAGCAGGTAAAGTTGTATTAGATTCAACATCAGAACTCTTATTCTTATTACAGTTCAGACTACCAACATTACTTTTAGCCAAACTACTTACCTCAACTTCAGGAAACATGACACTCACCTTATCAGTATCCATTATACCCTGTTTATTAACCTCTATATCATTCTCAATAACAACATCAACCTTAGATTTCTTAGTTAATAAGCTCTCCTCAGAACCATCAGCATCCCCAATACCTTCCTCCTTACTCAACATCTCCTCAACATCTTCAGTAACCTCAATATCTTCATCCTCCAATTCCATTTCCTCCAAACTCTTCATAGAACCACCACTCTTCACAGAACCACTACTTCTAGTGTTATTCTTTTGAGCTCCTTTCTTAAAACTAACATGAGATGATTTAGAAACATCATTATGTTTCTTCATAGCAGATTTAGCTTCATTCTTAGATTTCTTAGAGGATTTCTTAGAACGGCTAAGCTCCTCAACCGGTTTAGGTGGGGGATCTAAATTTGGGGGTTTCGGATCTAAGTCAGCCATGATTGAGAAAATCAATCAGGACTAAATAACATATTATCAAGGATTAATGATTGATTGGAATTTAAAAAAGGATAGGAATAGGTGAAATTAGGGTTTGGATGAATTGGGAAAGTGTATGAAACAGTGATAACGAAATTATGAATCAACAATTAATGAGATAAAATAACGGTGAAATTTGGTATTGAAATGTGTGGAATAAAACGTAGAATACAGATCTAAAAACAATATTAAAATCAAATGGATGGATTGAAAATAGATGATGAATTACTTAATAAAATGTGATGAAATCTTAGAGAGAAGGAAAAAAAAATTTAGTACACGATACCCCTAGTACACCCCTCCGAGCCTATCTTTTCGTTTCTAACTTTAAGCATTTTACTTAAAGGAAGAATTTGTTTACAATCCACCCCAAATGTGCAACCAAATCACCTTAGCCTTCCTTGTATGCGCTCATCTTTAGTGAATTATTGTTAATTGTTTAAACCCTTTGTTAGTTGTCTAATTGATTACATGGTTGCTAAGTCGAGTCATATCTTGTACATATTGTTTTGGGACAATTGGGACTCATGGGTAAAGTACTTGTGTTATGGAGTAATGGGGAAGAACATCATATATTACCCCCATATGTGCGTTAATATTTAAAAGTACTCCAAGTGTTTTGATTATCTTGATTCGAGTCATTAGAATAGTTGATTGTAAAGTATGTAAAAGCTCAAGTGTAGGGAGGAAACGAGCTCCCTTTGATGTATTATTTTGGATGGTAGAGTAAGAGTGTATGTTAAAAAAAAATGGAAAAAGAAAAGAGAAAAACATACGGGCTACCATCCGTTTCTTTTATTTATGTTTAAGTCAAATAGTGTCTTGAAAATCCAAAAAGAGTTGTGGTTAGTTTAAGTTGAGTCGAGTCTTGGCTTAGCAACGCCTCATTGTACATGTAGTTAACTAAGACAATTGACTTGCCACCAGTAAAATATCCGTTTATCCAACAAAACCGTGTCTTACATATCCCCTACACCAAACGTTATAACCTTTTAAAAGACCTCTTTGATAGTTTATCCTAGGTGCTTACGCCAAGTGGTGGAGGTTTGATCCTTTCCCAAGCCTATGGTAATCTATTTGCTATGACAGGTAGAGAGTGATATTTCTCCATTTCCAATTATGACATATAAATTTACAATACCCGAGAGATGAGAGTATCCAAATACTTAATGTGAGGTGCTAGTGTATAATTTCCGTGCTTGTTTTGACTAAGGTGGAATGATCATTTGTTGTAATTACTTTTATATTAGTGTTAAATGACCCCTAATTTGTATTTTGATTGGTGGAAAAGCTCATTTGCTTGAGGACAAGCAAACCCCAAGTGTAGGGATATATGATGAGGCGAAAAATGAACCACTTTTAGGGGGTCATTTAAGCCCGAATTCGAATTTATTTGATCAAATATTGCCCTAAATCGTTCCTTTTGTGATTTTAGGTACTTTGAGAGAGAAATCTGGAAAAGGAAGCAATTCGGACGTTTTTGGAGCATAAAAGTGAAGAAAACGCCAAAGTCTTAATTTTCCATGCTGGGAACAGTAGGTGACGGCGTCAAGAGTAACTCTCTGACGGCGTCAAGAGCAAAATTCCATGACGATCCAGTACAGATTTGACGGCGTCACGAAGGTAGGGCGTCAAGAGTAAAAGTCATGACGGCTTGGAAATGATTAAGTCTTGACGGCGTAAAATGTAGATCAAGGCAGTCCGAGAATAGTTTTGGCGGCGAGGTGACGGCGTCACAAGGTTGGTCTTGACGCCGTCAGACCCCTTTTCCTATATATAGTTTTCTAATTTTCACATTAAAAAAAAGAAGTTTTGGAGAAACCCTAAGTACGATTTTGGTGCGAATTTTACAGGTTTTTCAAGGGTTCCAAGCCCTTGATACCTTTCATGTATAATTAAGATAAGTGTTCTTTTAATTCAATCAATATGTCTATGTGTTGGTTGTCTATATCTTGTTCTTGTCTTAATTCCATCATGTTAGGCTAGATCTATCTTGTGTTTGCTTGGATCTAATGAAACCTAGATGTTAATTATGTGTTGATTACTTGTTTATACTTGTCTTGGATGAATGATTTATATGTTAGGCTTAAGAAAACTGGCAGATCTCCAATTGGTAACATGCTTGAATGTCTTAAGAAACATGAACCGACGCGCACTAGGTCTTTATTGGTTGTATTTAATGCATGAGCCACTGTTTAAAATCCCTATAGTTGTGCTGGGCATGGTGTAGGAGGAGATAAGAGCTCATAGAATTGGGGAGTTAAGTGTGCCACCCCATGAATGGTATTAAGGAATACGATCTGTCATCCATGCAATTATAACAAGCAATTAACGTGTAAAAGATGTCTAGGGAGTAGTGAAATCTAAGTAAACACATTTTCTCCACTTATTGCTCACAACTTTAGTATAATTTAGTTTATTTTCATTTCTAGTATTTTATTTTGATTGCATCTTTAGTATTGGGTTAGTTGATTAGCAACTAATTCCGCCCAAATCCTTCAAACCCGAGATTTTTACTTGCTTTCTAAAAAATATAAAATACAAAAATAATCATCCCTCACCTTTAGAACTAGTATTTATGTTTTCTAATCCTAGCGACACTATTCCTAAGCTGAACTATCAATCCCCCAGTACTTGTCACTATACTATACTACAACGATCAGGTACACTGCCTGGTGGGGGTTGTAAGCTTCTCAAGATCCCTTGAGAGGTAAAGCCTGGTGCAATTCCCACGTATCACATATTAGGTGAGAGTGGTGGTTTGGGCGGTGGATTGGACAGGGATAGTGGGGTGGTGGTGATTTGATGGCCTGCAAGTGGTGTGGGGGAGGAAAGGGGTGAAGGGGGTGGTTGTTTGACTCGTTTGACCAAGGGTCAACGTTTGACCCCCGGTATTATATTAAAAAGGGTGGGTTTTGTTTGTGTTTGGGTTCAGGGATCACATGGGCCAGGGGGTGGGCTTTTGTATTTTGTGGATTAGACTTGGATTTGGTTTTTGATATTATTAAGGGTCCGGTTTGGTGTAACTTTGCACAAGGATCATTTTTGTAATTTCCCGAATTTTGAGGGGTGTGATTTGGCACTTTTCCAAAGTTTTTCACAAGGGTAATTCCTGCCAATGATGAATCGTTCAAGGACCTTAGATGATTTTTCCATTTTAAATTTCCAGGGACTATTTCTGCCAATATTTTAAACTTCAGGGACCAAATGTGTAATTTCACCAAACTTACCAATCAAGGACCAATCCTGCCATATATGAGAAGTACAAGGACAAAATTTGTTTTTCTCAAAGTTTTAATATCCCAAGGACCATTTTGACAATTTTCCAAACTTCAGGGACTAAACTTGACATTTTGTGAAACTTTGCACCAAAGGACTAATTATGTAATTTTTTTGATTTAAAAGGACCTTTGGTGACTTTTTCAAGTTTTTAGAACAACCAGGGACTAGATTTGACAACTTTTAAAAGTTGAGGGACTGAAACTGCCAATTTTGCAAACTTTGTACGTTTTTCATCTGTTTTTTATTATTTTGAATTTGAAACATATAAAACACATTCCTGGGATATTTTCACTATTTTGATTCAATATTGAGTGTTTTTAGATGTTTTGGCAGCTTAGAAAAGGTAAAAATGATGAGTATTTACACACTCATCAATCCCCCACACTAAAACATTGCTAGTCCCTAGCAATCTTTTGAGAAAAACTTGATGGATTTGAAAAACTCTTTACCAAAAGCCATCACTTCTGGAGTAGCCAGATGTATCGATTCAAGTAAGAACTATGGTCCACCTGATAACCATGTGATTTTGAGCAAACCACCAGCTGTCAACGGATTTGATTAGTCTTTACCGAAAGCCGTTTGCTTCTGGACTAGCCAACTCTTGATGGACTAAGTCAACATCTTGGTGAGCTGATTACCAATTATGGATTTTCCACGGCCTTTACCACAAGCCATAATCTTGCGGGCTAGCCAACTCATTCGCTTTATGGGATATGGCGAGTTGATTTACCATACAATTTTGGGCAAACTGCAAGCCATCAACGGGTTTGAGATGTCTTTACCAAGAGCCGTTTGCTCCTGAACTAGCCAATCCTTTTGTCATTTAGACATGGCGGACTGATTACCACAAAAATTTTGAAATAAAGTGAAAAATTTTTGAAAATTTTAGGCCAAAATGGGGGTATTTAGAAAATTTTAGGCCAAAATGGGGGTATTTAGAAAGTATTTTGTGATAAAATTCGTAAGAATTTCCCCCCGCCCTCCCCCCCCCCCCCCCCCCCCACACACTAGAATTGAATATTGTCCTCAATACTCAAAGTCCCGGCTATTATGCCGAATCTCTGAACGGAAAAAGCTAATATTCGAAGCTAACTGTGGAAATATCGATTTTATTTCTCACTTTATTTATATGTACATATAAATATTTTCATTCATTCATTTTTTTTTTGAGACTGATATACATATTTAATTTTCAAAAGGTGGGGGACGGCCACTCCCCCACACTAGAGTGGTAGAAAGTAGAAAGAAGTCAGAGATATGGGTGAAAACCCATATATTTTGCTAATTTTTGTTCATCGAGTCACTAGCTTGACTCGATCCCCGAATTTATTGGTCCATGGGGAAAGTTTGGAGATCTGGGACAACCAAGGATGGTATGTCCTCTCCAAAATAGTGTTTCAATCGATGACCATTCACTTTGAAGTGGGGACCTTCGGGTTGAGATAACTCAACAGTCCCGTATGGATATACTTTAGCAATAGTGAATGGTCCAGTCCATCGGGTTTTTAATTTCCCCGAGAAGATCTTTAACCTTGAGTTGAAAAGAAGGACTCTGTCACCGACGTTGAAAACGCGGTTCTTAATCTTAGAGTCATGAATCTTCTTTGTATTTTCTTTGTAGATCAAAGAGTTCTCGTAGGCTTGATCACGAAGTTTGTTTAATTCATTGAGTTGAACCTTACGGTGATCACCCACTTTATGAAGGTCGTAATTTGCATGTTTCAAGGCCCAGTAGGCTTTGTGCTCGAGCTCGATCGGTAAATGACACGCCTTTCCGTATACAAGCTTGTAGGGAGTACACCCGATGGGTGTTTTGTAAGCTGTACGGAAGGCCCAGAGTGCATCATCTAGTTTGTCCGACCAGGAAGCAAGGTTTTCACCTACGGTCCTCTCAAGAATCTGTTTAATACCACGGTTTGAAACCTACACCTGCCCACTTGTTTGTGGGTGATACGCGGTAGAAAGACGGTGAGTAACACCGTACTTAAGCATGACTTTTGCGAATTGATCATTGCAAAAGTGAGTACCGCGATCACTAATGATGGCACGTGGAGTTCCAAAACGAGCAAAGAGGGATTTCAAGAATTTCACAACAACTCGGGCATCGTTAGTGGGTAAGGCCTTTGCCTCAACCCATTTTGACAAGTAGTCAACAGCCACGAGAATGCATTTGTTTCCACGAGAAGATGGGAATGGCCCCATAAAATCAATGCCCCAGACGTCAAAGATTTCACAAACTTGAATGGCGTTTTATGGCATTTCGTTCTTTTGTGAAATATTCCCATGACGCTGAATAGCATCACAAGCTTTGACTAACTTGTTGGCATCCTTATAGATCGTGGGCCAATAGAAACCGGAATCAAACACCTTTTTGGCGGTGTAGTTAGGTCTATGGTGGCCCCCGGTTGGTCCAGCATGGCAAGCCTTGAGAATATCAGAGGCTTCCTGTCCGTATACACATCGCCTAATGACTTGATCGGCACAGATTTTGAAGAGATAGGGGTCGTCCCAGAAGTAATGTTTAACATCTTTGAAGAATTTGTTCTTCTGTTGGGACGTCATCCCCTTCACGATGAAGTTACCCGCATGGTAGTTTGCAAAGTCGGCAAACCATGGGGTAGTAGAGTCACCACGAAAAGAAACCGCATTGAGTGTCTCGAGAGGAAATGTTTCATTTATTTCCTGTTTCTTGGACACATCCTGGTGAGGGTTTTCTAATCGTGAGAGATGATCAGCAGCAAGGTTCTCGGCTCCTTTTTTATCACGGACAATGATATCAAATTCTTGGAGGAGGAGAACCCAACGGAGTAGCCTCGGCTTTGCATCTTGCTTTGCAAATAGGTACTTCAAAGCCGAGTGATCCGTATACACTACGCATTTGGTCAGGATTAAGTATGGCCGGAATTTTTCAAAGGCATACACCACAGCCAATAGTTCTTTTTCAGTGGTGGTGTAATGACTCTGAGCCTCGGTCATAGTTTTGCTTGCGTAGTGTATAGGCTGAAAGTATTTTGCTTTTCGTTGCCCCAAGACCGCACCTATGGCAAAATCACTAGCATCGCACATAAGCTCAAAAGGTAGGTCCTAATCGGGGGCAACAAGAATCGGTGCCTCGGTAAGCTTTTTCTTTAATGTTTCAAAAGCTTCGATGCACTCAGGAGAGAAGATGAAAGGAGCATCCTTCTCGAGGAAATGGGTCATAGGCCGGGCAATCTTAGAGAAATCTTGGATAAACCTACGGTAGAAGCTGGCATGACCCAAAAAGCTCCTAACACCTTTAACGGTGGTGGGATGAGGTAGTTTAGCAATGACATCGATTTTGGCTTTGTCAACCTCGATCCCGTTCTTTGAAATTTTATGGCCGAGGACAATGCCCTCTTTAACCATAAAATGGCTCTTCTCCCAGTTGAGACTTAAAATCATTTCTTTGCAACGTTTAAGCATCTGTTCCAAGTGGGAGAGACAAGACTGGAATGAATCCCGGATGACTGAAAAGTCATCCATAAATACCTCTATGGTTTTTCCGATCATGTCGGAAAAGATAGACATCATGCACCTTTGGAACGTGCCTGGTGCATTACATAAGCCGAAAGGCATACGTCTGTAAGCAAAAGTTCTGTAGGGGCATGTGAAGGTAGTTTTCTCTTGATCCTGTGGATCAATGGGGATTTGGAAGTAACCCGAGAAACCATCGAAGAAGCAGTAGTATTCATTCCCCGCTTTTCGAGCATCTGGTCCATAAAAGGGAGAGGAAAATGGTCTTTACGAGTGGCTTCATTCAACTTTCGATAGTTGATGCGTGGGAATTGCAACAGGCTTTACCTCTCGAGGGATCTCAAGAAGCTTACAACCCCCACCAAGCAGTGTACCTGATCGTTGTAGTATAGTATAGTGACAAGTACCGGGGGATTGATCGTTCAGCTTAGGAATAGTGTCGCTAGGATTAGAAAGCCTAAATACTAGTTCTAAAGGTGAGGGATGATTATTTTTGTATTTTTATATTTTATGGAAAGCAAGTAAAAATCTCAGGTTTTGGAAGAGTGGGCGGAATTAGTTGCTATTCAACTAACCCAATACTAAGATGCAATCAAAATAAAATACTAGAAATGAAAATAAACTAATTTATACTAAGGTTGTGAGCAGTAATTGGAGAAAATGTGTTTACTTAGATTTCACTACTCCCTAGATATCTTTTACACGTTAATTACTTGTTATAATTGCATGGATGACGGATCGTATTCCTTAATACCATTCATGGGGTGGCACACATAACTCCCCAATTCTATGAGCTCTTATCTCCTCCTACACCATGCCCAGCACAACTATAGGGATTGTAAACAGTGGCTCATGCATTAAATACAACCAATAAAGACCTAGTGCGCGTTGGTTCATGTTTCTTAAGACGTTCAAGCATGTTACCAATTGGAGATCTGCCAGTTTTCTTAAGCCTAACATATAAATCATTCATCCAAGACAAGAATAAACAAGCAATCAACACATAATCAATATCTAGGTTTCATTAGATCTAAGCAAACACAAAAGAGATCTAGCCTAGCATGATAGAATTAAGACAAGAACATGATATAGACAACCAACACATAGACATATTGATTGAATTAGAAGAACACTTATCTTGATTAATCATGCAAGGTATCAAGGGGTTGGAACCCTTGAAAAACCTGTAAAGTTACACCAAAATCGTACTTATGGTTTCTCCCAAAACTTCTCTCTTTTAAATGTGAAAAATTAGAAAACTATATATAGAAAAGTAGGTTTGACGGCGTCAAGACCAATTAGGTGACGCCGTCACCTCGCCGCCAAAACACTCCTCGGACTGCCTAGATCTACTTCTGACGCCGTCAAGACTTATATACTTCCAGGCCGTCATGACTCTTTTACTCTTGACGCCCTTCCCACGTGACGCCGTCAAAACTCTTTTGGGTCGTCATGGAAATTCATGAAATTTGCCCTTGACGCCGTCAAGATGTTGCTCTTGACGCCGTCACGTACTGTTCCCAGCATGGAAAATTAAGACTTTGGCGTTTTCTTCACTTTTATGCTCCAAAAACATCCGATTTGCTTCCTTTTCCAGATTTCACTCCCAAAGTACCTAAAATCACAAAAGGAATGATTTAGGGCAATATTTGATCAAATAAATTCGGATTCGGGCTTAAATGACCCCCTAAAAACGGATCATTTTTCGCCTCATCATATACCCTTACACTTGAGATTTGCTTGTCCTCAAGCAAATGCGCTTTTATTCTAGTCAAAATACAAGTTAGGGGTCATTTAACACTAATATAAAAGTAATTACAACAAATAATCGTTCCACTAAAGACCAATAGACAAGCACGGAGGTTATACACAAGCACCTCACAAATAGTGTTTAGATACTCACATCTCTCGGGTGTAATAAAGTGTAAATTACAATATGGAAACGGAAGATATCTCTCACTACCTGTCATAGCAAAATAGATTACCATAGGCTTGGGAAAGGATCAAACCTCCACCACATGGCGTAAGCACCTAGGATAAACTATCAAAGAGGTCTTTTAAAGGGTTGTAACGTTAGGTGTAGGGATATGAGATACACGGTTTTGTTGGATAAAGGAAGTTTTACTGGAGGCGAGTTAACAATCTTAGTCAATTACATGTTCAAGATGGCGTTGCTAAGCCAAGACTAGACTCGACTTAAGCTAATAAAGGAAAAAATAACCAAAAACATAAAATGAACATAGAATAAAAACGGGATTGTAGTCCGTATGTTTTTTCTCTTTTTTATTTTTTTCTTTTCTTTTTCTTGATTTTTTCGATTTTTTTTTTTTTTTTTTTTTTTTTTTTTTTTTTTTTTTGTTTTGTGCATACACTCTTACCCTACCATCCAAAATAATACATCATAGGGGATGAGAATTCCCCTTACACTTGAATCTTTACATACTTTACAATAAACTAAACTAATGACTCGAATCAAGAAAATCAAAACACTTGGAGCACTTTTAAGATTAACGTAGATATGGGGGTAATAAATGATGTTCTTCCCCATTACTCCATAAAATAAGTACTTACCCATGAGTCCCAATCGTCCCAAAACAATATGTACAAGGATATGACTCGACTTAGCAACCATGTAATCAATTAGATAGTTAACTTAGGGTTTAACAAATAACAATAATGCACTAAAAAATGAGCGCATACACGGAAGGCTAAGGCGATTTGGTTGTACATTTAAGTGGGGTGTAACAAATTCTTCCTTTAAGTAAGATGCTTAAAGTTAGAAACGAAAAGATAGGCTCGGAGGGGTGTACTAGGGGTTTCGTATACTAAAAATGAGTACAACGCTAAGGGTGTGGGAAAAATTAGTTGACTTAACTAGCCAAGTAATATGACTTAAATGGTCAAGTAATTATGATACGGGTTTAACACAAGGGTGATCCTAATGCCTCTTATCATGTAGTAAATCCTACTACACGAATGTAGTCTCACTAGCGGTCTCGGGATGCATCACTAACGCAAGTTCTAGAATCTAAATGCTACCGGTACACTCATAAGCACTAATAGTAAATGTTTTTCCTATCAAATCTAAAGGCGAACCTCACATATTTGGGTGGAAATTTTTTCTGAATATACGGTTATGTGCTAGTCATACAATCTCCTATCCATGAGACGCTTGCTATGGCTAAAGTTTCACTCCTAAATGTTGTAAAAAATTTTAAATTTGACGCTAAAATTACACTAACAAGTATTTCTCATAGTTTTATTACACATCTACTATTAAACAAAACAAACTCAAGCGAAAGTGCATATGTAAGGTATCATCTTTTTACCCTCCCCTTACACTTAAGATGAACATTGTCCCCAATGTTCAAGTAAAGAATGTAAAAGTGAAAAAGTAAAGAGAATGAAATCAAATACTCCCCTGATTCGCTCGGTATGGATAATAGGATGGCCAGGTTAAATCTTCCTCCAAGAAAATGAACAATCAAAGCTTCCCTTCCAGAATATAAATCATCTTCTTGTCACACATAACCTGTAATACCTGACAAAGTAGACAAGACAACCTCGCGTAAAATCGGCGGCATACTATATAAGTTTCTAAATCCTAGAAAACAAGATAAGATATAATGCTTGTGGAATGAAGTTTGCAGATCTCCTGGAGATTATAAAACTTAATAATTCACAAAAACCATAAGACTCCATTAGAAAAATAAAACCGGTAAAATTTCCAGATTTTAACTCCTGACGCCGTCAAGAGTAAACCCCTGACGCCGTCAGAATGGACCTGCAGAAATTCTTATGTTAAGTTTCCGGAAAATTTCTGGAAAAACTTGGTCCTACTTCCTGGAAAATCCTGCAAAACTTCATTATGACTCAATACAAGCATTTGACTCTAACAAATACGAATATACATGTTCATTTAATATTGTGGAGAATCATGATCGGTTTGTTTCTTAAAAACATATTTGGGGTTTCCTCTTACACTTATCTTTTGCAAAAATACTTCTAGGTGGAGTTAAGACTAGGCCAAAACAACAAAGTAAAGTATTTCCACTATTTAGTTTAGAAACATGATCTACCAACAATAAAAATTAAGCATGCATACGGAAGTAAATAATAAACAAACAAATAAACAAACAAACAAAACATGGGTTGCCTCCCAAGAAGCGCTTTTCTTTATTTACGAGTCTTGTAGCTAGACTCAAGGTTATGGTCTATCGTGTATCGCTTATGCTCACATAACCAAGTGTGAGCCATCTAATAGTTGCCTCATCTCTCTTATACTCGTCTCCTAACTCTAAGCACCCGCGATAGTATCTTTTATTCTTTTCATGCATGTACTTAAGTCCTTTTCTCTTATCATTCTCACTTAGCATTTCCATGGGTGGATACCTACTACACTTTTCCATGGAAAAATCTTTGAACCTCGGGTGTGCGCGGGGCATTTGATAGACAAAATCTTCATCCCCATCTGAAAATGTAATTAGCCCTTCTATGAGTTCTTCATCGAGGTTGGTCAACCGTTTGAAGGGTTTTCCAAACACAACTTGGGTCAATTTATTATCTATAAACTCTCCTAGATTCTCCATAACCATGAACTTAACAAGATAAACCAACCTTCCTACAAACACATGCAATGGTATTGCCTTAGCAATAATGTTTTCTCCTTTATGTTCTAACTCATCTACCATGATTTTATTGTATTCATTACGTGAGATTATGTTCATTGGAAGAGATGAGTTGAGATAGGCATTAAAGCTCTTAAATCCGATCTTACAAGGGAATTGCATGTTAAATGAACTGTCGCACTCAATCCTAGTTCTAGGGTCAACATGCCTAAGAGGGTTTATTTCCTCTTCCATTCTATCCTCATTAATCACGTCACCATCATCAAGATCCTCATCGGAGTCTGAATAGTAAAAAGGACTAGCCCTACGGTCATCATCATGATCAGACTCTTCTAGCTCAGAATTATTGTCAAAGTGGTGGTTGGGTGAGAGGTTAGGTGGGTTCTCATTTTCTGCTAAAGGAAGTGGGGCGGGCATTTGGAAAATCCTACGACGAAAAACACAAATAACAGGAATCAAACGATCAATGTTATTGTTATCCATCGAAACAGTTTACGAACAAGGACACAAAGAAATGAGATAGACTAAAGAAGACCTAAAAATTAAAAAAAAAAAAAAAAAAAAAAAAAAAAAAAAAAAAAAAAAAATCTCACTAGAAAGGAATCTAGCAAGTAGACCTAATAAAAAGAAATTCTAACCTAGACAATAACTATTCCCCGGGCTGCGGCGCCAAAAACTTGATGCGTGGGAATCGCAACAGGCTTTACCTCTCGAGGGATCTCAAGAAGCTTACAACCCCCACCAGGCAGTGTACCAGATCGTTGTAGTATAGTATAGTGACAAGTACCGGGGGATTGATCGTTCAGCTTAGGAATAGTGTCGCTAGGATTAGAAAGCCTAAATACTAGTTCTAAAGGTGAGGGATGATTATTTTTGTATTTTTATATTTTATGGAAAGCAAGTAAAAATCTCGGGTTTTGGAAGAGTGGGCGGAATTAGTTGCTATTCAACTAACCCAATACTAAGATGCAATCAAAATAAAATACTAGAAATGAAAATAAACTAATTTATACTAAGGTTGTGAGCAGTAATTGGAGAAAATGTGTTTACTTAGATTTCACTACTCCCTAGATATCTTTTACACGTTAATTACTTGTTATAATTGCATGGATGACGGATCGTATTCCTTAATACTCCCTCCGTCCCAATTTATTTGTCCACTTTTGACTTTTTAAGTCTTTCTTTGTCAACTTTAACCTTAAATTTTTTTGTTTTATGTTATATAATACTTGATAAAAATTATACCCAATGAAAATACATTTAAAACACAATCTATTCATATAATTTGCATCAAGTATTATATAACACAAAAGAAAATAGTTATGGTCAAAGTTGTAAAATAAAGACTTTAAAAGTCAAAAGTGGACAAATAAATTGGGACGGAGGGAGTACCATTCATGGGGTGGCACACATAACTCCCCAATTCTATGAGCTCTTATCTCCTCCTACACTATGCCCAGAACAACTATAGGGATTGTAAACAGTGGCTCATGCATTAAATACAACCAATAAAGACCTAGTGCACGTTGGTTCATGTTTCTTAAGACGTTCAAGCATGTTACCAATTGGAGATCTGCCAGTTTTCTTAAGCCTAACATATAAATCATTCATCCAAGACAAGAATAAACAAGCAATCAACACATAATCAATATCTAGGTTTCATTAGATCTAAGCAAACACAAAAGAGATCTAGCCTAGCATGATAGAATTAAGACAAGAACATGATATAGACAACCAACACATAGACATATTGATTGAATTAGAAGAACACTTATCTTGATTAATCATGCAAGGTATCAAGGGGTTGGAACCCTTGAAAAACCTGTAAAGTTACACCAAAATCGTACTTAGGGTTTCTCCCAAAACTTCTCTCTTTTAAATGTGAAAAATTAGAAAACTATATATAGAAAAATAGGTTTGACGGCGTCAAGACCAATTAGGTGACGCCGTCACCTCGCCGCCAAAACACTCCTCGGACTGCCTAGATCTACTTCTAACGCCGTCAAGACTTATATACTTCCAGGCCGTCATGACTCTTTTACTCTTGACGCCCTTCCCACGTGACGCCGTCAAAACTCTTCTGGGTCGTCATGGAAATTCATGAAATTTGCTCTTGACGCCTTCAAGATGTTGCTCTTGACGCCGTCACCTACTGTTCCCAGCATGGAAAATTAAGACTTTGGCGTTTTCTTCACTTTTATGCTCCAAAAACGTCCGAATTGCTTCCTTTTCCAGATTTCACTCCCAAAGTACCTAAAATCACAAAAGGAACGATTTAGGGCAATATTTGATCAAATAAATTCGGATTCGGGCTTAAATGACCCCCTAAAAACGGATCATTTTTCGCCTCATCAATAGTCAATACATACCCGCCAACCCGTGACCAAACGAGTTGGAATCAACTCGTTATCCTCGTTGGTGACAACGGTTATGCCACCCTTTTTAGGAACACAATGAATTGGGCTAACCCAAGGACTGTCAGATATAGGATCAATCAATCCCGCATCTAGAAGTTTTAGAACCTCTTGTTTGATAACTTCGTGGATTTTGGGATTTACCCTTCTCTGTTGTTGCACTGCTGGCCTAAAGTCATCCTCCATTAAGATTTTGTGTGTACAAAAGTTCGGGCTTACGCCCTTAATGTCGGAGAGTTTCCAAGCAATTGCTTGCTTGTTTGCCTTAAGAACCTTTAGGAGTGCAGCCTTTTCCTCATCTTTCAAGTCTTTAGCAATAATGACGGGTAATTTATTATCACCCTCCAGAAATGCATATTCTAGATGAGGAGGCAAGTCCTTGAGCTCAACCTCGGGAAAGTCTTCAGTTATTTCAACATGTTTGACTTCCTCTTTATGAAGTATTTTTGGAGACGGGGAGGGTGAAGAATCGTCATTTAACAATCTATCAAGAAGAAGAATGTCCCCCTCCGGGTCAAGATAGTTTCCATCAACCCCATGAGGGATTGAACTATCCTGAGCAAGAAAGGCCTCGACCTCTTCCAGAAGGAAGTCACTTCCTGATTGGCTCCAAACGGTCAACCTAAACTGACCAGGTGATGGTCAACAAGGTCAAACTACCTAGAGTCAATGCTCCGTGGAAGTATAGGGTTTCCCCGGGTCGTTATGTCCCGACGAGGTGTGATGGTTATAAAACGGCTATGTGATCGGGTGAATCTGGACAGGAAAAGGGTTTGTGAGTGAGTAAGCTAAGGAATCTACAAGGAAATAGCTTAAACAAGCTATATGAATAAGACTGTAAAATTAGAAAAACCAGAAACGTTTAAAACTTAAAACGCGTACGTTCATGTTTGAATAAAACGTAAACGTACGAAATAAAACGTAAAAACTGAAATCTGAAAACACCCAGGGGGTGAAAATGACTTTTTTACAAACTAAAAGATAAAAGAAAATTTTTAGAAAAAGAAAATAAATTTTAACCCTAATTAATTATTTATAATTAATTAAATTCTAATTATTACTAATTATTAATATTTAAAATACTTAAATACAATATAATATTAATTAAATACTAAAAAGGTGAAAATAAATTTTCTAAAATTATAAAATAACTAAAAACAAGTTTTAAAATTAAAAATAAGTATTTTTGTCTTTTTGTGGATTTTCTATTAATTAATTACTAATTAAATATTAATTACCTAATTAAACTATTTTAAATTAAAAAAATAGAAAATGAACAGTAAAAATTCTAATAAAATTTATAAAAATGTTTTATAACATATAAAAGCTATAAAAAATATAAAAACTAGGTTGTACTTAATAAAAACTAATTATGCTATTTAAAACTAATTATTACTTAATTATTAATAAAACTAAGATTAATTCTAATAAATACTAAATGAGAAAATAAAAATCTGAGAAAATTATTATAAATACTTTAATATAAGAAGAATTTAAGAAAAATATAAAATAGCTAAGTACTTAACAAAAATATAAAA